>OZ010579.1:79378412-79393412 GCA_963932145.1 Acanthosepion lycidas | reverse complement strand
ATATTGATTGCAGACAAAGGAAGAAAACTATCAAGTAATTCTTTCGACGATATATCAAAGGGAAATTAGAAGAAATGAGAATTATAAGACAGAATGTCTCGCCGTTAGCAAGAGGAACAGCCCACCGTGCGAGATAAAAAAAAAAAAAATAAATAAATACGTCAAATTAAAGCAAGTACAGATATTTAACTGGAAGTGTTATAAAAGACAATGGAAAAGGTGGCACTAAATTCCGAAAGCACATTGCAATACAAAAATTAACTTCCAGAAACTAAACAAAACATTAAAAGACTCTGGAAAACTCTGGTTGGAAACAAAGATAAGTGTACCGAAATGTTATGTAATATAAATCCTCCTACATGAGAGTAAATACTAAACAATTTCCTCACAGATGAAGAGTTAAGACAACAGAGATTTTACTTCATAAAAGATTTATGGCTGATTTTTTTTTCTTTACAGCTTATCAACCTCTTCAAGGTTATTTAAAACCAAAAAAAATATTTTTAAAGTATTAGTTTTTTTTTTTGTGTGTGTTTTTGAGATAATCATCTTTTACTGATACAAGTGCTACTATTTAATACATAGTCGGGCGTAGAAGAGGTGGATTCGTACCTTTCCGAAGGGTGCTTGCGCAATTTCCGATTTCTAATTCCGAGCCGTTATCCATTACGCCACCCGCACATCCATGTCTACAGCACCTGCTATTTCCAAGCGCCCGCCTATCTACATACCAACCAGGCCCAATGTTGCCTCTGGTCACTGTACGCAAACCGGTCCTTCAACTTGATATAGCCTTAAAACTCTACAGGCGTATATTGAGAATACCATGGACTGAGCATGTGAGGAATGAGGAATTTTTAAGAAAAATCGAAATGACACTTTTGTTTAGGAATAGAACGAAACGTTTGAAATTTCTGGGACACATAATGAGGAAAGAAGGTGTGGAGAATATGACACTCATATGGCCTACTGAAGACAAGAGCTGGAGAAGGACACAGCAAATTATCTACCTAACTAGTTTGTGTAAATGAATAGTCGAATAGGAACTGAGAGAGATCGTAAGTGGACAGAATTAGGTCTACAACGTATAAGACGCTGTGGAGAGGCATGATCAGACATATTCTGAAAGGAAAAGGCTCGTAAAAGAATAATCTTTTCCCTGTCATCTAATTCCAAAGATCCCACCATTATTATTTTTCATCTTTATGAATGTAAAAATCGAATATCTTTTTCATGTCGGCATCTTACAAAACTATGGTGGATAATTTGAACATTATTTTTTTTATACAAATTTCCACGTTTGTACGTATATTTGCATGAATTCATTGTATATTTATTTTCAATCAGGTAGACGAAAATACAAAGGAACGGAATGAATTAATTAAAATGTATGTTGATCAAAGATCATATTTCGTATATCTACCCAGTCGGCAAGGTCTAGAAGACATTTGCAGACGGGTACGACTCCCGAAAAAGGGTATACATAATAGGTGCTTTCAGACTCAATATAAGATATTCACCTATCGCCCGGTTCAGGATCCCCTAATCCCCGATTGTAAAACAGGCGTAGAGGTTAATCCGTTGATTCAACCTTAAGATTAGGTTTCTAGTTCCTTCTAAAGTCTACTTCAACTCTATATTTCTAACGTCTCCGCCGACATTTTTTTCAGTATTTTTTTTTTCTTCTTGATAGAATTAGATTCACCTATCATCCGATTCACATGCTCGCCGGTCTCTTGAATAGGTGTATAGGTTTATCCTTTGTTTCGTGTTTAGGGGTGTTTTTTGCGGTCCCTTCTAAAGTCTTTTCCACTCTCTTTCACTCCCCTTTAACCCCTTGCGTTTTGATAGCATTCTCGCCTTCTTTGGGGTGAATTGATTTTTTTTAAAAAAAGCTATATAAACTGACGTATAAAAACGAGCAATGTTTCCCTCTACGCTCTAAACATAATCAATGTTTACCTATGAACTCAAGTATATTACCGAACGATGAGACTCAAGTGTAAATACTACCAATATCTACTTATAAAATCATATATAAACAAGACCAAGTTTTTTCATGGGAATGGAATATAAACCCAGTCAAGATTTACCTGTTCACTAGTGTATAAACACAATTGTATTCACTAACAAACCTGACCAATTTTTACCTATAGAGTCAAGTATAAACACAATATTTACAGAGAGACTCAGTTTTATACATTAACTAACAAGAGTTTGTACGTTGAAATAATGCATGACCCTATCAACCAATATATAATTTATATATAAAGATATATTATACATATACCTTATATTATACATATATTATATATAAAGACATATACATATACATTATATTATACATATATTATATATAAAGATATATTATACATATACTTTATATATATAAAGATATATTATGCATATACATTATATTATACATATATTATATATAAAGATATATTATACATATACATTATATATAAAGATATATTATGCATATACTTATATATAAAGATATATTATACATATACATTATATTATACATATATTATATATAAAGACATATACATATACATTATATTATACATATATTATATATAAAGATATATTATACATATACTTTATATATGTAAAGATATATTATACATATACATTATATTATACATATATTATATATAAAGATATATATATGCATATACTTTATATATGAAGATATATTATAAATACACATTATATACAAAGATATATTATACATATACTTTATATATAAAAATATATTAAGCGCACAATGTTTTTTTGACTGGTATTAATATTTCTTTTCAATCCACTTTGTATTTTCGAAAGGCTTACATTGTTAGAGATATTCCTTTTTTTTCGAAAATGGCGAAGAAGTAATTCTTATTAATTTATATAGAAAAAGGTTTTCAGTATGCCCAGACTAAAAAATAACATTGTTCTTCGTCTACTGTTCTTGATGTCGATGGTTGGGGTTCGTTGGTGTGGTTGGCGGTCATGTTTCGAAACAAGAGAATATGTTTAAGTGCATTTCCCTGCACGGATTTTTCGCTCGTATACACACACACACACACACACGCGCGCGCGCGCGCGCGCGCGCACTGTATTTATCACTTCACCCCAAGCAAAGCGATAAAGCTACTAAAATGCAAGAGGTTACTAAAAGTGAGAGTAATGTAATTCAAGCTTTGTTTTGACGTCTAAATTAATCATTTAAAAATTTGACAAACGTTGTTTTAAGCAAATTCGACTTATTGAGGTTGTAGTAATAAAATAAGTACATCCCATCTCTCCTCCCGTTTAAGACCGTCCATTACTATAAAATAAAATGTTTCCGGCGCTAAAGCTGAATTAGTCGAATAAAGCTTCTACTTGGACTTGTTATTATATTACAGAGGTTTAAAGGCTAAATAGTCCATTAACCCGATAGTTCTTATATATGGTAGACCTGTCAACCTAAAAATCGTAAAACTTGGATATTTCGATCACTAACTCCAGAAAAAAAAACGGTAGATTCTAATAAAAGCAGGAGAGAAACAAAGATGTTTCAAAAAACAGACGAAAGATGTTAACTATATAAATGTTGTTCATGATGACGGTCGTCGTTGAGTATCGAATCCAGAGGTTAGCAGTGAACATTTTGAAGACAGTAGGGAAGCGCTGTTCAGGTTAGCAGTGGATATCCTGGTAAAGTAGCAGAGCGTAGTTCTTCCTTCTGTTCCTCTTCGCCTGACAAGCTGGTACTGGACATTCGGATAGAGTAAACAAAATGGCCGCCTTTATACACGACGGATTGTATATTCTATGTCTTCTGATTGGTTAACCTTCTATTGGTGGACTATAAAATGAGTCAAGTCATTTGGACTGGCTCACTAGTACATAGTGTATCCAAAAATTGTAACAATAACATCATTATTTCCAACAGAGGCCTTATTTTAGACCAACATTAACCTATTTGAGGCCGATTCTCTTATAAACAAACATCGGATAAGAAAATCTATTGCCGAAATATGCTATCTCCGCAAGCATTTAACCGAATTATGAACCAAATCGGGGAAAGGTTTTAAAAAAACGATTCTTTTTTAAATCACTTCACCCTAAGCAAGGGGATAAAGCCACTAAGATGCAAGGAGCCACTCGAAGTGAAAGAAAATGAAAAAGACATTAAAAGCAACCGGAAGCCAAATCCTAAACAGGAAATACGGGATAAGCCTCTTTATCAGTTCAAAAGACCGATGAAGAGTGTGAACCGGGTGATAGGCGAACCTGTCTACTCCTTTTTAGCGGGAAAAATAGTGAATAAAATTTCAGACATCAGTCGGTGACGTAGAATTGAAGTAGACTTTAGAAGGAAGCGGAAACCGAATCCTAAACAGGAAACTAATGAGAAACATCTTCTTTTCTAAAGACCGGGGAGGAGTGTGAACCGGGCAATAGGTGAACCTGTCTACTCCGATTGAGGATTTTTTTTTTTTTTTAATTCAGTTCTCATTCGGCAACACTGTGTGTAGAGAAAGCACATTTATTTATTTTTCAGACAGAATCTGGTAAAATCTGGCTGACTCGGCGAAAATCAACGCTAAAAAGTTAACAAGAAGAACGCTAGTTTCGAACTGGAGGTCCATGTTAAAGAGCTCAAAAGTGATTATCGCCCACCAGGGAAGTTGTCAGGTCTAATATTACTGTTTTTTTGTTTTTTGTTTTTGTTTTTTTTTTACAGTGGGGTCCACCCTGTACAAGGCATGTTGCTCACTCTTTGTAGAGGGTTGCACACTAAGAGGCACAGCTTATATAAATATGTGGGGATGATAACGGTTAACCCTTGTCTTGAACAGGCTGAGATGGTAGTGATCGGAGAAGGATCATCTCGGGAATCGGTTCCACAATGCAGTGTTTCGGGGCAACAATCTACTTGAGACGAATTTACATCTCACCAGGTGGTTCGCTACAAGTTGCGTGGTATGGTGGGTCTTAACCGTGAAAATTAGGAATGGTAGAACTAAGGGGCGTACTTCATCCGAACATTCTTCCTGGATAGAGCGACAGATCAGCGAGAGGTTTGCGACGCATCGTCTGTAAGAAAGTGGACCGTAGAGTGGGAAAAAAATTCGTCAGTCAGTAAACAGAAACATTGAACGTATGAACTTAAGACATTCTGCGTAACATTTTAGCCGAAGCGCCATCACCACGTACTTCATAATCATAGAAACTAAATTAAATTACATTGATTAATGATTTTGGATTTAAAAATAAAAAACAAAGATAAACATCTCAAATTAGCCCTCCACCATATTTAAGCATTCTTTACGTGTGTCCACCTAGGCTGCCAGTTGCTTAAACTGTTGCCATCGAAAATCGATTATCAATTTTCAATAATTGCAGATCAATTATCAATAATTGTAGTCCGCCGGTAAACAAACAAGCGTTCGATTGGGTTTTATTGGCAGAGGTTGCTGCGTGCCATTCTCTGCGCGTAGAGAGTGGCAGTCGAAGTCAGTGGCGACGACGTTGATGCCAAGTGAGGGAAATTATTGTTGTTGTTGTCATCGATATCCGGATTAATTACAAATAATTGACTTGATCATATATTGTCCCGAAGTGAACAAATATTTTTACATAATCTTGGCTTCATCAACACACTCTTTCTCACCCAAACCCAATCATCCTCTCTTTCTAACCCCCTCACAATCGCGCGCAGATACACAAGCATATATATATATATATATATATATATATATATATATATATATATATATATATATATATATTTGAACAAGCAATGGTTTCTTAATAAAGGATATGCCATACAATAATTTATGTACATATATACAGCCATACATAAAGAAATCAACCCGAGAGATAGTTTGAAATGTTTTCTCTTCTTTTTTCACTTTTTATTTGAAACCGACAGATATATATATTTATCTATCTATCTATATATATATATATATATATATATATATATATATATATGTTATCCAACCATATATGTTAGCTCTATCTCTGATATTGAGCGTTTTCTAATAAGTACCGCACATATAATATATAAATAATGATACACATATATATATTTATTTATATTTATATACACACACTTTTCACATATATATATATATATATATATATATATATATATATATATATATATATATATATATATATATGACACATAAGCAAATATGTATAGAGAAACACAAGCTTATAGGTACATAATATCATGGGAGTGAAAGAGATACATATATGTGAACAGATAGATAGATAGATAGATAGATAGATAGATAGATAGATAGATAGATAGATAGATATGAACAGACTGAAGTAGATAGATAGATAGATAGATAGATAGATAATGAACAGACTGAAGTAGATAGATAGATAGATAGATAGATAGATAGATAGATATGAACAAACCGAAGTAGATAGATAGATAGATAGATAGATATGAACAGACTGAAGTAGATAGATAGATAGATAGTATCTGAAATAGAATAAGAAAAAGGAAAGATAGATAGATAGATAGATAGATAGATAGATAGATAGATAGATAGATATTAAGACTTAATAAATGCAGTATATATATATATATATATATATATATATATATATATATATATATATATATATATATATATTTATGAGTGCCTGTCTGTGTGTGTCTATGTGTCTCTGTGTGTGTGTCATTAAAGACGACACACAATGTACTGCGATTAAGGTGTTTTATTTAATCTTTCTTTTCTGGACACAGGGTGTGTATAAACTGTACAAATGTTCTATAATTCCGAGCGCTTTCAGCTATTCCTTTACCCATTATCAAGGATGATTTTATTTTTACTTTTTAAATGGATGTATGGGGTGTGTGTATGTATTTAGAGCTATAGGGATGTTTTGTCTTCCGAACACATCCAGTGCATTGTTTGTAGTTAATATTATTGTGTTGTGTTTATTTTTTATTTTTTATTAAGCCTTCCATTATTTAAAATGTTTTTTTTTACATGTCGATGAGATTATTATGCCTCTATTTTCTACTAGTACTTTTCGGGCGGAGTCTGGTAATTTTGTGTGCGTGTTTAAATGCGGGCTCTGATGGGGCGATGCTGGATAGGTGTAACGTAGGTCGTCTGGATAGGCATGAAGTAGTGAGACAGATGTAATTATTTTGATCAGGAACTGAGTTTGTTCAGGGGGATTTGAACTCGTAAATGATGTTGGTTCTTTGTAGTTTTGATTTGGCAGAGTATTGGTATTTTTTTTTTATTCAAAATTAAATAAAAACCTTAATGCCAGTACCTTGTCTGTTGCCTTTAATGAAACATGTATAAATGAAGAATTGCTGCCTAAATGCACAATATATATATATATGATCGACTCTCCCGTCGAGATTCGACGTATGAGGGTCAAGCAGATCAGTTTCCAGGAAACCGACAGCCCGACACCGGCACATGAGATTTGATTATAGTGGTGAAGGCCTCGTGCAGGACCATCCACACTTTTTGGAGGGACGAATACAGAGACCTGGTGCACCGTTTGCCACAAGGTTCCCAAACGACCCTCCGCAGGTTTTGAATTCAGAGTTGTCCTCCTCCTAGACCAGTTGCCATCCAAGGCTATAGAACCCAGTCTGTCCTGCTATTTTACCCATAGCTGGAGGGAGAAGAAGAGGATTCATACATTTCCCAAGGTGAATGTAATGGATTCGACTGGAATTCGAACTCGGCTCTCCGATTCCTCAATCCAAGCTGATATCGACTACTCCACCGTGCCTCTCACACACTCTCAATCTCTCTCTCTCTCTCTCTCTCTCTCTCTCTCTCTCTTTATATATATATATATATATATATATATATATATATATATATATATATATTGTGCATTTAGGCAGCAATTCTTCATTTATACATGTTCCATTAAAGGCGACAGACAAGGTACTGGCATTAAGGTTTTTATTTAATTTTGAATAAAAAATACCAATACTCTGCAAAATCAAAACTACAAAGAACCAACATCATTTACGAGTTCAAATCCTCCTTAACAAACTCTGTTATATATATATATATATATATATATATATATATATGGCAGTGTTGTAATATTGAATATTTCGGCAGTCAGAATTTATTTAAAAAGATGCATTAAATTCAACCGAGAATGTCTGCCTGTTTGCACTTTTCCATTTGCCGAATGTATTTATGCCTTATCCGATCCCAATTTTCTCGCACATCATAATTATGGGAGCTGTTTCCACTTGAAAGCTCACTGTAAATCAGTGTCTTTTCACATCTTCAGCATGGCTCATCTTTTCTAGACACACCCATCTATTTGGATTTGTTTAACGCACACGGAGCCAACTTGTCGCTTGTCTATGTTGAGCAGATTCTGTAATACAGTTCAATGATGCATCCCTGGAGGATCATATACCGTTATGAAATTAGAGTTTTCCTTCCTTCTCCTATACTGGTTCTATAGTTTTCCATGATATTTATATAGATGAATTCACAAAGGAATTTTGTGCGAAAGTAGATCTAACACTTTCGAACGATGTTCGAACTCTGCGAATTACGAGCTATTGCCCATTACACCATCTGAACGTGCATCGATTAATCATTTAATTGCATTTTGTACTAGAATTTAAACACTTAGTGAATTTTGTAAGAAACTAAATATAACACTCTCGACACATGGTTAGGTCCAGTTACTGGACCCAAAGAGTTTGAGTTCAATACCCGGTTAAGGCAGTGGAGAACTTGTAGAGAGGAATTAACAGGAGATAACTGAAATCCATTAAACATGGCACGTGGAACTAGAACAGTCTACCCCAGTGAGCGAAATAAAGGGTTCAGTTCGACATTCCAAACACCTGAGGAAGGCCGGAGCGTACAACGGCCGAAACGTTGTAATAAATATGGCGACAAAGATGAGGACAATAGTCCGAATAATGTAAATAATATTTTAAATTATTTATAGAAATTTTAATATGTCGCCTTCTGTGCTGAAATATATTTTATTTAATACTGTATTTTTATTTTTTATAATACTGTATTTTATATAATTATGTACATAATACCTCATCTCAGAAATATAGATAGATATAACACTCGGCCGGTATTCGAACTGCGCGCGTTACGAGTCTTTACCCCTTACGCCACCTGTTATTTGTTACTCCGCTGCACAAAAATAAATCCCATATGCAAAATAGTCTGCTCAATTACAAATGCTAATATTAAAAATGCAGATATTAAAAAGCTCTTATATATATCATGATTAAGCGAATACAATCAACTTCCTTCTTCGCAGACATTGTTTTATAAAGCGTAGAGGGAAACCGTGCCCCATTTTATACGTCAGCTTATATAGCTTCTTTTTTTTTTTTTTTTTAAATCAATTCACCCCAAACAAGACGAGAATACCACCAAAACGCAAGTGGCTAAATGGGAGTGAAAGAGAATAAAAAGAATTTAGAAGGAACAGGAGACCCACTCCTAAACAGGAAACAAGGGATAAACTTCTGTTCAAGAGACCATAGAGGGTGTAAATATGTATATATATATATATATATATATATATATATATATATATATATATATATATATATATATATATATATAGATAGATAGATAGATAGATATAAGGTTGGTGCAAAAATAATGCCGTAATAATGTCGTTTTTGACGTATTTTTTAACGTCAAAAAACGACATTATTACGTCATTATTTTTGCACCAACCTAATAAATAAAAAGAAAGAACAGTAAGATATATAATCCAGTGTTCTTATAGGCATTTTTATTTTTACAAAATAGTGCTCAATGTAAATTTATTATTTACATATATATATATATATATATATATATATATATATATATATATGTAAATTTATTATTTACATATATATATATATATATATATATTTATGTACATTTATTATTTACATATATATATATATATATATATATATATATATATATATATATATATATCCTTGTGCAGGTATGCAGAAAATAGAAAAGAACACGTTGGGTGCATAATCCGGGGTTCCTTAGTATTTTTGTTTTTATTTTTAAGAAGACAGTGCTCCATACAGAAGTAGAGCTTATATTATAATAATATTTTTTGTTTAAAAATATGATTCCTTCGCTACATAAGAGTTCTCATGTTTCAAAAACGAGAGCCGAAATCATCCAAATAATTAATAAAATTAAGTTGGATTGTGGTGTTTAGTCCCGTTTCATCTTCAAGCGAAATTTTAGGAATAAGCTATCTCTCGGTTTACGTGTATTTTTACAGAATTTGTTATTGTGGGAGTGGCTAGACTATTTTCCTTCTTTAAGTGGTCAGGGAGGACAAACTGGGTGGTAACTGGTCTAAGAGAAAGAAAACTGTACATTCAAAACTGTATGTAGCCCTGGCTATATTCCTCCCTCGGTCCTCTTGTTGTTTCTCTTTCGTTTGGTACTAACTATGTTTCTTATTGTTTTAGTGGTGGTGTTGAGGAATTTAAGGTCAAGGTTGGATAAGTTATTTTCGATGTTGACTGAATTCGAGCTAGTAGGTAAAATTATGTGTCTACTTTTGTCAAGGTTTTGGGGGTTATTATTATTTGTGAATTTTTGTATTTTTTTCTGTGCATTTTTTCAGGCATTTCACCTGGCATTTTGCAGCAATCCACCTCAACTGATCTGTTCTGTTCCTCTTAAACTTGTCCAATGTCTTTCAACAGATATTTTAGCTTGTGAAAAGCCAAAATTCACAGTAAGGCTGTAGTGTGGCTGATTTAAGTGATGAGAAAAAAGAATCACGACCGTGTAATATCTCTTATCTCGTTGAATGGGAAGTAACGGACTACAGAATTGCTCACACAATGGCACCTTACGGCTGAGTAAAATGCCCAATGGAAAAAACGTTTCCCTTTACGCATGCGTAGTGTTATCGACTCTGATTGATTGACAAGTTATGCCAAGGCTGAGCAAACTGTTCTTGATGTATTCAACATGGATTGATAGTTTCCTCACATATCAACAGCCTGCTCTGTTGAATTTCAATTCTGCTTTCTTTAGCCAAAGCCACAATAATTGTCATGGGAATATATATATATATGTATGTATGTATGTATGTATGCATGTATATATAAAGACAGACGTAAAGATACAAATATATAGATATATAAGTGTGTGCGTATCATATTTTCCCTGTGCAGGTCTGATCGACTACGACTGTCAGTTTCCTGCTTGCTATTGGTCGCATTCTTCATGCGATCGCCATTAAACATTCAGTAATCTGGGTAATTTTTCCCACCTCAGGAGTTAATTTTCAGCCGGAAGTAGAGTAAATGTTCCTCATCATTTTAGATGGGAGAAGGCGTTTAGCCCCAGGGATTCCAACTCTGCAGCAACACCTTCCCCATTGTTGTACAAGTTATTGGGTCAGTGTAACATCGACGCCAACGTTACAGTGGTTACGTGGACAGTGCATTTTTTTTATCCTTAGCCCATATCCATACATATATGTACAGCCATCCCCACGTTAAAATGACCTTGTGTTTCATTATGTCTTAGCCAAGAGACCGGCTAAATACACCTGTGGTGTGATAATAAGGCTAGTAGGTGAATATGCCTAATATACTCAACAAATAAAATCATAAAGGCAGATATGCCCATACAGCCGAGGGTGTACGTTTTCGAGAGCGGATATATATATATATATATATATATATGTAATTTTATATAAATATACATATATTGTGTACATATAAATATATATATATATATATATATAAATTTATAAATTTATTATATATATTTATAAATGTATATTTGGACGTTTTATTTTATTAATTTTTTTCCAGCATTCTTACTTTTTTCCGTTTCGTAGGAGTAGTAAGCGAGTACAAAGACTTTCCATAATTTTAATTGTCCTAAGCCCCTTTTCAAGTGGGTTTCATCTCTGGTATTGCTATCTGTTCCTCATATATATATATATATATATATATATATATATATATATATATATATATATATATATAAGTATAAACTAGACATTGGCTCTGTGGGTGTTAAACAAACACAAATGAGCGAGCGTCTGCCTGAGCGAGCTTCTGCAATAGGGATTGGCTAGCCGCCCTAATAGACTGGTATCCTCGAATACGAGTGGCCAGCTATTATATATAAAATTCTTATTCTAATCTCTATACATTCTAATTCTACTGGCATATATATAAATTCGCTCTGTTTAACTTTGGATGCAAAACTGATTAAAAATTTGGGAGATGTTTTGCTTAAAGGTACAAATTCTTTTTATCTCAGTTGATCAGGCCGTAATTCTGCCTCAAGGCACGCAGTTTCGAATCATGCCAGTGACCGTTATTTTTTCTTTAATATGATTCTAGAACATTCAGGCCGGTACACAAAAATAAAGATACTGTTTAATAAATATTAGATTGGTGCAAAAATAATATCGGTTTTTGACATATTTTTTAACGTCAAAAACATTATTTTTGCACCAACCTAATAAATGGTGAGGAGGGATTTCGCCATTTCATATCATTAACATTTGTATCAATGATTCATTGTAATATATATGTGTGTGTGTGTGTTGTCTGCCATATATATATATATATATATATATATATATATATATATATATATATATATATATATATATATATATATATATATATATATATATATATATATATATATATATATATATATATATGGCAAAATTACCTCTTCTCAGCATAGTTTACATGTCTGAATCAACCATAATTTGCTTCCTCGCCTGTAGTATTTTCAATCTTGAACTGAGCTTGCAAATGAAACGAAGTTATGACTAGATATCCGATTGTTTTGGTTGTCTTTTATGAGTGGCATATCAACCTCTATGCGTTATTTAATGCCGAAATCTCAATACAGGTTTGTTTCTTGAGATTATGATTGTTTTAGTAATACACGTCTTAATAATTAATCCATAGCTGGAGGTAGAAGACGTGGATTCATACCTTTCCCATGGGTATTTGTGCATAAGTGCATATAAAGACCCCAACTGGAATTGGAACTCGGCTCCCCGATTTACCGTCCCGAGACATTATTCATTGCTCTATCCTCACATTTCCAAACGGTCACCCATAAAGATACTGACCAGGCTTGACGTTTCTTAACTTCGCTGATCATACAGGAACTGGATCTTTCAACGTAAAACCTTAGACATACGGAAAGGACGATTCGCGAGGAAGGAAATCTCGGGCGATTTCTTGTTAACTCGTGAAATACTTGTCTCTGATCATTACGGAAAGAACTTGTCAGATTGCCAAAAAAAGATCGAGGTCGAAATATTTTTTTTGGCTGGCTAACAGGATTCGATCAGGACAAGACAAGTTTTCAAAGAGACAAGATCAAGTAGCACTAATGTCTGGCTATAAACTCACGCACGGACACCGCAAGTTGAATACCGTTGCAAAAAAAGCAGAACGCTTTATTCCAAGAACCGTGTTATATAAAAATAAAATCAAGAGCATTTCAACCATTTTCCTTTTTGCAGGCATAAAGTTGTTTTTTGGGAAAAATAACGCATTTGTAGCGAAGATCTTTTCACACAGAAAAAATATAATGATGGAATTTTTGGCCAAGCTTCTATCCATATGATTTCCCAGATATGACATATACTTTTTAAAATGAGGTCCACGAAGGAATATTTTCTGTCTTAATGCAGAATCACTGTCCGCTTAATAATTGCTTTTAATAAGGTTTCAATATGTTGTTAGGTTTATTTAAAAAAATATCGTCTCTCTTACTGCAGAATCACTGTCCCCTTAATAATTAACTTAATAAATTTTCAATGTGTTGTTAGGTTTATTTAAAAGATATCGTCTGCTTTACTGCAGAATCACTGTCCGCTTAATAATTGCTTCTAATATGTTTGTAATATATTTTTAGGTTTATTTAGAAAATATTGTCTGTGTTACTGCAGAATCAGTGTCCTCTTAATAAGTGCCTTCATAAGCTTTTAATATGTTGTTTGGTTTATTAAAAATATCGTCTGTCTTAATGCAGAATCACTGTCCGCTTAATAATTGCTTTTGATAAGGTTTTAATATGTTGCTCAGTTTATTTAAATCCAAAAAATAATTTTAGATTATAATAATTTGTTTTTTGAAATAATAATGATTTTATTGTTACAAATCCGACTAACTGACCCCTAACTAGGGAAGGGGATCTGGATTCATCCCTTTCCCAAGGACTCGATCAAATTTGAAATTCGGCGCTCCAAAATCCAATTCCTTGACTTTATCCATTAAACCACCCGAATATCTAAGATTATAGTACCTAGTATACCCAAGCGATCACTCATCTAGGTACTCTCCAGTCTCGACGTTACTTAAATTCTATGATCGTACGGGAAGCGGTGTTTCAACGTGATGTGGCCGTAAGCCTTTAATAACCTGAGTGTTGTGATCAAAATTATCTGTACAAAGCTTATGGTGTGTCGTCTGTTCAAGTAGTTTCGACCATTTCTATCATTTTCAAGCAGAATTCATTTATCCATAAGCAACACCACATTGGTTCTTGAAAACGACTAAGTTTGTCGGGAGTACTTGAACAAAGAATAACACAACATAAACTTTGGACAGTTTATACATAAATGTAATTACGATACACCCACCTTATTCGAAAAGTGGAAAATATAATAAAAAATTAAACATACAAACGCAGTTAATATCAACGGTTTCATTTACTTTTGGTATTCGTTTTATTAAAAATGGCAGCTTGGATTCTAAGAGGCCGTAGGAGGACTGACCTGACAGGATCGCATGCCGAAAGTTGGTTCAGCGACCTTCCGCGGGTGGTATTAACCGGTCGTAAACATCTGTATTGAAGGCATATCGACGCTTCAGAATTCTGGTAACCATCTGTTGAAGTAACTTCGTTATCTATATATATTCAAATCCCAGAAAAAGGCAATCCATCACTGCCGGAATACCCCGCCCACGAATTACTCTGTTGACCATTCTGG
>OZ010579.1:79370912-79375912 GCA_963932145.1 Acanthosepion lycidas | reverse complement strand
AGGAATACGGTTCAAGCAATAAGAGCACATAATTCACTGCCTCAAATATACGGCTTAACATTGTTTCAGAATCACGTTGGAAAGTGCATCAACTAGATAAAACATTTCCCATTTCTCTGAAGAGTCAAGAGTCAGAGTTTGAGCCCCACTACAAGAACAGGCCTCTTAATATCTATTTTCTAGATAGACGAGCAGACATCCAAGACCTTGGGCGTAAAGGAGTAACATAACATAATCTTTCTATCCCAATCTGTTTTTGTTTTCTCATGCAATGTTGAGAATGCACGCACAGACACACACACATATATAGATAGAAGCAATGCATGCAGACTAGTAGCTTCATGATATTTAGATCTATAAACGCAATACCGCATATTGTGAACTGTTCCTTAATAAATATTGAAAATTTAAAGGAATTTATATCTACATACGTTTCAGTGTCTTTTTTTACACTTACATACGCTATATTCCTGATATTAAGCGTTTCACCCACAAATATAGGCTTTAAAATATAAATATATAAAATATGTATAAAAATATAGAATAAATCTATATATTTGTCATATTTTATCATATACACACAGATTATATATGTGTATGTATGTGTGTGTATATATATATATATATATATATATATATATATATATATATATATATATATATATATATATATGCACGAAACATAACTTAAACAAATGACGACAATAATTTTAATATATTTTCTGCTTATACGTTATTTTCTTTAGATACTATTATTTAAGTAAATGGTCTCTTTTTTATAATAAACATTATTAATTGCATTTATTGGCCAGAATGAACGAAAAATTTCATAGAAAGTATGCGTCCTCCGACAGGAATCGAACATGTATCCTCTATGGGACAGTCATTTGATTTAACGTCTTATACCACTATCTCGACAAAAAAAAAAAAAAAAAAAAAAACATACGAACAGGGTCATACATAAAATTAGCCTTCATCGCCAAACCAAAATAGCACATTGCAGAATCCAAGATATCTAGTCGAAGTGGGATGATTTCAAACCCAACAACCCATACCGATATTTTATATATATATATATATATATATATATATATATATATATATATATATATATATATATATATATATATTATATATATATATATATATATTATATATATATATATATATATATATATATATATATATATATATATATATATATATATATATATATATATATATATATATATATATATATATTGTTCGTTTTAGTAAAAAAATTATTTATTTTTTGTTATGGCTTCCTTTTGGAGCAGTTGTTTGGATCAGTGTATTAGAAGTATTTCGTGTACTCAATCAAAGCATATTCGATACTTGTAAAATATTTATTTAAAATCCGTTACGAAATATTTTTCCCCTTTGAGAGCGAATGTTTCAATCATTGATAAATTCTTGTTATATTATGAAATATCGTTTTATGCAATCCTTTACAAAAGTGGATGGAATATATATACATATATATATATATATATATATATATATATATATGTATGTATGTATGTATGTGTGTGTGTGCGTGCGTGTGTATTGTATATGTGTGTATATATATATATATATATATATATATATATATATATATATATATATATATATATATATATATTTTATATGTGTGTCTTGAATACATATATGTGTTTATAGATTTATTTAATCATTTATGCGGATGTCATGGATATACTTACATTTATTGGTCAGTTTTATTAATTTTATCATTATTATTATTATTCTTTAATAATAATAATAATAATTGTTTTTATTTATTTTTCAACATTTTAAATTTTTTATATTGTATTATATATATACGTCCGCGGACATATATATTGACATCCACAGACTGACTGTTTTGCTGTATCTCAGCTCATCAGTGTGATTAGACATCCGATTGCCTCAAGCCGGGATCGAAACTCTAGTGATTAGGCATCAGTCGGAGATTTTACCCCTGAGTTCCGGTGGAGAGGAAGGCGCATTTTTACGTACTTATTCTTCCGATAAACACGCCAATTACCAATAGCGTTCAATTCAAATAAGAGCATTGCAGTATTAGCAATAGTAGTGTTTGCTTACAAATTCGCGCTTTCTCCCAGGTGTGCTCGACCGGAATTAAATACGGGGACGTATATATTGTCATCCCCAGAATGACTGTTTAGCTGTATCTCAACTCATCCGTGTGGCTAGAAATCCGATGGCCTGAGAGAGAGGGAGAGAGATAGAGGTGAGATATGGATGAGAGAAAGGAGAAAGGAATGGGGAATATCTACAAGAGTAACCGAAAATGCTGAAATTGAAAATATAATTAATGTGTTCCTACATGTCAACTAAATAAATATATACAAGATCCACGTTACATGTATTTTCCAAATAAAAATTAATTTCTTTCCCGATATTCCTCTTGCAACTTTGTCTTTTTTTTTTTTTTTTTCAATTTGGGCTTGTTAATTCTGTTCAGACTTCGTTCACTAATAAATATAATATCGCTACCTGTCACAACTGAAATCTTACCGTAGCGTTATTTATTTTTATTGTCACGAATTTTCTATTATTTAAACATTCCAACATTTCACCTGGTAGCAAGTTAGTTTGTGCATTTCTTTTGCTTTTAGACTTTCGGTAACTTCGTTTGTGGCCTGTTTTCCCACAATTAAAACATTTTCGGAGTTTTAAATGGACAGTCCATTCGGAAATAAAGCGTACTGTTGCAGACCGGCGAATGTGTATAAGGTATCAGAAGGTTATTTTATCGATAGGGTTAATGATGCTGGTGTTCTTGAACATTCGTCCACAACAAATTTAGAGACATGAATATCGAAGACATATCATTCAAGATAAATCAAAGCTAAAACAACATAGTTAAAGATATAACAATAACATGAATTTATATAGAATAAAATATACACAAATGAATCAAAGGTTGTTGAATAAGTGTGAATGGTTGAATTGAAGTATGTAGAATATTTATGCCAAGTTTCAGTGTGTGTGAAACTGTTATTAAAATTTGTGTGCGAAATTAAACTAAGTGAATGCTCACGTACAAAAATGTATTGTGGCAGTTCAGTTAATAGTGCGCATGCGTGTGTTTGTTTGAATTATGGTCCAAAACTGGAATGAGTTGTTTTGATGTTTGATTGAATGTTTACAAATACTTGTTAATAGTGAGTTTTTATCACTTTTTAGTATTGTAATAAATTGTTCTTGGTAGAGCGAAATGCTGCATGTGTTGAGTCAAGAGAAAGTTTGCACGGCAAAAAAATGTAGCTGGTTACGATTTTGACTGGCGTGGATTAGTTTGGCATTTCTCCAGGATGAAATTCTGACTAACTTGAATTGATTTGGGCGGTTCTATTTATTTAGTTCTGAACACTGGCATCGGCTCAAAACGAATACGCGCGAAAAGACATTTTCGCGTGAATTTGCTACAGCTTTAGAGGTTTCAGCCAATGAAAGGTCTAGTTCACTGGAACTAGGGTGTTGATTGGTTAATAGGTAATTTTGTGGTAGAGTATATTATTCCGGAGGAGTGAAAAGGTATGTATGGACTATTCCATCAATACTACAGACATGGCATGTGTTTAGTTTGTCAGAATTTTTATTTCAGATATTTTCTTTTGGTACTACTGTTTTTTTTTTAACTACTCGTACTGGTGACACGCCATTTTGTTCGATTGTTCCAGTATCATAGCTTAACTTGACATTTTTTTGGCACTCTTCCGCAATGTTAAGTTTGAATCCTGTTCAAGTTTTGTAAGGATTCGAAAGCGTATTTTCGCGTCGTTGCTTGGTGTTAGACCTTTAATGAAGATTAGATATTTAGATTTGTCTGGGGATAAATCGACCAGCTTAAATTTATCCAACTCACGGTTGGCTTTACCGTCATATGTGACAAAATCTTCGTCCTTAGTAAGGTTCATGTGCTGCCAACGTGTATAAAAAGTGAATTCATTTCACCAAAAATGTTTGATAATATAGACACAGTTTCGTTAAATGACACTTTTTCTGAAATATACGGCATCAAAAATGTTTCATGTTCAGTGGGGTACAATCTTCGTAACAGAAGACGTAATTTCCTTTTCACACGTCTACCATTGACATTCTACTCTAGAAATTGTCTCGTACTATCAGATGTACGATATAAATGTAATGTTTTCTTCTGGGAAGTAAATTCACTACTTGAATTAGTAACCGAGTCCGGCGAAAATGAAATTGAAGCATTGCATATTCCTTGCTTTTCCAGGATTGTCTTTAACTGTTCTCGATATTCAATCCGCCCCCGGTGTATTTGTTGTGATAATGTATTCTGGAACTCGTGCTGTTGCAGAAGAATTATCTTCAATTTTTCATAGTGTATTGTTTGTACAAGTCATCATTAACTAGAAAGAAAAAGGTAATTTTGTTTTTCGTGTGAATTCAGGATGTGGTACAAGGCCGATTTTTATGTGGGGCAAATTCAAGTCCGTAAGCTCGAGCAAAAATTCCCCATAGACCCCGCATACACGGGGTCAGGTTTGTCTACCTCAACCAGACGAGACACTGCCCCTCGTCATAGCCTCGACTGAGTTTATATCTGCCCTCGCGCAGATAGTTCGACAAGATCTAAAAGCCGCGAGCTCAGCTGACGATTCTCAGCGTCAATATATATGGACGACTCCAAGTCATATGCTGGAGAGGTGAGTTCACCCCCACAACAATAATTTCGCTCCCAAATGCTCATACGACCGAGCTTTTTTATAAATAATTTTGAATTATTTATAGCTGTAGATATTGAGCGTGTGGGCAAAGATGTGGTCTTAGAGAGGATGCAAACAAGGAGGAGGCTGCTACTTAACATAAGGAAGAGGCAGCTGAAGTTTCTGGGACGTAAATTTGGTAGGAATGCCTGGAGAATTTGATGCTCACGGGTCAAATAGAGGAAAAGAGAGACAAGGGAAAAAAGCAAGTTGATGACAGAACGCGGTCTGGAGGAG
>OZ010579.1:79343412-79368412 GCA_963932145.1 Acanthosepion lycidas | reverse complement strand
GTCGTTTCGAAGCTACGGCGCCATCACCTATAACATAGGTCGTCATGAGACGCTGTATTAGGAAAACGGCGTCGTTTCTTCACCGGCTATATGCCATCTTGGATTGCGCTACATTTTCTACATCTCGTTTGTGTCGATTTTTTTCAGGTTACGTCACGCCGACGTAAGTCCAAGACCCCCTGAATATATTTATATATCTATATCTATATCTATATATATATATATATATAATTCAAACCTCTCTCTCTTATATATATATATATATATATATATATATATATATATATATATATAGGCGTATATATATATATGTGTGTGTGTGTGTGTATGCGGGTGTGAATGTGTGTTTATAGCTATATATATATATATATATATGTGTGTGTGTGTGTGTGTGTTCGTGTGTCTGTCTGTGTGTCTGTGCGTGCGTCAATCTATGTAGTCCTACTAACTCCAACAAAAGTAATCCCTTGTTGATACACAAGAAAAAGGATAAATAGTAGAATACCTTGCCAGTCATTTTTAATGAAACATGTATCAGATTGTGATTGCTGTTCCAATACACAACGATATATATATATATATATATATATATATATATATATATATGCTTTTGTACTTTCACTTTGTATACTTGCTTACATATATATATATATATATATATATATATATATATATATATATTTGTGCGTTTATGTATGTACGTATGAACATACATAAAAAATAATAGATAAATGGATAGAAAAATAGATAGATATGAAAGAAAGATCAAAAAGAGATAGATAGATAGATAGATAGATAGATAGATAGATAGATAGATAGATAGATAGATAAATTGAAAAAGATGGCTATTTCAATATTAAAATGAGCAAATTTTGAAAGGTAGGCATTTCGAGAATTCCTGGAACTCTGCCAGTCTTTTAGACAATTTAGTGGAGCTTCGATTTTTGTTCTTTCTTTAATTTTATTTACTTATTTTTCATTTTTGCGATAAAATTTTCTTTCGAACGTAGCGAAAAATAATTCTCGATAGATGCTGGCATGAAGAGTTGCGTGTTTATGAAATGATTTGACGTAGAAATCTGGCGAATGGATATATATTGTATTCTTATCGTTAGTTCGCTTTATAGCTTAGCCCACGTCAAGATAACATATATCTTTTGCATAAGCCTATATTATTGTCACCAAACAGTTGTTTTGTATTGACGGCTTCGTATGAAAGTAAGACCTCTTTTTCAAATTCATTCACCTTGGAATTTTATTTCTTAATTTATTTTATATTTCATGGATTTTTTCGTTTTTTTAATATTTTTTCGTCTATCACGCTCATTTCTTCCTGGTTTTCTTTTCGTTTAAGTGTGATTTATTTTTAGATGAACTATATTTTTTAGTATGATTATCACTATTTCTGTAACTTTATATCATAATTTTTGTTAGTACATTTTTGCTCTTTGAAGATATATATATATATATATATATATATATATATATATATATATATATATATATATATATGAGATAACGATATATATTTTTATATATAAAGACCAGATGAGGGAAATTATATGACAAAGTGACGCGTTTCGTCCTTCAGGATTTCATCGGACTAAATTTGTTATGTGGGTGCGATAACACATGCGCTCGAACGACGGATGCTGGGTGTTTAGATTTTCTTTTTTATCTAGATGAATTTATTTAGAGTCTTTTTTTTTTCTTTTTATTTCCATTACTTTTGCAAGTAGAGGTTCCACACTGTGATATTAGGTCTGCCAGGAATAGGGAAATGTAATAGCCAGGACGCAAATTTACTGTAGATGATCTTGCGATTAAAGCACTCTCCAGACATTTATGTCGTAGTGAATTATTTTCTCTTTTGATGAGAGTAGCATCTTTTATGTCAAAATTGTGGTCATTGTCATTACGGTGGGCAACCAACGCATTTGACGTTTTATTTTACAAAATATCCCTCTGTGTTCATGTAATCATTTATTTAGATTCTTTGAATTTCTCCTATGTATATTTTGTGACAATTATTACAGGCGATAGAGTAAACTCCTCCTTCGTGTTTTAGCTTATTGTTTTGTCTAGTATTGACTAAGTCGTTTATTGTTTTCGATGTAATATCGCAATATAAAATAATTAGCGTACTAGAAAAGTTTTAAAATGTATTTCTCCTCTTCGTATAAATAATCCGACTTGCATATTCTGAGTGCTTTTTAGCAGAATTTGAAGATTATGCTGATTTTATTTTGTTTTTATGATGAGAATAGAAAGTTATTAAGTCGTTTTTGTTGGTTGATTTCTGGTGGAGACCGATTTTTAGACAGTTTAACGCGGTGTAACTTGATATCTAGGCAGGGTAAATTTTATTTTTCATCACGTCATATTCTAACCACACCCCATCTTTCTACACTTGACGACTTCGTCCGACAAGATAATTTTTGCTACAACTTGCTACACGCGAGACGTCTTTCCCCCAACCTATAACTCTCTTCATCAATGTTTATAATCTCACTTCCCCAACGACACATACCAGTAATAATAGACCTGCCTAACGCTTTTACACCGATCAAAATTTTAAATTTAAAGTTTACATTCATAAAATGTTTCGCACATCCAGGAATCAAAGAAAGATCGTTTTTTTTGTTAAGAATAGATTTCCACCAGAAAGTACACCATCTACAAAAACATCTGTCGGTGAGTAATTCCCATTTCACTGTTTATTCCTAGGTCCGTTGATGAAGGACACAGGAGTGTCCGAAAATTCAGATCTAAAACCTTTCTCTCCGCGCTTCATTTCTGTCATATGGTTAATAATTTGTATTTAATAAATGTTTATCGCAGTGATTATATTGGTAACCTTTCGTTTATCCTTGTTTTATGAAGTAACCTATCTATTACATATATATATATATATATATATATATATATATATATATATATATATATATATATATATATATATATATATATTACCACTTTGTGACTGGTAGGGATAATTCCAAAGAGGATATTAATCCAGGGATAGAGCTGTAAACTACAGAGCATAATAATAATAATAATAACAATAATAATAATGATGATCTAGAAGAAAACATTAAAGATTCGTTTCGGTTATAATTTATTTCGTGAATATCTATATATATTCGTCTCTTCAGACTGAAATCTTTTAGTAAACGGAGACAATTTCTCCGCAATGATATACTAAATTGACAGAGAGACGGGAAAGCAAGAGAGAAGAGAAGAAAGAAGGAGAGGAAAAAGGAAAATGAAACATGGTCAAGTTGTTTTTAAAAAGTAAAATAGAGAGAGAGGGTAAAGAAAGAAAAGGGAAGAAGGAAGAGATGGATGGATAGTAGTAAGCCTAAATAGCCTTTTTTCCCCCTTAAAGTGTGGAACATTGTACATCGGGTTATACAGCAAATTGGCCGACATGACCTGTTATTTTAGCCAGGACAAATCTAAATCAATTCTAAGTTAGTTTAATAAAAGAGGCCTCAATACAAATAACACATCTAATAATGATAACAATATCAAACATAAATGAAGGGATTTTAAGTACAGATAAACAACAAAAATAAAAATAAAGAAATTGAGTAAGATGATGTAAGGATAATAATACAAAATATGTTCATTTAGAATTTTAAATGTTGTATACATCGGCAAGACAATCGTAGATCCAACCTCATATTAAAAAAAAAACACAAACACGCGAGATACTGAATATAAACACAGATAAACGATTTCGGTTTGAAGATATGAATATTTTATTATTCACGAAATAAATTATTAACGAAATGAATCTTTCAGGTTTTCTACGCGATTTTATACGCACGTACGCACACACACACACACATATATATATATATATATATATATATATATATATGCGTGTGTGTTTATATATATTAATTATGTATTATAAAAAATTTAAGACGGCTAACCTTATCCTCAAAAATAACAACACACCAAGTCAAAATTACAAACAACGAACATTATCTATGAGTTCAAATGCCCCTTAAGGAACTGTGTTCCTGATCAAACCGGACTCATAAATAATTACATAAGTTACACAACCACATGCTTATCCAGACGTCTTACGTTACACCTATCTGATTACAACTCTAATAGAATCCATTTGAACACACACACAAATCTGATCACCGGACTCCATTAGGAACATACTAGTAGAAAACACAAATATATTAACTGCATCCACCTGCAAAAAAAGACTAAAAATAATGGAAGCTTTAATTATAAAAAAGAAAAAACTAACTCTTAACAATATTAACTACGAACAAAGCCACAATGTGCTAAGCGTATTCGGAAATTAAAAACATCTCTACTACACACTAAGACATACACAGAACGCACACACTCAATTAAGCTGCAAAAATCGAATCATCCTTGATAATGGCTAAAGGTAGAGCCGAAAGCGCTCGGAAATATAAAATATTTGTACAGTTCTCACATACCCTTTGTCCAGAAAAGAAAGCACTTGTTCGAACACAAGACAAATTAAATAAAAAGCCTAACCGTAGTACCTTGTCTGTCGTTTTTAATGAAACATTCATAAAGGAAGGATTCCTGCCTTATATATATATATATATATATATATATATATATATATATATATATATATATATATATATAAAGTGAACATTGAAGTCAACACTCAAAGGCGACATATACTCTTTTATATTTACATACGCTCTCTGATATTGAGCAATTTATCCCATAAATATAGCACAACTTAGAACTATATTTCTTCATATATCATGAGGGTCTAGCAGTTTGGTTCTTAGAAATGCACAACCTGACTACCCGTACATATGATGTGATTATAAGGGTGAAGGCTTGTGTAGAACCGACTCCAAGAGCTGGGTATGAAAAACTGGTGTACACCGTGTGCCACAAAGAATCTCCATACGGCCCACCACAGGTTTTTGAATTCAGAGTTTTACTTCTTGACTGCTTGCTACTCATGGCAATCTGTCCTGCAAGAGATGGATTCATAACTTTCCCAAGGGTATTTGAACTTAATGAACTCTACTGGAATTCGAATTGCTTCCGCAATTCAAGCCGCTATCCATTACTCCAATGTTCCTCTCTCTCTCTCTCTCTCTCTCTCTCTCTTTCTCTCTACTCCCTCCCTCCGTCCTTCTCTTTCAATAGCTAATCACACAAATCCTGATAAAAACCTAAGACGTGTGTGATACATAAAATCACTAAGCAAAATAATACAATGCAGTATCAGAGTTGTTAGGGAGTGGGTTGATTTAAAACTCAACAGCTAACAACAGCTTCACTGTAATCTCTCTCCCCCCCACTCTCTCTCCCTCTTTCTCTCTCTCTCTCTCTCTCTCTCTCTCTATATATATATATATATATGTATATATATATATATATATATATATATGGGATATCGCCAATAATAGCATTAATATTGCTGATTGATTCTATACGTAATTATTTGTTTGTATATAAATTATATGCTGCCTAATGTTTTATGTTTTTATATATATATATATATATATATATATATATATATATATGGTGCAGTTTAATTTATATTAAAATTAAAGTTAATGATATAAAATGGCGAAATCTTCGCTAACTAGCGAGTTAATGCATCTTTAAAATTTAGTTAGCGAAGAGATTTCGCCATATATATATATATATATATATATATATATATATATATATATATATATATATATATTGAACAATAAAAAATATCAAAAAAATTAAATATGTAGATTAATATTCTTTCGTTTTTTTTATTATTATTATTTCATTTAGATTCCTCGACTAATTTCGGCCAACATGGCCATCATCAGGAGAAGTAATATTTCTGCTTGATGATATTAGATGAAGGTAAAAAATCTCATCGAGAGGATCTCCTCAAAATCAATATTTTGATGAACATTAATATCAGAATATTGGTTTTAGCAAGTGGTCATGTCGGGACTTAAATGCGTCTGGCGCGCTGAAAATTCTTGGCCAATCCACAAAATCAGATCAGGTTACTAAATTTTTCAGCTTCATCTCGTATATATCACAGACACTCACACAAGCACACACAAACAAGCACACGTGTGTGCGTGTGCGTGTTTCATGGGTTTGTGAGTTACGATGACAGGCACCTCCGACCATGATGACACGTCTCAATGTGTATATGGGTAGGGAAGATATTGGTGAACTGACTTCTTTATAATGGATGTACGGTTGCGTCGGCCACATGTTGGGGACGCCCAGCCGTATCTCACCTGCTTAATAGTGCTTTCCTCTAATAAGCCAATATTCAGTGTTTATATTTCTTTCGTCTGGCAGTTTTCTGAAACATAAAGAACACCAGTAGGCCACTTGGTGCTTTTTCAACAAGGCGACGTGTACCAATAAAATGCTTGAAACTTGTAACGTTTATTTTATCGTAAGAATCGTGGTGCCATTTGCAAGAAAGACGATTGCAAAAAAAAAAAATTCTGATATAAAAGCTATTTGCGTCCAATATAGAAAATCAGATATTTTTCTCTTTGAATAGTTTTCCTCCATGTGAGAGTAAATTTCCATTTTTATCTTTACGGTATATTGTGTTATTTTTACGTTATTTCTTCATCGCTATTACTATAAATCAATACAGTATATAGTCTCTTTTATTAAAGTTCTTCTAACGGTTCATGTCTTCTGTGTTTTTTTCACAAACCCAGAAGAAGGAGAAAAGATTTTTTTAAGCTAGTGACGGCAATATGTTCAGCTTTCAATACATAATACTTCTAATTAATTTCGAAATGTTAAAAAAAAATTTAAAATTAAAAGAAAATGTTTAATTTCCCAGCATACAAAATGCCTAGATCAAATAAAGTAAAACAATCAGCGATACTGAAATCTGAAGGTTCATTGGGGTAGCGAAAGACGCCTTTCAAAAGCGAAGCAAAGTATAAAGGAACAAGAATCTTTCGTAAGAAACAAAGCAAATAGTACAGAACAGTTACGTTATATTAGTTCTTATATATGAATGCTGGGCAATCCCGATACAGATGAGGAAGAGACTTGAAGCAAAAGAAATGTGATTCTACAGAAGGATGCTGAGAATACCATGGACTAAACATGTGAGCAAGGATCATGTTTTAGAGAAAGTGGAAAGAAAAAGTAACTCGTCAAAAAGAGGAGGTTGAAATTTCTAAAAGGCATAATGACGGAAGGGCTTGGAATTTTTTTTTTTTTTTTTTTTACTCCCAGGACAGATTGAAGTCAGGCGGGACAGAGGAAAACATCGCAAAACCTACCCTAACGGGCTTGACTAAACGGATGGTGAAACAAAGTTTAGGAGAGATATAAAAAAAGACAATATATTAAGATCTAGAAAGGAAAGGAAATTGTGGAGAGACATGATCACCGGCATCCTGAAGGGACACGTCACATAGAATGAAGAATCTTTAAGCCCTTCAGTTACTTCTATAGACATCAGTTATAAAAAATTTATCATACGGATAGTTTTGTCTAACACTGCAAATTGTTACTCAGTCTAAACATTAATGAAATAAATTAAGCCATGTTCTTAAATATCCACGTATGAGACTCTCGTATGGATGCCGTCTCTAAAATATCAGCTATGAACACACGATTTCTCAAGCCATAGATTAAAATGCCTTCAAGCGAATACATCTTGTAGTCCCTAAAAGACAATCTTTAATCAGATATTATAGAACGGCGCTACGGAATAACAAAGAATTTTACTAAAACAACTAAAATTTATCACTTGAAGACTTCCAACAGTAGTAAGAACTAAAATGGATAGCACATGTAATTAGCAGAGAAACTAATGATACAATCAAGATGTTAACTTTCCAAACTACTTTATACAAGAGGTTGGGAAGGAAACTCCGATCAATACAAGTGCTGTGTCTATAAATATATACATAAATTAAAAAAAAATATTCAGTCAAGGCCAAAGTAAATAAATAAAAATAAATAAATAGTGTCAAAATAAATATAATAAAATAATTATAAAAATTATTATTATCATTAATTAACTCCTTCTAAACCAATAAGAATAAACCCCACTTTTCCTCTCTACACGCACGAACACGTGACACTCTTGCTATCAGACAAGCACTTCACATGTACAGGTCGTTAACACGAGCGTCAGGGAGAATTTCATTTCCTTTTCCTTAATAGTAACATTTATCTCGCAACACTCAACAAAAATTCAGTCGGATTACGATCTATATTTTATTTACATCTTGCCCCAAACTCATAATTTTACTCAGTATTACTGTCTCTCGTGTCTCCAACGCGACATAACCACGAGATAATAAAGTATACTCGTTTTGTTATTTCTACTTCTTGTTGTTTCTCATTTCTACGAGTATTATTTTTACATTAAATATCAGGGGCGAGGGTTATAATTATTTACTCGGAGTTACAATTCCCCATCACTATAAAGAGCGATAGCAGTCAGTAAACTTGACAATTCTATTTTCTTAAAACACGTTTTTGAAATTAATGCTGGAACGCTAATTATTCGATCAATGAATGCCCAAGTTTTCCTGCTTAATGCTAAGACGTTATCTAGATGAAGACATCACTGCCGTTAATGTCTTACCCTTATGTGGGAGGTATATATTTTTTTTTCTTCTGGCTACCCGCTCTAAAAGTATTTCTTTCTATTACTTTATTAAAATTGTGCACGCCCAGGAAAACAGATAACATTCTGGGTTGATTAGTGAAGCTCTAATATACGAGAAATAAAAAATACGAGAAATAAAAACATTATGATTTTTTTCATTTAAAAAGCTGATCCAACTGTACGGATACGCATACGTCGACTTAAAAGAAATTATTTAAAAAAATTAACAGTCAAACCTTGCTAAATTACATAAACCACTAACAGTGCTATTTGAACTTTTTGATGGATCATAATTATTAATTCAATAATTGAATAAATCCTTTGCAAGTTCCATGTTTAAAATACGTGCGAAAATTTCTTTATTATATCGTGGAATTTTTGAGCTTAACAAATTAAAATATTACAGTAGCAAAGAATAAAAAGGGTGTTCCAATAATGTTCAAATTTAACAACTAAAGTCTTGAGTACTAAATACGTTGTTTGATTGTTATTCTTTTCTGGGTTGAAGTTGCCAAAGACTTAAGATGTTATTATTTTGGTGCAAAAATAATGACGTAATAATGTCGTTTTTTGACGTTATACGTCAAAAAACGACATTATTACGTCATTATTTTTGCACCAACCTAATAAATCTGAAAGCAAAAGAAAAAAAAAATCATTAAACGCTTAAACTTAATTCACATTCAAATTCGGTCCAAGTTCTTGGAGAACCCTTTATAAGCCATACTTCAAAATGAAACTGTTATCATTTAAACATTTTAAAGAAACATTTTGCTATCAGTATGGATGAAGTTAACCTCCAGAAGAGAAGGTCTTTGCGCCTTCTTGCTCTCACGTTTTCTACTGACATGATGTGGAGCGATTATATTAAATCAATTGCAAGGTTTGCTGCAATGCTGATCATCTTTAAATAAGACATCTCAAAAATTTTGTTTCTTTCTTGTTCTTGTTCGTACCTTTGTGCTTATTGTAAAATAATTATACAATAGATGTTTTTTCCTGTTTTTTAACATTTTACGCAGTGGTTTGTCTTGTATCTTTAACTCGCGCTTACTAACGGCAGCTATCGTTTCTTCTGCCAACTAAATTTTGTGTCTGACACAAGGAGTTGGTAGAGTGAGAAAAAAAAAGAAAGAAACAAACAAAATTTTTATAACATCTCCATTTTTTAAGTTAGACATCTCTAATCTTTAAATTAGACATCTCCAGTTTGTAAATTCGACATCTCAAATCTTTAAATTAGACATCTCCATTTTTTTAAGCTAGACATCTCAAATCTTTAAATTAGACATATCAAATCTTTAGACACCTCCAGTCTTTAAATTAATCATCTTCCGTCTAAATTAGACATCTCCAGTCTTTAAATTAGACATCTCAAATCTTTAAATCAGACATCTTCAGTTTTTAAATTAGACATCTCTAGTCTTTACATTAAGCATCTTCAATCTTTTAATTAGACATATTTTTTTTTAATTTAAAAAGAAGTATGATACAGTAGTGAATAAAAATTACTCAACACTGCTCTTTGACTATACACGCACTCACACGAAACTATCCACTATTCAAAAGTTGCCCATCTTTATATATGACCTGATATTCACCAGACATCTCTCCCAAAAACGATCATTTAATTCAACACATTGAGCGTACCATACGTAATGGAAGATTTTCTTATACTGAAGAAGTAGTCGAAACATATCAACCATTTATTAAGGCAAAATGCGAAAAGTTTTTTAAAAAATGCGATAAACTAGCTTCAGAGTCACGTAGGAAAATAACCATAGAACAACCCCGATATTATTTTGATTAAATGTGCATTTTGATTAAGTGAAAAAAATGTTTTCTTCGTTTTTTTGGCCAGTCATCGAAATATGATATTTTATATGGAATAACTTAATCATTTTGAAAAATTTCTATTAAGCTAATTAAATTTTGATTGACCTAACGTTGAAGAATTTGCAGCATTTTGTAGATTCGTCCAAAGTGCGTGCCATTTTATAGCGTGTCTTCAAATATATATATATACATTGCTTTGTATGGATATTTCAATGACTGAATTTGTGCTTGAATATCTATAGGGTTGGGTGGGTGTGCAGAATGACGAATTAAAGCGGCGCCTCATATTATAATATGTTATTCTTGAAACGTGATCGGGATATGTTAAACAGAAAAGTTCATCTGATAAGCGGAAATGGTTATGCCTTGCAGGTCGAGTCATTTTCTTTCCCCAGAATTATTCCTAAATTACTTTTGTTCTTTTTGTTGTAGTTGTTGTTGTTCTTTTTCTTTTCAGTTTCAACATTTCCTTCTTTTTTCTACTTTTCCTTCTTTTTTCTACTTTTCCTTCTTTTTCTATTTTTCCTTCTTTTTCTACTTTTTCTTTTCCTTCTTTTTCTACTTTTCCTTCTTTTTCTACTTTTCCTTCTTTTTCTTTTCCTTCTTTTTCTACTTTTCCTTCTTTTTCTGCTTTTCCTTCTTTTTCTTTTCCTTCTTTTTCTTTTCCTTCTTTTTCTACTTTTCCTCCTTTTTCTACTTTTTCTTTTCCTTCTTTTTCTACTTTTCTTTCTTTTTCTATTTTTCCTTCTTTTTCTTTTCCTTCTTTATCGACTTTTCCTTCTTTTTCTTCTTTTTCTACTTTTCCTTCTTTTTCTTTTCTTTCTTTTTCTTCTTCATTCGCTATCGTTTTCTTCCTCTTATGTATTTTGTTTCTTCTTCAAATCAGTTTTTTACGATTTCTCTTCATAATTTTAATATTCATCTTCTTTTTCCTCTGCATTTTCTGTCACTCTCTTGTTGTTTTACTTTATCTTCATATCATCTTTTTTTCCCTTTTTTTTCTTCCTATTATATTCTTCTCGTTTTCTTCTCTTACTTTTCATTCATTTGTTTTTCATCTTTCTCTCTTCTTATTTCTCTTAGTTTCTCTCCATGTTCTCACATTGTAACTCTTTTCTCCTTTCTCTTCTTCTTCCTTTTCAAAATAACATTTTTTCTTTTTTTTTTTTAACCGTTTTTTCTTCTCCCGCTTCGTTTACTTCTTCATCCTTTTCGTCTCCTCCTGTCTTAACTTCTTCTCGACTGATCACCCAAATTTCTTTTTATTCCTGAGAAATTCTTTAAAATCTTCTTCGACCGGGTGTCGAATTTTAGCTTTCATCATTTTCTTTCTCTTTCCTTCTCTTGCTCAAATTTCATTCTTCTTTTATCTTTCTTCTTCTTCTTCTTCTTCTTCTTCTTCTTTCATATTTTCTTTCTCTGTTTTTATACGTCCATGTTCTTTGCATGTTCTCTCTTTCAGCGTCCTTGTTCATCTTCTCTTGTTTCTAATTCCTCCCAAGTATTCTTACTTAAAGCGATTTTTCAATCTTCTTAAATTTTCTCATCTCTGTCTTCGTCCAGATACAGAGAAACGTCCCCGCCCACCATCAGCTTGACTCCGTGAGAGCGTCCTACTACGTCTTCTTGGCCTCACGATTTCAACTGACTTCAGGTGAAACAACTACATTAAATCAATAGCTGCATCTACTGCGAGGAAATTTGAGTCACTATGACGTACCAGAATGTTTTTCACCTCAGAGTCTATCTTACAGATCTACAAATTCGTCCGTGCATTGGATATTTTTGCCATATCTGTTCTGGTGTAGTGCTGTTCATCTCGAAGTTTTCGACAAAATCCAAAGAAGGATCTGCAATGTAATCGGTCCTAACTTGGCATTTCAACTTCAGTCACTTTCCCAACGACGTTATGTGTCTTCTCTTTCTTTTTTATACAAATATTTTCATGAAAAATACACTGACGAGTTGTTTTTTTTTTTTTTTTTTTTGTTTTTTTTTTTTCATGGTACCCCGACTGGATATATTAAAGCGGGCTACTAGATTGGCATATAGGTCCAACCATTTTACTGTTCATCTTCTATATTCTTTATCTTTTCTTCTATTTCTTTTTCTTTTTTTCATTTTCTTCTTTGTCATTTTCGTTTTGGCTCTTTCATTTCTCATATTCTATTCATCTTTCTCGTTTTCTTACCCTTCCTTTCATTCTTTCTTCTTGCATATTCTTTTCTTTTCTTTTCCCTCTTCTTCATCATCATCATCACAATCATCATCATAATTGTTCTACCTCTTTGTCTTCCTACGTACTTTTTGGTTTCTTTTCTTTTTTTATATATTGTTTTCTTTTTTTTATTTTTTTCTGAATATTCTTTTTCTCGTTCTTTAGAATAGAATCTTATTTTTCTTCGTTTTTGCGATTTATTTTTTATTTTTGTTCTGAATATAATGATTTTTTTCTCCTTTTATTTTTCTCTTTAGCATTTCTTTTAAATATACTCATATTTTCTTTTTCGTCTTCTATTTTTTTTTCTAATGAATATACACCTTCTTCTTTTTCTTCTTCTTCTTCTCGATTATGTTTTCTTTCTATTCTCTATTTTTCATCATAAACCTTTAATTTTTCTTATTTTCATTTCCCTCCTTTTTCTTATTACCCTTTCCCTTTCCTTTGCATTATTATCTTCACTCTATTAAGCTTCTCTTTTAAATCCGTTCCATCTTTATATATTTTTCTTTCTCGTCTTCGTCGTTGCTGCCTTTCATTTCTCTTTCAAATGTCTTTCTCTTGCATCCTACCTTTTCTATTTCCCTTTCCGTGTCCCTACTTTCGTTTCTTTTCCTAATTCTCACTTTTATTTCCTCCTCTCGCCGCTACCATTCCTACTTCTTTTTCTCTATCACTCACTTTTCCCATTAAGTCTTCCGTTCAAATCTACAACGCAATCACTAAATAAACGCCCGCCGTATTGGAGATAAAAAATGGCGGCTGTCTTCCGAGAGTAAACACCAAGTCCAACGCTTACTTCCGTCTTACTGACGTCATTTCTGACATTGGAATTTATGGCAGTTCGACATTCTGCCCCTAGAGAAGGAACGCGTCTTGGCCATCGATCGAAGAATATTGAAAGCAAGAAGTTTGTAATGATTTTGCTACGTCCTTTCTACGGTTTATTTCCATTTCAATCATCATGATTGGTACCTTTACATCTATTGTCATCGTCATTATAGATCTGTGTTCTTTTAATGAGTTTTAGTCCCCATTTACTTATATTACGTGCGCATAAATTCTGATTCTCTGTTGAATCTATTGTAATATTGTGTTTCTGCCAAGTTGCAAATTCATTTCCATCGATATTAATTCGCTTAAAAATAACAATATTAATGCTAATAAAATTCAGTAAACCATATTTTAAGTTACAGTGGAAATTTAGCCGAAAGGCATACAAAAGCAGACAGGAGTAGTCATGAAACGTAATCAACTTGAATTTGTGCAAATAACTTAGGCTCGGTCATCATTTTAAGACAGATAAGAAGCTGAACGAGAAAATATTAATAAAAAAAATAAATTCCCTTTAAATGTTGCGAAATGGCCCCCTGAAACATTGCGAATCAGCGCTTTAAATCGTTGTAAATTGGACCTCTAAAACGTTGCAAACAGGTACTCTAAAACTGTTGCGAACCGGTCCTTTTTACTTTGCAAACAGGTCCTCTTTCGAATCGACCCTCTGAAACGTTGCGAACCGACGCTCTAAATTGTTGTAAATTTGCCCTCTAAAACGTTGTAAACCGGTCCTCTAAAACGTTGCAAACCGATCCTTTAAAATGTTGCGAACCAAACCGGTGCTCTAAATCGTTGTGAATCGGCCCTCTCAAACGTTGTTATCTGGCTCTGTAAAACCTTGCGAACCGGTCATCTAAAACGCAGCCCAACGCGCCGATTGTCGTGTCAGCGAATAGCATGGTGATATTGAATATTCGAAAGCATCCCGACAAAATTTTCGAACTATAAAAGTGCACATGTTTATAAATACGAAATTCGAAATAATGTTTTAGTGTGTACCGACAACGGCCTTATTAAAGATATCAATAAAAGTGTTTGATATCTGAAAAGTTTGATGACGCACGATCGTCAATGAAAATATTCCGCTACCACATATGCAAAAAATTATTTGAAAATAGACACACCTCAGAAAAATCCTAAAAGTCGTCTCTGCTGGGTAAAATAATGGTATTCTAAAACCACAATATAATGAAAGGTGGTTAAGTCACACAAAAGGGAATAACAATTAAGTATACTTGTCAGTTAGGGAGATTCTTCTACTGGAGAACTGTGCAAATAACAATGTAAATAAATGAAGTCGATACAAATCAGAAACAGTTGTAAAAAAAAAACATCTTATTAATACTATCCGGATCTCTCACTCCATCCTAAAGAAAAAAAATGGATTTGGAAGTTGTCGACAAGAAAAAGAATATCTGTAAGATTGTGTTCGTGACGACATTCCAGAGTTAATTTTGGGGAAAAAAATCTCAATCCTGGGAAAATGTGTAAGAGATTTTTCTGCCATGCCAATAATAGTTGGCGCACTTGGAACAGTGACAGAAACAAAAGAAGCCTATTTAGATCGATTCGGAAGTCGAAAAAGGGATTTTTTCCGGCAATGGCGTTGACAATGTCTCCGAGGAAAATGGGGAAGATGATAAAGATTTGAGGAGACTTTCATACTTTCATAGCGTTTTGGTTTTGTTTGGGGTTTCACTATTTGCTCATGGTTGGGATCGTAATGAGTTCTGCCACCGCGGGTCATGGTGGAACAACAACAATTAAGAAGTGCTTTCACACTCCTTAAAAACTCAAATCTCCAGATCAGGGGCATTGTGATCGGGTGTAGTTTATCGTCATGCCCTATCTTGATGAATTAAGATTGGCTATAGTAAATACCCTGTTTAGTACCACAGATTTACTTGCTAGTTACCAGCTGGGCATATCATTTAATCAGCGGAAGTAGTTAGGGTTTATCACGACCAATATTAGTTAGTTTTTTGTCTGTTTTTCTTTTTTTTTTTTAAGTTTGAATGGTGGGGTAACCAAAGTAAATTGAGCGGCACATCTAGATCCCTCAGAATATGAACAGTCTCAATAAAAGGCGACCTGAACAAAATGAACTACTCGACCTGAAAGTATTTCTCACTGGCTCCTACCTGAAAGGTTATGCGCTGTTTTTATCACAATTTTTCAACATATCACACTTATTTGGCTATGATAACACGTATCTGGTATGCCCTTACCAGATTCGATGGCATAATGTTTATATTGGACTTCGTATATTTGTGCATCAACCTCAGAGTGTAAGCGTGCAATTCTCACACAATAATAATAATAATAATAACAATAATAATAATGATTCCTGGAAGCCCATGCCTCAAGGAGATACAAAAAATTGTTCTGACAAGTACAGCCCACACTTTACGAAGGGCTCTATCTATGTAATTTTTTTTTTTTTTTTTTTGTCAGTGAAAAGTGTCATGATGCCATTTCTAACCTTAGGTCCCTGGGTGGGACCCGGAAAGAAATGTGTAAACGCCAGAAAGCAAAGAAAATAAAAATAATAATAATAATAATAATAATATGAAGACTTCAAAATTCTGCCAAAAGTGAATTCATTTTAATAAGTGATTGTGCACAACAAGTAGAGAAATTAAGTTTCTGTTGATATGTGTGTGAGCGCGTTTGTAACCCTATCCGCGCGAGGCTATCTTTGCATCTAACGTTGGAAGTAACTAATTCGCTGAAACTAACGCTCGGGCGTGACTCTCGCTGTTTCTCGGAGGCTTTGCCGTCAGCAATGTCTCCAACGTCGTGATTTGAAGAGATTCAACAGATTTGAAATTCGTTTCCCGGATCACCCTAATTTATTTTTCTCTCTATCTTTCTCTCCACTTAAGAATTTTTGTCGATATTTTTTTTTTAAATTCCTGCTGTTCAAAATCAATTCTTGTTATTTAGGTTTTTTTTTTTCTTTTCTATTTTTTCCATTTTTTTTTAAGAGATTCAAAACCGCATTTGCACAACAAACTGTCAGGTTTTCTAACGTTTGGTATTTCGCTATCCGTAATGAATGTTCTAATGGCGAAGCGGTTTGTTTTATCGATGTTTTACAAATGTCTACCGCTTAATGCAATCCATTAATTCGAAGAAAATATAAAAGATATTTTCAATTCAAAGGTTTTATTTGTAAACACGATGACTAAGTTGTTAGTTGATTTGCAAAAATTACTCCCGTTTAAGACAGTTAACAATTCTTCAGTCTTTTTGAATGTGAAGCCTTTTATCTGCGACATATATTGATTCTATTATAATGGTACAATCTCTATTTGTAGATGGAATTGGTGCCAAAACGCAGCAAAAATGGCACATCGAAACGCGATTCTTCCTAGGACAATTCTATGAAAATGCTCTAAAATAAAAAAAATAAAATGAAAACAAAATAGGCCTCACTTCAGAAGTTTACGCTGCTTCGCAATGCAAATATTCTGCGAAAGTGGGCGTAAGACTTGATAGAAACACCCATCATGCAAGATCCCCAGTTAAAAAAGAAAACCGTTATAAAGAAGAAGAAAAAATAATAATAATAATAATAATAATAATAATAATAATAATAATAATAAATGCAATGTACGAAATGCAGTAAAGATGGCAAGATAAGCTTCTTCATGGTCAATACTCTGCCCGTGCCAAAACAAGCTGATATAGACAAACTCCGTACCCATCAGTGGTTACGTAGTGCTGGGTTAAAAGCTGAAACCGAAAGTTTTATTCTTGCTGCACAGGACCAATGTTTGCTAAGTAGAAATTACCATGTTTACATAGTGAAAAATTATCTTGACAACCAAATACAGATTCTATGATAAATTTCCAGAAACAATTAACCATCTTGTATTAGGTTGCACAATATTAGTACCCACTGAATACAAATCTCGTCATAATACAGTGGCCCAATATCTGCACTGGAAAATATGCCACTTTTACGGGAAGGAAAATATGCCATTTTTACTGCAAGAAATTAGTATTAACATCATCCAGACCCGGTTACAGCGATAGAATCTGTAACAATTTTTTGGGACTTTACAATGCACACTGACAGAACAATCACACTAATTGTACAGACATCGTGATCAAAGACAACAAGAATGTGGTTTCTTATTACAATGGCAGTCCCTGAAGATTGTAATCCATCTTTGAGGATCTTCACAAACATATCAAAGTACAAGGATTTGATTCGGTTTGGTTTGGTTTGGTTTGTGGCATATTAATCTCAATGGGCTTTTTAATGCTGACTAGATTTTAATTTTGCTAATATTTTCTTTTCTCAAATATTTATTGCTGATACTAATTTTTTTTTTAAAGTATTTCTAATATTAAAATCCATTTTTACACCTTCATAGTGTTTTGATTTAGGCTGTGGGGTCAACTATTTGCCCATAACTGGAACCCTAACAGGTGCTACCACCCCGGGTTAGGGTGGACCTGAGAACACCAGCAATTAAGAGGTGGTTCCACGCTCCTCAAAACCTCCTGATCAGAGGCCTTGCTGCTGAACGTAGTTTATCGTCTTACCCAGGATGCGGATGTAGTTTATTGTCATATCCAGGACGGGACAAGGATTTGAAGTGAAAATCTAAAAAGTGCGGCACATGAGGATATCAATAATTCCAGTTGTATTTGAAGTCCTCCGCTTGACCGGAAAAGGTTCCGATAGATTCGTTGAATGTATTCCTGGTATACCTTGCCTTAAAGAAATATAAAAAATTGTTCTCACACATACAACTCGCACATTACGAAAAGCTTTAATAATTAGGGTTTTTTTCTTTGATGTTTTTTAAAAAAAAATTATCAGTGGAAGATGCAATGAAGCCATTTCTGACCTTAGGTCTCTGTTTGGGACCCAGAAGGAAATATTTATACATCAGAAACCCAAGGAAATAAGAACAATAATATTAATGTGACATTACCACTCGCGGTCACCCCGATAATTAAGATGCTATTTTTATAAACGCGATAAAGGACATCAAATCAATATTAACTGTGATGAAAAGCAAAAAGTTTAAAAATTACTAATTGCTGAATACAACAATGGTAATGTTAATATTAGCCGCCTCCTTATAAGGAAACAATTTACATCCGTTGACCGACTAACTAGTATTATGAAATATTTCTCTTAAAACACTTTTTCAGCAAAATGGACTTCATAAGTCTGTTCATAATGAGTTTCATTCCTAACTTTTTGGCTTGCTTTGGTTTGCTTGGTTTGTTTTTTATGGCATATCAAAGTCAATAGGTTATTTAATGGCGACAATTCTTATTGCTGGAATTTGTTTTTTCCAAAAATGTATTGCTAGTAATATTTTTCTCTTCAAAAATCTATTTCTTGTACTATGTTGAACAATAAAAAATTTATTTCTCAAAATTCGAACAAGATATGCAAACGTATGTAGATTTCATAATCGATTTCCCAAATCTTCACAGATTTTCAATTATGTACAAGTACATGTTACACGACACACGTCAAGACGATCCTCCAGCTTCTATCAAACACGCTGTAGCATGTCACGCGTAACATCCTCCCAAAGCGAATCGAGTCACTGTGTGTTTATCTAAAAATAAATACGCTTAAATTCACCTTCATCCCGACAGCTAAGGGGTAAAATCTCCGTCTGACGCCAATTCAGCCGGGTTTCGATCCTACCGAGAGGCAACCGGATGTCTAGCTACACTGATGAGCTGTGATACAGAGAACAGTCTCTCTGTGGATGACAATATATATATATATATATATACATATATATATATATATATATATATATATATATATATATATATATATATATATATATATATAGCATGAAAATTACAAACACTGCACTAGGCTGTCTTCATACATATGGAATATTAAACAGGAAGATGGGATTGGCCCCATTTTAAAAGAAGAAATACTAAAAAAAATGACATAGGTATAAAGCAGGTACGAGTATTGCTTATTATGTATGGAGGAGAAATTAGCAATGGTCTCCCCTGATGAACCTGAGAATTTATTAAATCAAAGATGTGAGATTTTAAATAGTTGCAGGCATAAGAAATCATGCTTAATGGAATAGAAACACTGTTCTTATTTATTTTCTTTCTATCTTCTGTCACGTGGTTTTAACAATAAAAAAAATGCTTCGTGTCATTTCCTCTTTCCTTTTCCTTGTTTCTTTAGGATTTATTATATATATATATATATATATATATATATATATATATATATATATATTTGTGTGTGTGTCTGTGTGTGTGTGCGTGTGTGTTTGAATAGAAACAGACCACTTTAAGGTTCCATGTAATAAATTATTTCACCACAGCTCTTTTAAAGGGCTCTGGATCATCAGACTTTACTTCCAAAGCTTGAAATGAAAAATGAAAAGAAATTTACACATTTTTGACGGGCCGTATTAACCATATATAAATTAAGTAAAGTCTGATGATCGAGAACACTTTAAAAGGGCTGTGGCAAAATAATTTATTACATGGAACCTTAAAGTGGTTTTGCATAAATTATATATATATATATATGTGTGTGCGTGTATATATATATATATATATATATATATATATACACAAACACACACACATATATATATATATATATATATATATATATATATATATATATATATATATATATATATATATATTTATATGTATAATATCTCTACTAAATTTAACAATATTCTTTTCAGCCAATCATCAATGGATTCAGTTTTTCTGTTACTAAACATAAATAGACCGGAAGATATATTCCGTCATTTCTTATATATATATATATATATATATATATATATATATATATATATATATATATATATATGTATGTATGTATGTATACCTTCTACTCACGCGTCATTTTAACATGCAGGTGTGCATCTAACTGCAACTAGCATGTCTCGGTGCTTCCAACTGCGAAGACAGCAACTATACAGCGACCTCTGCCTGTAGGGACGAGCGTCAAGAGTGGAAAACTTTACAGAAGCAAGCGATGACATAGATTTCTCAAGTACCTGTTGACATTTGAGTAATGTGATCACCGAGGCGTAACGAGCTTATATCTGAAGATCGATACAAGAAAGAAAGCGTTTCGGGAGTGGTGAAAAAGACTGAATCAATATTTCTGCATCGTGTTCTACATCCTCACCAAAAACTGGAACCTCTGTGTCGATTCTGTACACTTTTGCATCCTTTTCTCCAAGAATCTCACCTTCTTGCTATTATATCAATAACTCAACACACCATATATATATATATATATATATATATATATATATATATATATATATATAGAGAGAGAGAGAGAGAGAGAGAGAGAGAGAATATTAGTGGCAAATATACACATACATATGCAAAATATATATATATATATATATATATATATATACGTGCATACACATACATATATATTTTGGATAAAAAAATTTCCAAGAAGATAGAATCCAGGTAGAACTCAATGTGAAGGACAGAGTAAGGACATAATAAAAAGGCTTAATCACTAATATTCCGTGGTCATAATTTATTCCATTGGAATCGTAAATACGATCCAATTCATCAGACCTACAAATTCAAAAAGAAAACAGAAAAAACAACTCCGGAAATAAAAAATAAAATTTAGAGAGAGTGTAAGTATGAGAGTGTGGGATGAATGTTAGAGCTATAGAGAGGGGTAACAGACGAGAGAAGGTGGAGGATTCAAATTTAACAGAGAGAAGTTTTAGAGAGGGGAGTCAAAGACGGTTTATGTGAGAGAAATATGAATGTTGTTGGATGTCTAATACATTAAAGATGTAACCGGAAAGGATACATTTTGTGGTGACATACACACACAATAGACGATCTAATCTTAAAGATTAGAAGAAAAGGGAGAGAGAGGAAAAGAAAATAAAAGAAAAAGGGGTGGGGGAGAGATGGGGCGGGGGAAACTAAAACTGAAGGACATTTATTAAAAGGGCCGCTGTGTAATTAAGAAAATTTGACAAAATTAATATCGACTCCAGGTTACAAATCAAATATAAACATATAAAAAAATAAATATAACGATTATCTAATCTAGCAAGGAGGTATATTTTTATGTTCAAAAACACATGCGTATACTCACATACACAACAACATATACACGTACATACATACATATAGGCGTGTACACACATACACACATATACCCATGTACACACACACACATATATATATATATACATATATATATATATATATATATATATATATATATATATGTATGTATGTATGTATGTATGTATACAAAAAAAGCACACTCTGTGTCGGATTGAAAAATAAAATCCATAAATTCTTTAGAAAATATATATAAATACGTATATGTACATGCACACATACACACATATATATACACACACGCACACACATTTTCTTTAATCTGTTACACTCTAAGCAATGCATTAGAGCCAGTAAGACAGAAGTGGTTAATGGGTGTGGAAGAATTAGGAATAGAAACATTACTAATGACCGGGGGGAGAAAAGAGTAATCAGGAGGAATGTAGATAGCGATTGATATTGCAATTAAACTTTTGGAGATAAAAGTTGGCTGGAAAATATAGGGCTGGAAGGGAATTCCACAAGCAAGAAGTGTGAGAAGTGAGACTGTTAGCATAGAATTTACATTTACATATAGCCAGTTTTACAGTAAATTGGTGAGATCTCGACGCCAGTCTAGTACTGTGCTTAAATTATATAAAGTGTAGGTACCACAGCGAAAAGTTCATTCGAACAATTACCATAAAAGACACAGGAAAGCAACCTTACGGCGTCAGGAATGTTACTATGCAAAATATGATCGTACAAGACCTAAAACTGACAGTCACCATTAAATGTTGATTACTCTGTCCACGCTGTTTATATTTCTATCCCCGATACTGATATCTTCCTCTACCATAAATATAGTAAATTTTAAACGATATAATCAAAGATAGATAGATAGATAGATAAGGAACCGAATGAGATAGATAGATAGATAGATAGATAGATAGATAGATAGATAGATAGATAAGGAACAGAATGAGATAGATAGATAGATAGATAGATAGATAGATAGATAGATAGATAGATAGATAGATAGATAGATAAAGAACAGAATGAGATAGATAGATAGATAGATAGATAGATAGATAGATAGATAGATAGATAGATAGATAGATAGATAGATAGATAGATAAGGAACAGAATGAGATAGATAGATAGATAGATAGATAGATAGATAACTTTTTTCCGGTTGTAGCAACTTGATAGTTCCGATCACAACAGTAGCCTCTTTGTGTCTGCTTGTAATCATTGTAAACGTGTCCTCAAAGTGACTGAGTCTTTCTTCACTGTGAGAATGAGGCACCGTATAACTTCAAACAACATTGGTCCTCACGACTTCTGGCGGCTGTCTCCTAGTGTGTTAAATAACCGTATATATTCTATCTCGTCATTCAATTTCAGATGTTATCAACTTCTGATAAAGCATTATCTTTGTCTAGTAAATTATCTGCTAGCTCCACATCTGAAGTACTTATGCCTGACTTTCCACAGAAAACAGAGTCTCTGCTCTCTGATAGACATATAACCCAGTCCATGGTGTCTACTATCATGTCATGAATGGATATTTACAAAGCATATGGACTTGATCCCGGTAATAGTCTTTAAGAAATGGACTCTTGAACAAACTCCATCATTTGCTGCTTCTTGTTTTATCGCGTGATCTTCTTTCAGACTATTAATTTAGCTTTCATTTCAACTGCTGCTGTGTCAACTGCTGATATGTCAACTGCTGATATGTCAACTGCTGCTGTGTCAACTGCTGATATGTCAACTGCTGGGGCATCAACTGTTGATATGTCAACTGCTGGTGTATCAACTGCTGATATTTCAACTGCTGGTGTATCAACTGTTGATATGTCAACTGCTGGTGTATCAACTGTTGATATGTCAACAGCTGGTGTATCAACTGTTGATATGTCAACTGCTGGTGTATCAACTGTTGATATGTCAACTGCTGGTGTATCAACTGTTGATATGTCAACTGCTGGTGTATCAACTGTTGATATGTCAACAGCTGGTGTATCAACTGTTGATATGTCAACTGCTGGTGTATCAACTGTTGATATGTCAACTGCTGGTGTATCAACTGTTGATATGTCAACTGCTGGTGTATCAACTGTTGATATGTCAACAGCTGGTGTATCAACTGTTGATATGTCAACTGCTGCTGTATCAACTGCTGATATGTCAACTGCTGGTGTATCAACTGTTGATATGTCAACAGCTGGTGTATCAACTGTTGATATGTCAACAGCTGGTGTATCAACTGTTGATATGTCAACTGCTGCTGTATCAACTGCTGATATGTCAACTGCTGGTGTATCAACTGTTGATATGTCAATTGCTGCTGTATCAACTGCTGATATGTCAACTGCTGGTGTATCAACTGTTGATATGTCAACTGCTGGTGTATCAACTGTTGATATGTCAACAGCTGGTGTATCAACTGTTGATATGTCAACTGCTGGTGTATCAACTGTTGATATGTCAACTGCTGGTGTATCAACTGTTGATATGTCAACAGCTGGTGTATCAACTGTTGATATGTCAACTGCTGGTGTATCAACTGTTGATATGTCAACTGCTGATATGTCAACTGCTGATATGTCAACTGCTGCTGTATCAACTGCTGATATGTCAACTGCTGGTGTATCAACTGTTGATATGTCAACTGCTGGTGTATCAACTGTTGATATGTCAACAGCTGGTGTATCAACTGTTGATATGTCAACTGCTGGTGTATCAACTGTTGATATGTCAACTGCTGATATGTCAACTGCTGATATGTCAACTGCTGCTGTATCAACTGCTGATATGTCAACAGCTGGTGTATCAACTGCTGATATATCAACTGCTGGTGTATCAACTGTTGATATGTCAACTGCTGATATGTCAACTGCTGATATGTCAACTGCTGCTGTATCAACTGCTGATATGTCAACTGCTGGTGTATCAACTGTTGATATGTCAACTGCTGGTGTATCAACTGTTGATATGTCAACTGCTGGTGTATCAACTGTTGATATGACAACAGCTGGTGTATCAACTGTTGATATGTCAACTGCTGCTGTATCAACTGCTGATATGTCAACTGCTGATGTATCAACTGTTGATATGTCAACTGCTGGTGTATCAACTGTTGATATGTCAACAGCTGGTGTATCAACTGTTGATATGTCAACTGCTGCTGTATCAACTGCTGATATGTCAACTGCTGGTGTATCAACTGTTGATATGTCAACTGCTGGTGTATCAACTGTTGATATGTCAACTGCTGGTGTATCAACTGTTGATATGTCAACAGCTGGTGTATCAACTGTTGATATGTCAACTGCTGGTGTATCAACTGTTGATATGTCAACTGCTGGTGTATCAACTGTTGATATGTCAACTGC
>OZ010579.1:79328412-79338412 GCA_963932145.1 Acanthosepion lycidas | reverse complement strand
TAATCTGTGAAGAAATTTCTAAACATGGCATCACTTATACGATACACATATGTTTGTATCTTAAATGTAAAGTTCCAAAAATGTCAAAATGGAGTTAACAAAGGTTATTGCTTATGACACTAATATTTAGTTCTTCATAATTTTTCTAATCGTTTTGCTTTTGGTTTGGTTTGGTTTGTTTTACGGCATATCAAACTCAATGGGTTATTTAATGCCAAAATTTTTTTTATTGTTAGTAATATATTTTTTCAAAATTCTATTTCTAGTAATATTTTTTTCCTTCAAAAATCTATTTCTGGTAAGAATTTTCCTTCACTGGTAATTTTTTGTTTTCTTTAAAAAAATGTTGGTAATAATTTTTACCAAGTATTTCTGGTGTTAAAACCTATTTTTACACTTTTATAGTATTTAGCCAGCGTTTGGGAGTTAACTATTTGCCCATATCTGGGACCCTAATAGGTGCTACCACCCCGGGTCAGATTGGACTTGAGGACATCAACAATTAAGAGGTGGTTCCACGCTCCTCAGAAACTTGGACATAATTTATCGCTTATCCAGGACGCGGATGTATTTTATCGACATATCTAGGACGAATAGTTTATAGTCTTACCTAGGACGCGGATGTACTTTATCGTCATACCCAGGACGAATAGTTTATAGTCTTACCTAGGACGCGGATGTAGTTTATCGTCATACCTAGGACGAATAGTTTATAGTCGTACCCAGGACGCGGATGTAGTTTATCGTCATACCAAGGAAGAATAGTTTATAGTCTTACCTAGGACGTGGATGTATTTTATCGTCATACCTCGGACAAATAGTTTATGGTCTTACCTACGACACGGATGTAGTTTATCGTCATACTTAGGACGAATAGTTTAAAGTCTTACCTAGGACGTGGATGTAGTTTATCGTCATACCTAGGACGAATAGTTTATAGTCTTACCCAGTACGCGGATGTAGTTTATCGTCATACCAAGGAAGAATAGTTTATAGTCTTACCCAGGACGCAGATGTAGCTTATCGTCATACCTCGGACAAATAATTTATAGTCTTACCTAGGACACGGATGTATTTTATCGTCATAGCTAGGACCAATAGTTTATAATCTTACCTAGGACGCGGATGTAGTTTATCGTCATACCTAGGACGAATAGTTTAAAGTCTTACCTAGGACGCGGATGTAGTTTATCGTCATACCTAGGACGAATATTTTATAGTCTTACCCAGGACGCGGATGTAGTTTATCGTCATACCTAGGACGTTATTGTTTATAGTCTTACCTAGGACGCGGATGTAGTTTGTCGTCATACCTAGGACGAATAGTTTATAGTCTTACCCAGAACGCGGATGTAGTTTATCTTCATACCTACGACGAACAGTTTATAGTCTTACCCAGGACGCGGATGTAGTTTATCGTCAAACTTAGGACGAATAGTTTATAGTCTTACCTAGGACGCGGATGAAGTTTATCGTCATACCTAGTACGAATAGTTTATAGTCTTATCGAGGACGCGGATGTAGTTTATCGTCATACCTAGAACAAATAGTTTATAGTCTTACCTTGGAAGTGGATGTAGTTTATCGCCATACCTAGGACGAATAGTTTATAGTCTTACCCAGGACGCGGATGTAGTTTATTGTCATACCTAGGATGAATAGTTTATAGTCTTACCTAGGACGCGGATGTAGTTTATCGTCATACCTAGGCCGAATAGTTTATAGTCTTACCCAGGACGCGGATGTAGTTTATCGTCATACCTAGGTCGAATAGTTTATAGTCTTACCTAGGACGCGGATGTAGTTTACCGTCATACCTAGGACGAATCTTTTATAGTCTTACCCAGGACGCGGATGTAGTTTATCGTCATACCTATGACGAATAGTTTATAGTCTTACCTAGGACGCGGATGTAGTTTACCGTCATACCTAGGGCGAATCGTTTATAGTCTAACCCGGGACGCGGATGTACTTTATCGTCATACCCAGGACGAATAGTTTATAGTCTTACCTAGGACGCGGATGTAGTTTATCGTCATACCTAGGACGAATAGTTTATAGTCGTACCCAGGACGCGGATGTAGTTTATCGTCATACCAAGGAAGAATAGTTTATAGTCTTACCTAGGACGTGGATGTATTTTATCGTCATACCTCGGACAAATAGTTTATGGTCTTACCTACGACACGGATGTAGTTTATCGTCATACTTAGGACGAATAGTTTAAAGTCTTACCTAGGACGTGGATGTAGTTTATCGTCATACCTAGGACGAATAGTTTATAGTCTTACCCAGTACGCGGATGTAGTTTATCGTCATACCAAGGAAGAATAGTTTATAGTCTTACCCAGGACGCAGATGTAGCTTATCGTCATACCTCGGACAAATAATTTATAGTCTTACCTAGGACACGGATGTATTTTATCGTCATAGCTAGGACCAATAGTTTATAATCTTACCTAGGACGCGGATGTAGTTTATCGTCATACCTAGGACGAATAGTTTAAAGTCTTACCTAGGACGCGGATGTAGTTTATCGTCATACCTAGGACGAATATTTTATAGTCTTACCCAGGACGCGGATGTAGTTTATCGTCATACCTAGGACGTTATTGTTTATAGTCTTACCTAGGACGCGGATGTAGTTTGTCGTCATACCTAGGACGAATAGTTTATAGTCTTACCCAGAACGGGGATGTAGTTTATCTTCATACCTACGACGAACAGTTTATAGTCTTACCCAGGACGCGGATGTAGTTTATCGTCAAACTTAGGACGAATAGTTTATAGTCTTACCTAGGACGCGGATGAAGTTTATCGTCATACCTAGTACGAATAGTTTATAGTCTTATCGAGGACGCGGATGTAGTTTATCGTCATACCTAGAACAAATAGTTTATAGTCTTACCTTGGAAGTGGATGTAGTTTATCGCCATACCTAGGACGAATAGTTTATAGTCTTACCCAGGACGCGGATGTAGTTTATTGTCATACCTAGGATGAATAGTTTATAGTCTTACCTAGGACGCGGATGTAGTTTACCGTCATACCTAGGACGAATCTTTTATAGTCTTACCCAGGACGCGGATATAGTTTATCGTCATACCTATGACGAATAGTTTATAGTCTTACCTAGGACGCGGATGTAGTTTACCGTCATACCTAGGGCGAATCGTTTATAGTCTAACCCAGGACGCGGATGTAGTTTATCGTCATACCCAGGACTCTTTTCTAATCGAATCTTTCATCTTCTTGTTTATTTTTCCATGGAATAGTAGCCTAGATGCTAGATTTTGTGGCATAGTAATTGTGCGTTCAATCTCGAGTCCAGATAGTGCGGTTCTACTCTGAATCAGCACTGGTAATAACTGAATACTACTTATAATTAACCAAGACTAGATATCCATAGACATAGATAATGGAATTAGAACAATTTTCTGCGCATTATGAACAAAGTGATCAGTTCGATATTGCCTAATGGAGGCTGGAGGGCACAAAATAGCGAAACGTTTTGATAGTAACAAAAAAGATGAGAAAATTCAGCCGACTGTAAATGATTATATGATGTCCAAAATTAGAACAGCGATCTGTAATATCGGAGATCTCATTTGTCTGATTCGTTTTCTACAACTTTTCGCCGGTTATTTAAAGCTAGAAAATATTTTCTAGTTATACGATTTTGTTTTAGATAATAATTGTTTAGAGATACGTATCTTACTAATTAACACATAGCTGTGGATAGAACTGGCGATGTCATCGGAAAGAAAACATTTTTATTACAAAACCCTTTCTTTTTTAAATCTCTGATATATTTATTAATTTTATTATTTTCTTTTTTTTTTCAGAAATGCATCGAACATCGTGGGGTAGGATAGGGTCATGGTTGCCTTTTCTATTGATATTTATCACGACTTCATCAGCCATTGGTAAGTAATCTTTTCCTTTTTTTTTTAAATACATTTCATGTTATTCTACATATTTCTAAATATTCTGTGGTGTCAACGAACACTTGTTGCCACTTTTGTAATGTCAACGAAGACTCGTAATGCTCGTTGTAGAAGAAACTTTGTAATTGCAGATACAACTATAGTAACGCCGTTGAACAATGCTGGTGTCAGACGCCTTTGAATAACACTCGCATTAATAGTAGTTGATAATACTCGCTCGAAAAGTAACAACGGAACAGTGATCCGAATAGTAATCCGTATAGTGATCAGTATAAAGAAATATTATAGCGAATAGTATAGAGAAACACGATGCATATAGTAATAGAGGATAGAATAGAAATAGTGATCTGTATAGTAATAAAGGATAGAATAGAAATAGTGATCTGTATAGTAATAGAGGATAGAGTAGAAATAGTGATCTGTATAGTAATAAAGGATAGAACAGAAATAGTGATCTGTATAGTAATAGAGGATAGAGTAGAAATAGTGATCTGTATAGTAATAGAGGATAGAACAGAAATAGTGATCTGTATAGTAATTTAGGGCAGAACAGAAAAAGTGATCCGTATAGAAATAGAGGATAGAGTAGAAATAGTGATCTATATAGTAATAGAGGATAGAATAAAAATAGTGATCCGTATAGTAATAGAGGATAGAATAGAAATAGTGATCCGTATAGTAATAGAGGATAGAGTAGAAATAGTGATCTATATATAGTAATTTAGGATAGAACAGAAATAGTGATCCGTATAGTAATAGAGGACAGAATAGAAATAGTGATCCGTATAGTAATAGAGGATAGAGTAGAAATAGTGATCTATATATAGTAATTTAGGATAGAACAGAAATAGTGATATGTATAGTAATAGAGGATAGAATAGAAATAGTGATCTGTATAGTAATAGAGGATAGAATAGAAATGGTAATCACTTAGAAGCCACGCTAATTCCCATATATACATTTCCTTTACCCTCACGTTTATTCAAAATGGGATCGCCTGTGTTTGCTCTCTGGTGATCTGTGTTCAAACTCCAGTGTCGGCAGCGACACTATATAGCAGAATTATACTTCCGCCATATCCCTTGAAAAAGCATTAAAAATAAAATTGTTTAGATGAAGAGAAACACAACGTAAACCTAAATCAAGTTTTATTTAGTAATTTTCAAAAGTTTGTAATATAACAGCCTATGGGTTTTACAATGTGATGCATATTACATAGTCATTAAACTTTTTATAATCGTTGTATCGGGTAGCTTTCACTGAGAATCAAGTGACGACAAGTCTCGTCAATACCTCAGTTCTCACCGCACTATCTTCCCGCATCTTAATAATGGATGGTTTCTATCCTTCGTTGGATATCTAGTCCTTCCACCTACTTCTCAAATATCTTCAGGACTTTGCCCGAGTGTTCCAATAATCAGAGGCCACTTTACTATTCCGGAAATTTATTCAGTTCACAGGCAAAGTACAGACTTGTCACTTTCTGTTGTATCTCGAGATAACAGAGGAAAATAAATAAGAAAGACAAACTCGGAGATAAGTAATAAAATAGAAGGTTTACTACACGAACGGGCACTAAGAAATTGATCTAATGCTAACTTGAAATTTACCCAAGCTCCCCACAGAGAGGGGTGTGGCACAAGGCGGGTTTGACGTGGGTCTTTCATAGCCCGTAGGCCCGGGAAAAAATTCCCTGTACACCCCGTAATAACGGGGTCGGTTTTGTCCTTCTCCCTAGACAAGATTCTGCCCTTCGACATAGCCTCGTCTGGGTTCCTCTCTCTGCTCGAAAACAGAGAATTTGACGAGCACTAAGAACTTAGCGCGCGTCTAAGACCTAATGCTGACTTGGTATTTATCAGAGACCCCCCCCCACGCCCACTGGGTTAGGTTGTAACATAAGGCTGGTTATTTAACGTGGGGAACCCGAACGCGAAAACTTGAACAACCAGTCCAAATTTACCGGGTCCCCTGTTACGCGGGATCGGTCACAAAGTTTGTCTTAGACATATCTGGCCAAGGCCCCGGAACAGACACTACAATCTGATCATAGACTCTGGATCGAGGAACACCTGACCTAATGCTGACTCGGTATTTGTCAGATAGCCCCCCAACTGGGTTAGGGTGTGATATAAGGTATGTTATTTAACCAGGGGAATCCTAGCGCGAACACTCTGGCCGCTGGACTAAATTTACTCAGCCCCTGCGTACGCGGGATTGGGCACAAAGCTTGTCTTAGCAAGATATAGCTGGTTATGGCCACAGAACAGATACTTCAATATGATCATAGCCTCTGGACTGAGGAAATTCTGACCTAATGCTGACTCTCCTCAACTTCGCTTAACTCCGCTTATTTATATAAACGGCTGATTCCATTCAATTACGACCGATATGACACTTTCTTTAAACCGTTTTTTCATATCAATGATTAAAATGGCCTTCAGACGAATTAATCATATAAATTTCAAAGAAAACTATCCTTCAGCAGTCGCCATAATCTATTGCTACTAAGTCACACACGGATAACGTTAGAAAAACTTATTTAGAAGCTCTATACAGTTCAAATTTTGTGCCTACCATCAAACGAATAAATAATATAAATCCTAAATAAGTCGATCTTCTGTCAGACCTTATCGACTAACACTATAAAATTCCAAACGAAAATCAACTAAGAAAAAAAAGCATATTATTCGAAAACTTGTTATGATGTGGGGTCTGGCAAGACACAACATATAACTCGACAGTTATAATATTAGTATTCAATACTTAGCTAGAAAAATCACTGAAAGTTTCGGTATTTGCCCGAGATATCCCCACAAGGAGGGGGTGTGGCACAATGCCGTTTTTTTTACGTTCCGAGTCCGTAGGCTCAGGCAAAAATTGCCGGTAGACACCGCATACAAAAGGGGGCGGGTAGCTGTCCACCTCCCCAGACAAGAATCACCCCTTCCGTATAGCTGCGTTTCTCTCCGCCCAGAGGCAGAGAGTCGACAAGGAGAGTTAATTGTAATCGTTAACTCCTCAAAAGATTTTCCAAGAATAGACCAACGCCGGAAAGCAGCACGAAAGGATCGAACTTCAGGATTCAGTTTTAACTAACCAGCTTGCTAACCATTACGCCACATCGAAGTGACCAAGTAGCATTATCTTCTCTTCTAGACAATTACCCAGGACTACTTTTCATGAATGGATCAGTCGATTCATGATAGTAAGGAGGGTAACTGGATTTTACGACAACAAGCAGCAAGAGCAAAACACTAAAAACGGGTACTGCAATCGTCGGCGTATTATTTTAGAATTTGGTTTATTTCCATAGCAAATATTCATTATTTTCCATGTCTCACTTTACATTTCAACTTACCAACAGCTCTCCTTGATTTTTTTTAAGGTAGCTAGATTTGGTCATCTGCTCTTAATTGAGCGATCCGCTTAAATATTAATTTCCCAGAATATGTCCCTTTACATGGTTTCTAGAACATGGTCATGATTCAAGAGGAGATAGGTAGCGCCTTGGAGATTTCATGTTGCCCTAGAGACGCCATGAAGTCCAAAGTTCAGCTTGATATCAATCTACCAAGATGATGGGACCAATCATACGAGGTGAATTGCGGCGTGAAAACGAATTGGATTCTGAAGTAAAATCCGTGATGTCGAATGGCATGTGTAAAGAGTCGATTTGTTATTTGTTAACTTTCTTTTATTTACAGACGGCGGGGGGAATCCAATTAGCTCTGAGCTTTGATTAGGAAAAGGTGAATTGTGAAAGGAACAATTAGCAAATTCTCGCTTGACTTGATTAATCCACTGTAAAGCACCAACAAAGATGAATATTGCATTTTCATGATTGTATTTTTCCCCTCCTCTCATAATAGAAACCGTTGCAGTAATTAAAATACAAAGGCCATGGCTTGCTACTGGTTGTTATATTAATTTCGCGTAAGTCGGAGTATGCTGTTAAAAAAGGTCGAGCCTCGTGACTTTCGAATAAAAATGATATTAATTCACGGTTTCGAAAGATTAAAAGGATTTATTTCGGATTAGTATGATTTTTTATTTTTTTTTTTTTTTTAGCATTTGATTGTTTCTGACTGAACGTAATTTTGAAAAAGATTTCTTTAATATATATCCAAAACATTCATTTTTTTTTTTTTTTTTTTAAGACGAGAATACATTTTTGAATCTTATTTCCAAGTCGAAGTGACTAAAAAATTTAGAATTGCGTATTTATATTTGTTCAATCACTTTTTAATCGCTTCATTTCAAGCAAGGCAATAAAGCCACCAAGACGCAAGAAATTACACAATATGATGGAAAATTTGAAAAAGAAAAACATTATTATGGAGAGAGAACAATAGAAAAGCAGTAATTAAGAAGACAGAGTAATACTGCATTTAATTTTTTGAAGATCAGATTTAATATATATATACATAAAGAGAGAGAGAGAGTCAAGATATATATATATATATATATATATATATATATATATATATATAAGAGAGAGATAGAGGAGAAAGCGAGTTAAAGAAATAGAATGACCCGCAAGTATAAAGAGGTAACTATATATATATATATATATATATATATATATATATATATATATATATATATATCCGACTAACGCCAATTCAGCCGGTTTTAGATCCTAGCTAGAGGCAACCGGACGTCTAGTCACACTGATGAGCTGTGATACAGCGAAACAGCCTGTCTGTGGATGACAATATATATATATATATATATATATATATATATATATATATATATATATTCGAAGGAATGTACACAGTAGAGAGTTATTCCTTTTGAAGTGATTTTAAGCCGAAAGAATTCCACAAGCGAGATGTGCGAGAGAAGACATTATTAGCATAGAACATAGGGTTAAGTTTACGCAAAGATACGACCATCGCGAATAAATAACTTCCAGCATTAGTTTGTATTGCAGTCCAAAACAGCCTGTCTGCTATGGTTTGCTGCTTTAATCATTTTTGCCATTGAACCTTTTGTATCAAAACGAAGCACAAAATTGTCTTCAGTCTGTCTCTCCTTACTCTTCATTTCTTTACACATTGCTACTAACTATGCCTGATTTTCAAACGTGGTTTACACATTGTAGTGATTTTCCAAGCATAGCTCAGATGTGGCACAAGGCCGAAAGTATGGGGCACCCAGTGAGGATCGAACTCACTACTCATTCATAATTGTGCTAACAAGACAAGCTTGCTAACCATTACACCACATCGAGGTGCCCAAAATGATTTTCTAAGCGTAGCTCAGACGTGGCTCAAGGCCGAAAGTTTGGGGGCACCCAGTGAGGATCGAACTCACTACTCAGTCATAATTGTACTGGCAAAACAAGCTTGCTAACCATTACACCACGTCGAAGTGCCCAGGTCTATGTATTGTATATTCCGAGTTATTAGCTGTTTTGCCGCCACGTATCCCAACTTTATTTTGTTGCTTTTTGTCACATATTTGATGCAGCCAAGGGGCACGAAGATAAACCTAAAAAAATGTAAAGACATAAAAAACAGAGAAGATTTTTTTTCAGCTTTAATGGGGCTCATGGGAACAAATATGAAGCAATTCTGTGTATTTAGGTCCCTGTAACTAGAATAGGTCTTTAAAATATCTAATATAATTTTTTTTCTATTCTATCTGTGCATTTGATTTCTCGCTACAATACAAGTTATTATCTTTGATTACAGTGTGATACAATGCAAGAAGCTTTTCTATCTAATCGCCATGATGTATATATATATATATATATATATATATATATATATATATATATATATATATATATATATATATATAATTCTCAAAATGTGTGTGTATGTATGTGTGTGTGTGTATGTGTGATCAGATGTTGTTTATGCTTTTCCACAATTTTCATCCGATTTCGATTAATTTTCTTTCGTTTGATAGATAATTCTTCAGTGCCGGTTTTGAGTCCAAATTGGCTGGAATAAAATTAAAAACTTGAAGATGAAAAATCGAAAAACTCATTTTTTACACTTTGCGCAAATATCAAAGGCCAAATTTAATGTCTGTAAAAA
>OZ010579.1:79318412-79323412 GCA_963932145.1 Acanthosepion lycidas | reverse complement strand
CGCAATGGTTTAGGCGAATCTTACACTATGAGAATAGTTGAAGCTGACAGATGACAAAAAAGTCGATATCCGGCCAGTAATGACTGGGTGGAGAAGGGGTATGTTGTTGTATATCTCGAAACCTCATATGATCTTCGACTAAAATACATCTTTGATTATATGGACCAAAGCATCAAACCGATGTATTTCACAAAACTATACAAATTTTGATAATCCAGTGTATAATTATGGGCGTTATTTTCTAAGTAAAACTATATTTTTGGGCCCATTATACAATGACATGAAGCTTCATCAGCAATAGAAAAAACATCACATAGTGTTGTAAAAATATAGTACAAAAAAAATATATAAGTGGATATACACTTTTTTATTTTACAAGTAGATTATGACTATTGTGAGCTTATTTATATATATATATATATATGTATATATATATATATATATATATATATATATATATATATATATATATATATATATATATATATATAAGCTCACAATAGTCATAATCTATATATATATATGAGTTGTACCAAACGATGAGAAATGAAATGCAGCTCTATTATTAATATAAATTTTGACTTTGGTATTATGCATCGAGAATGGTTTCATTACCACATGCACTGTGTGCTATTTTATATTTATATACATGTAATGACAAAAGTACGCAGGTGTAGGCTTTAAGATAGCTTTATGCAAATGAGAATACAAGGTACGCGTACAGTGTCCTTTTATAGTCCAGTAAACAGAAATAGCTCTGCCAAAGAGGAGAGTAACAAAACAAGGAGAGGCCACTCTTGATTATTCAGAACAGTACATCTATATAAAGTCAGATTAAAAATAAATCCATTACTTCCTTAGGACCCCCCCACACATATATATATATATATATATATATATATTAGGTTGGTGCAAAAATAATGTCGTTTTTGACGTTCAACTTTATGTGAGAAAACATTATTTTTGCACCAACCTATATATATATATATATATATACATACATATGTATATATATATATATATATATATATATATATACACACACACACACACACATATATATATATATATATATATATATATATATATATATATATATATATATATATATATATATATATGGGGAAATTAATATTCGTAAATCCTGAAATTTTTTAATTAGCATGGCTGTAAATGATGAAAAAGCTTAAAATCTGTTATATATTATTTATAAAATTTCGAGAGGAAAAAAGTATTCGTGCAAAATACGTCTTTAATATCAAAAGGTTAAAATTTCGTTTATTTCCATAATTCTATGTAAGATTATGCTAAATTCCTCTAATTATCTTAATACGGGAACAATGTATAACATTTCGCAATTCATTTCTTATATAAAAAATATCTCTGCACACAAATCATATACAATAATTATCGTCAAAGGGAAAAGACAACAAAGATATCCTGAATACACCATTTATTATTATTAGTTCTGTTATTGCAAAATATTAAAAGGTAAAAACTGTTGAGAACAAATCGAGATCTAGTACACCGCGCTAATTCAAGAAAATCCAATGACTACTCGGGAAAAAATACAGGTAGAATTAAAAGCATCAGTCATTATTGTTACGAAACAAACAAAAAGCAACGAACTTCATAGAAGTCAACTAAGATCACGTTCTTCACGGTTAAAATTTTTTGTGAGCCTAAGAATAAACCTGAATCATTTTGAGAAAGTGTTTCATGGACAGATGAAGAAAAAGTGAACTATTTAGGCGTAATTCAAGGACTCACGTTTGGAGAGAAGACGGCACAGCCTTTGCACCAAAGAACACAATCCAAACAGTGAAATTTGGTGGTGGCAAAATCATAGTTTGGAGATTTTTTTTTTTCTGCTAATGCTACGGGCAATTTTGCGATAACAGATGATAGAATTAATTCAAAAGTATACCAACATGTTTTGGACTCTAATTTGATTGGATCAGTAGTAAAGCTTAGACTCTCAAATGAATAGATTTTGCAACAAGATAATGACCCTAAACATACGACTGAATCTACGAAAAAATGGCTTATTGAAAACGATGTCAATACACTCGAATGGCTATCACAGTCTCCAGACCTGAATGCAATGGAGAAATTGTGGAATTTATTAAACATTCAAGTTAATAAAAGAGCACTAAAAAAACAACTTAGACCTAATGGTAATATACAAAGAAGAATGGACTAAAATAACAAAAGAAACATTGCAAATAATTGATTAGAAGCTACAGAAAAGACTAATTGCTTTTGAATTGAATAAGGGATATGCTACAAAGTATTAAATAGTTATTATAATTCTGTATGAATATTTTTTTCACCTCCAAACTTTTTAATTTCATTAATATAACAATTTTTATGATTTTTCTACATATTACAGCATTATATTATGGCATACAAATATTGCATGGATTATAAGATTCTTTTATAAAATCTGTTAAATAAAAAAATCATAGTGTACGATTATTTCTTTCCCCCACTGTATATATGTGGGGGTGTATATATATATATATATATATATATATATATATATATATAGATAGATAGATAGATAGATAGATAGATAGATAGATAGATAGATAGATAGATAGATATATTGTTTGAATAAAAATAGACCACTTTAAGGTTTCATGTAATAAGTTATTTCACCACAACCCCTTTAACAGGGCTCTGGATCATCAGACTTTACTTCCAAAGGTTGAAATGAAAAATGAAAAGAAATTCACACGTTTTTGTTGGACCTCATCAAGCATATGTAAAATTAACGAAGTGGGGAAGTAAGGTGGGAGACAAGATAAGATATGAGTGGGTTAGGTGTACCATTTCAATTCCTTATTCTTAACCCCACTGTGTGTCGGCTAGACGTTGCTTAAGCCTAACGCATCTTGTCTCTAGATATAGATGGGTAAGGGGTGAAGACCGATATTAAAGGAAGAAGCTACAGCAACCCTAATAAAATTACATTCCACGAGGACAGGTTTCATTCAAATTCTTAGACGCTGTTAATTCGCGTTACTTTAAAGGGCATATTTGGGATTAAAGGTTTGATGTAAATTTGCATAAACTATATATATATATATATATACATATATATATACATATATATATATATGTATATATATATATATATATATATATATATACACACATATATATATATACATACATATATATATACATATATATATATATATGTATATATATATATATATACACACACACATATATATATATATATATATGTATATATATATATATATATATATATATATATATGTATGTATTAGGTTGGTGCAAAAATAATGACGTAATAATGTCGTTTTCTGACGTATTTTTAACGTCAAAAAACGACATTATTACGTCATTATTTTTGCACCAACCTAATATATATATATATTTTGTGTGCGTTTATATATATATATATATATATATATATATATATATATATATATATATATATATATATATATATATATATATATGTATGTATGTATGTGTGTGTGTACATATATATATATATATATATATATACACACACAAACATGCAAAAAAAGAATAAAGTCGGCCTATACCCTGTATTATTGTTGTTGTCGGCACCTGCTCGCACTCGAGATCGACATCCTCTCTTCTTATTCCCTTTCTCCACCCCCTCCACCTAGTGGTGGTGTCGGAGATGCCTATGAATCAAAGAGGATTTGACAAGGGTATTCGCGTGAATTTGATTTTAGTGGAAAATACTGTCCGAAGGAAATCCCGACACACTTGACCAGAAGGCTCCCACGCGGATCTGGCAAACATGATTGCGTCGGGCTGTCGGATGTTTGGTCTGTGAACGGCCGCCTTTGTTACGTCAGCCCGACCAGCGCTGCCCCTAAGAGCGCGTCGATCTTTGTCTATTCCGCCGTTGGGTTCTTCGGCGTTTGGACGCGTTTAGTCTGGTCCTTCATCTTCGACTTTAACGCGATAAGTGGCCCTACAGTTGTTGAAACACCAGACGACATCGCTCTTGCGATCAATGGGACAAATTAGCCCTCTACCATGACAAGCAACGACCATATATTTTTTTACACTGGATGTAAAAAATAAAAATGAATATTTGAGAGATAAATAAGGAAGGAAGAAATTCACCACTGAACAAAAAATAACGTTACAATTCGAAACGCTTTACCTACAAATTTGAAAATACGTCTTCGTTCATAAAAATGTTATGTCACTGTTATTAATAATTAAGAGTGGTTTCCCCCTGTTTTGTTACTCTCCTCTCTGAAAGAGCTATTTCTGTTTACTGGGACTATAAAAGGACACTATACGCGAACCTTGTATTCTCAGTAGAATAAAGCTTTCTTATATCTACAAATGCGTACTTTTGTCATTAGAGTTACTACAATCAGTAAACAAGAAAACATTACAGATTAAAATATAAAAGGTGCATACACACACACACACACACACACACACACACACATATATATATACTAGTTTAAAAGCCGCCCTATCTGCGGAGAGATCTTGATTGGGCCTTCAGCTTGTTCAGGAGTTTAAGAGTCACTAAGTCTTTGAATATTTTCAGTATTGGCTCTTTTGATTGCAATTTGGTCCTCTGTTGGCGGAGATTTCTTTTTGCGAGGCATACTGCTGCTGTATGCGATAGGCAACAATAAACTACAGAAGAACTAAAAAATGATCGCTGCATTGCAATAATATTTCAGCTTACCTTTTAAAAGTTCAATGATAATTCTTCTGACGCCACTTAATTAAAAGTACGGAGCTCCTTAATTTCTGTACAAACATTTTTTTTTTATTTCATGGGTGTCTTTGGCAGGATTTCGCAATTAAATTTATTTATTCCTAAATTTTTTACCTAGTTGTAAAAATTTCTATCGTACAAAAAATTCGTTGCAAAAAAAATCATGTAAAAATATCGCCGACAATAATCGTAGTAATGAAAACAAAATTGCAGGAATGCGAGTCCGAATCCGGTCTGGAAT
>OZ010579.1:79303412-79315912 GCA_963932145.1 Acanthosepion lycidas | reverse complement strand
TAGATAGATAGATAGATAGATTATCACCTTATTCTGTCGTAGGGGCACCATGCGTACTTCAGCTACAGTAGAAGTGGTGTTTCTTGGGAAAGAAAGCCGAATAGGGTCCAAACCTCTCCAGGTTGGTTTTGAATTCAGAGTTTTTCCTTCTAGATCTGTTGCTACTCAAGGTTATGGTTTGTCATGCTATTTACCCATAAACATATTGGGGGGGGGGAGAACAAGAGGATTCATTCCTTTCCCAAGGGTATTAGTAGAATGTAATGGCTATCCACTACTCCATTGTGCCTTATATATATATATATATATATATATATATATATATATGTGTGTGTGTGTGTGTGTGTGTGTGTGTGTATATATATGTGTGTGTATGAGTGTGTAGTCCTTTAGGTACCCTGTTGGCCAATATTTTTGTTGGCTTTCATGAGAAGCAACCTTTTGATAAAATTAAAAAAGCTTAGGGTAACTCTGCACGGTGTTATAGTTAACAAGCTTGTCACGCTAGAACAATTACGACTGATTAGTGAGTTCGATCCTCACCGGCTGCCCCGTGCTTTTGGCTAAGTGCCACATTTTTAAGCTACACTTAGAAAATCATTTCAGGCCTTGTGCCACAATTCTGTATGTTACAGAATAGATATTATGATTAATAAGGCTTATTGCGACTTCCGCTACGTAGATGACACTTTTGCGTAATTTTCCTCTTTGAGTAAAGCGGAAGACTTTTTCTCTCATCTTAATAATCTCCATACTTCTTTAAAATATACAATGGTGATAGAATAATCAGCTCCCGTTCTTGGATGTAGTGGTAGAAAGTACATCTTTCGGCTTTCTAAGCAGTGTTTACCGTAAACCCACCTTTTCTGGGCTTTACTTAACTTGGGATTCATTTGCACCCAGATCCAAGAAAATTAATCTTATTAGTACCCTTACTCATCGTGCTTGATGTTGTATTCTGAGTGAAGACTTGAACTTAAACAGCTAATGAATGGTTATCCCGAATGTGTTGTGATATCTACCATGAGCAAAAGATTGTTAAGTTCAATGAGGTTAAGAAATATGGTCCTTCTAAGTGTCCTGTTTATATGAGACCCCCGGGGATTGGTTCCGGGAGTCAAACATATGCTGACAAAATTTCCAATTCTATTAAAGGGTGTTTCAATGCCGTTATGGTCCGGAGTATTTTTACAACGAGAAGGGCTTTCCCTCCTCCTTGCCGTGAGGATGTCTTGCCAACCAATCAACAAAGTTTAGTAATATATCAATATAAATGTTGATGTGAGATCGACTATGTGGGCAAGGCCATCCAGAGGTTTGAGGTTAGGATCAACCAGCATGTCCTGGGCCAGGTGCGGAGACATGAGCCTTTGACATCCGGGCGTTTTCAGACTCGTGCTTCTGCGATCGATGAGTACATTTTAAATTCTGTTGCCTGCAGGACGATTTGTTCTCCTGATTTCTTTTCTGACTTGCACAGGGCTCGGACGAAACTCCATTTAGATATCCTGGAGTCTATCATTATTAACATGCAACGTCCTCTGCCGTGTGTAGACAACGGCATTTGAAATATAAGTTGGCCCTATTCGTGGAAACAATTCCCTGACTGGGAAGAAAATATGTAATTCACCCCCCCACTGCCCAATTGCCTATTCCAGCTTGGTAATTTATGTCTTAGTATCAGCTGTTGGTGAAAATTTTATTTATCAACTACTTTGTTTTATAATGCCGACGGATTTGTTCCTGAAGAAGTGTCGGCTGAACAGGGCCTAAAATCTTGAATCTTAAACTTGATACTTTTCTATTTTAATAATAAAATTATAAAATTATAATAAAATTATTATCCTTGTACTAAAATTATATATATATATATATATATATATATATATATATATATATATATGTCATCAACAGACAGACTGTTTCGCTGTATCACAGCTCATCAGTGTGGCTAGACATATTGTTGTGTGTATCTGTATATCACTTTAAACGTTAATTTTATTGAGGAAACGCTCCGTTTATTTTAAGCAATACTTTTTAAAGGCAATTCACCCAAAGGAAGTCGGTAGTGCCACTAGGATGTAAGTGGTTACAAAGCATTGAGAACAAGATTCGTTGCAGACAAATATATATTTTATGCATCAAAAATGCTTTATATGTGCCTATTCGGGTCTCTCACTTTCTCTTTCTGACATACACACACACTTATATATATATATATATATATATATATATATATATATATATATATATATATATATATATATATGTGTGTGTGTGTGTGTGTGTAGAAATATAGTTTTAAGGTGTGCTATATTTATGGGATAAAGTGCTCAATATCAGAGATAGAGCGTATGTAAATATGAACATAAAAATGAACCTTGAAGTTAACACTCAGAGGCGACAGGCTGTTTTATGCTAGACGCAATCGTCAGGCCACGACGATGTAAACGGCCTGACGATTGCGTCTAGCATGAAACAGTCTGTCGCCTTTGAGTGTTGACTACAATGTTCATATATATATATATATATATATATATATTAGGTTGGTGCAAAAATAATGACGTAATAATGTCGTTTTTTGACGTAACGTCAAAAAACGACATTATTACGTCATTATTTTTGCACCAACCTAATATATATGTGGTAGTAATAATCTTATAAGTATAAGAAATTATACTCGTTGGGAAAACATTCGGTGTTTTGATTTGCAAATAATCAAACCAATACCAAAGGGAAAAAAGGGTATAAAAAAAGAAAGAGCCAAGAACATGTATGTTAGTCGAAAGTAATCGTCTAGCATGCAAGTCCCTGACGATCCGCTTAAGTGAAACCTTGGTAGGTTTGTCTGGCTCTCTAGGTTTAACTACATATATATATATATATATATATATATATATATATATATATATATATATATATATATATATATTTAGGCCTGATGCCATCCAAGTTTAGAGAGACCATTCTACACCGTGATTTAAACCGGTGGGAGAGAAAATGAGCACATGCCTTTTACAAGTGCAGTAATGCCAAAATGAACGCAATTCATTAGACCTGAATTTGAAATACCATACTTTGTTGAATATTGTGGCCTTTACGTAATCACAAACAAAGCAATGTATAACAGAAACTACATCAATTCAGAACCTCCAAGACACCATGTTGGCATTCCACATTACTTCAAACAAAAGCTTAGGAAGGAAACTTCCATCAATATTGGAAAGTAAGATAACCCTTACGGAAGCGGTTATTATCAATACTATTTGTAAATCATACGGCATACTTAGATCCTGTCATATATATGTTGTAAAAATAAATCTGATTCTAACATCCCCATGCAGTGCCTCTGTGACCCCGTATGAAACGTATAAATCCATCTCTTCTTTCCCGCCAGCTATGGATTAAACAGCAGGGAAGACTAGGATTTCTTGCTCAGTCTGTAAGGAAATCTTTAAATCGAAAAGCTTGGGTCTAGTAACTCCAACGCGTAAAAGCACAGCAGGATCACCTGGAAAGGTGGAGCTGTGGCTCGATGCTCCACAGGAAGTCTACACACTCAAGAAGAAAATGGTGCCTTGAGAAACGAGCTTGTTTTCCATTACTCCACTGTAGGTGCCCAATTTATATTTTTCTGTCAGGCTGACATCCTTCAAGAATGTCATGACGATACATCTCATCGTGTTGAACTGCCAGCAGGGGAAGTAGTTAATTAAGAGTGCATCTACCTACTCATCTGATGCCAAGATAAAAGAGACATGCTTCACTTTTGTAGCGCCATCTTTACAGACACTAGCAATTTATATCACGCAAGGCACAAAGAAAATGTCTCCATTCCTTACCAAATTCGTAAAACGAACAGTCCGATTATTTTTCCATTTTATTTCTTATCACGTTTGTTTTTTTTTTTTTTTTTTTTTTTTTGTTTTGTTGTTTTTTTTTCTGATGTAGAACTTGTCGGAGCTTCAAGGACACTTGAAGCAGGCGTGTGTAAAAATTTACCAATCGATTATCATCGATCGCTATTGATCTTTATCGAACCTAAATGTAAATTGTAGAGAAAAAATAAGACTGAAACACTTGAACGATGCCAATAAAATGCATATATTAGCCTCTTTTCAACTGATCATATCTACACACACACACACACACAAATATATATGTGTGTGTGTTTGTGTTTGTGTGTGTGTGTGTGTGTGTTTTTGTTGATTTTGGATATCGAGAAAGAGAGAAGGAAAGCGTGATTTTAAATATATGCAACTTAACAATATATATATATATATATATATATATATATATATATATATATATATATATATATTAACTTATGCATATGCACTATACGGTAAAAATTTGGGCTACCCTCTGGATTTAATAATTAGTAAGTTTCATGTCTTCTTCATATTAATTAATTCCTACTATTTCTGGTTATCTCATTTACATTGGGGGGTGCCTATTTTGAAATTCAAAAATTTACATACCTACAACGGATAACTTTAAATTTTCAAATAATTATAAAAGAGCGCGTTCCTGCGTGTTTTTAAAAAATCACCATCACAACGATCACTGTTACGATAAGTTTGTCTTTTAATTCACTCCTGAGGATGGTCATGGAGGAGTTCAAAAGTACTAGGGTAAGAAAAACTACTTCGCCTTACTTGATGAATTTCATCGGAACATCAAGAAACAGGTTAGATAACCGTAAATGATCAGTATAAAACTAAACAGACATAATATATCTATATTATTCAAAGAAAGATGTTTGAATGAAGATATGCTGCCTAGATACACGCACACTTGTATTTGAGTAGATTTTTTTTTGTTTTGTTTTGTTATTTTTTAGACAGTATATTTATATATCTTACCAACTTGAATAGCCTGATAAATCCTGTTAGAAAACATGCGTCCTCCGCCAGGATTCGAACCTTCGTTTCCTAGGCCAAGTTGGTTTAAGGCATATCAGATTTAATGACAGTTTTCCCGAGGAATCAAACCTGTATTCATATACAACAACGACCATTTGATCTGACGTCCTATATAATTTAGCTACAGAGATGTGTCTGGTTGCCAAAGTCCAAATTAATGTTTATATCCATTTCATTTGTTGTCATTGTTTACGTTAAGATACGTTTCGTGAGCAGAACTGATCGATCGAGAAAAATGGTCGAAGATTGTGTTTATGAACAGTATCTATATATATATATATATATATATATATATATATATATATATATATATATATATATATATATTATCATATGCCGTTCCAAGGGTCGTATAATGGGTTTAGTTTCAAGAGAAAATAAAGACAAAAAATGTCCACATGTGGATATGTCTTTATTATATTGGTCGTCGGTCTAAGCATTCGAGTCACATGAGCCCTCTTCCGAGTGGTTATATAAACGTTATATATATATATATATATATATATATATATATATATATATATATATATATATATATATATATATAACCAATAAGAGATGGAGTAAAAAGATTAACAGTTCGTAGCATGTACTTTTTAAAAAAGTGCTGAGGAAGTAAAATGATAGTATTGAAACATGAAAGTTTTTGTACAGCGAGGTAAAATGTTTTTATTGTAATCTAATCTAATATAAAATATTATAATATATATATATATATATATATATATATATATATATATATATATATATATATATATATATATATGACTGCTGCCACCCAGGTTTAGAGAAACCATTCTACACTGTGATTTAAACTGGGAGGAGTGAAGATGAATACATTCATTTCTAATGTAATGCTAAAATGAACACAATTGATTAGACCTATATTAAATTATGCATATTCACTATAGGACAATCGTGCGGGGTTACCCTCTTGATTTAATAATTAATAAGTTTCATGCCTACTTCGGTTTAATTAACTCATACTAAGCTAGGATTATGAATCTGTTTGTTCCATTAGGGCATTGTTTCCTCTTTTTTTTGATAGAGTGTTACCTAAAATTTAAAATCTGCCAACCCTCAAAGTGCAGTTAGCCTGCAAGTTATATTAAGAGCTAATATTTAACTAAACTTTGCAGAGATTGTATCAATTTGGTTATTATTATTATTATTATTATTATTATTATTATTATTATTATTGAATATTTGATAAATCCATTGAGGAAGCGAAATTGTCTCTGGCATGATCTGAGTTAACAAATTAGGTTTCAAAAACGCGTCACCCTTCAGAGTCCTTTTTGAACACTTCGGTTTTGACCCTTTCACTTCAAAGGTCAACCTTCCTTCCCTCGTTAATTCTCACTTTCTATCCCTTCTCTTGCATTTATACCACACACCTTATTCCTCATTTTCAATTTCAACTCTAATCCTCTAGCTTGTTCCATCACGATAAACAAATGCAAAAATTTAAATATCTGGGAAGTGTTTTAACAGAGGATTGAAAATGCAACACCCCATCTGAAGGCGCATTGTGTTTGCGAAAGATGCCTTCCGAAAGGTAAGCAAAGTACTAAGAAACAAGAAAGTTTGAAATGGAAACAAATAAAAGAGTATTCCTACATGGCAGGGAATACTGGACCATCTCCTCAGTTGACGCAACAGCAATGGGGTTCTACGGAAAGATGATGAGAATTCCATGGACTAAAAACATAAGCAACATCGAAGCTATAGAGCAAAAAAAAAGGACATTTTACGTAGCATCAGAAAAAGTAGAAATTTCTAGGAACAATGAGAAAAGGGGGCTTGGAAATTATGACACGCACAAGATGTATTGGAAACTATTGGGTCAAATGAATGCAGTGTATAACGTACTTAAAGTGCTTTTATAAATGGTCGGCAAAGCAAGGATTAGGAGGGATGACGAGATAACAAAGTTACCAGAGGCTACAAAGTGAACGAAATTGTAAAAAGATATCATCGTCCACGTACTAAAGAGACACTGTAGCTAGAAGAGGAATTGAGTGATATTTAGTGTTTAAATGACGTCCTATCCCGAAGTTATTCCTAAAGTTTCATATTAAGTTAAGACTAAATAAATAACCATTTGAGTTGGAGGATTTGGAGAATGGCATTAGTGCAATTCTCTTTTTTTTTTCGCATGAATCCTTTTTGATTATGCATATATTTACACATCGTTTTAAAAGCCCGCGTCTTCTCTTTCGGATGTTGTTTTTTATTTTTAATTTTAGTTTTTATTTTTATTTTTCTATTTTTATTTATTTATTTGTTTCGTATAGGATATCAAATCGAGAAGAGATGCAGGAAGGCACTAGTGACACGGCTACCAAGCCGATTAACAGTTTCGGCACACTTAGGTGCATATAAAAGCCTGGAGATAGAAACCCTACGCAGACCGAAAGTCGAAATGCTTTCTGGCAGTTCGTCGACACTCCTGCATCAGTCTCCGACCATGTTAAAATGAATTCACTGGCAAACGTTAGCAACATTGTGCTGATTATATTAGTGCTTTCTTTGACTAATAAAGCTGGGCGTGTGCCGAGTTTTGATATTTAAAGGTTTGTGGTTCAAAATGGTCATTGATTTTGTTCCAGCCTCGTAAATAATTTCCGTTACATAATCGGTATTAGCTGTATAGAAATTCTCGGGATGCTAGACAAGTAAATCAAGAGGAACGTGGTACGCTTGTAGCGTAACGGTTATATGCACGGAAAGTGGAAATTCAAATTCCTACCCATTATGATGTGTACATTTTCGAATTATCTCCCTTGGGAAAGCAAGGGAGATAAATAGGTAGAATAGGTATAATAAATAGCAGGTGAAACTTGGATAACTAATTTTGGACCGGAACCAATGCAGAAAAATGATAACTCTAAATGCAAAGCAGTGGATAAGGAAATAGGAAACCATTTTCACAAGAACTCATGACAATTCGCAGATTATAAAGAATCGCTATCCTTAGAGAGACATAATCGACTACCTCCTAAAGTGTCATGGCATCAACAGAAGTCTAAAATAAAAGCTTACCTAGTCAATACTGAGGAAAAAGAGATGTGGTTCTACAGAAAGATAGTGAGAATACTGTGAACGAAATATGTGTTTTAAAGAAAATGGAAATTTGAACTTATATTAAGAACTTGAGGATTGGAAATTCTAGGCAACATATGGAGGAAAGTAGACTTGGATAATTTGATACTCACAGGACATACTAAAAGCAAGAGGGGCAAAGGCAAATAACGTGTAACCTATCTAACAAATTTTTATGAATCGATAGTGGAACATAAACTTTAAGGTATACTTAGAAGGGGGATTGCTTAGAGCTAAAAAGAGAGAAAGTTATGGGGATCCATGATAGTCCACGTCCTGAAGGTACACGACACATAAAGAAGTAGTAAAGCTAAAAATGATTAACATATTGTAGCGGAACTGAAAGGCAGCAGTCTGTGGGTTCTGCTGAACTGACTACAGTTCACCGTTCTAAGAGGCAACGAGTGGCATGCATAATATGTAAGCAGAATAGTGGACGCTTACGCAAATGTAGCAACAGTCTCTGGCAAAAGGAAATATTGGACGAACGAGGAAAGAAAAGAATGGCCTACCTTGGAAACGTCCACAAATCTGTGCGTCATGTGAAGTCCGGCTGCTCGACGGTAGGGAAAAAAAATAAAAATGGCGGCGCCCATGCTTTATGACAGGTGATCTCGCACGACTAACGCGAAATCTCGTTGGCTAGTGATTCGTATGTAAATTATGTGGGTCCTCGGCTGACTTTTGGGAGAAACGGAGGGTTATTGTTGGCGAAAAACGAAGGCTGGATGTGTGATCCAATTTTGCCGTCTCTACGTGGCCTGTTGGATTGTTACGTCAGACAGTCATTGAACTGGATTTTGGCTACAAGTGTTGCGGTTGAAAGACGAATCTGTTGCAGACTTATTCCTACTGGAAATTGACACTCATTATTTGTTTCTTTTGCTTTTTCTTTTCTTTACCAACTCACATATCCAACACACGAATGGCGATATGAATAAGTTACCAATTGCTCTAATAAGCATAGATTAGTCTGGCACAAGGCCATTATAAAATATTACCCAGTAAAGATAAGTAATATAGATAGTAATCCTGGAGTAATGGATAGCGGCTCGGATTGAGGAATCGGAGAGCCGAGATCGAATTCTAGACAAATTCATTACATTCTCATACGTGCTAATACCCTTGGGAAAATTATGAATCCTTTTCTTTTCTCAACAGCTATAGGTAAATACCAGAACAGACCTGGTTCTGTAGCCTTGAACGGCAATTGGTCTACGTCAGAAAGAAATGGCAACCTACAGTGGGTAAATATGTCTCGTCAGTCATGTATCGAAAGATACATTGATCGCATAAGCGTGTATCACGCATGGCATATCACTGACTGAATATAGAGAGGGATGTTCTGTGAAACGAAAATGCTAATTATTGCGTTAGGGCAAGTGCCTTTATTAAGCTGGGGACTGATCCAGGAAAAATTGATTCTATCGCTCCAGGTAGGACCTGACTTCTGTCAGAGCCATATTAAACCAAAAGTGGCGGATTGCTGTCATGTCTGGCGTGGAACTGCTCAATTCGTATTTTTCTAAACTTAGAGTTTAAAATCGTTTGCGCAGTTTTGTCGAGGGATAAAGTATTTTACTTTCTGCAAACCCTTACTGACAGATTCAATGTTGCCAGACGATAGCTACTCTATTACTATTTCCATTACAAATATTCAGATGAGTTCTGTGCTTTAGTTCCACCAGTCCGGGCATTATTATCTTGAAATCGCTATGCTACGTTCAAAGGGTCGAATCAGCAAGACTTCGTGTTTACTGAAACTCTAATGAGGACGCTCAACCCAGACAAACGTTTCTATATCGAAATAGGGTCTAAATCATCGCAACGCGGTCGGCCTTCTTCTTTACTGAACTTATCCCTGTCTAGCACAAGGCCATAGAAATGAGGCATTCAATAAACCAGCTAACATTCAAGCGACATATCTGATTGGATAACTCAAAAATTATCGCATCGGAACGACCATCGGGGTGATACGAACATCTAGCCCTGAGAAGCGTTTCCACGCGATCATTCAGATAACACAAATGAATGTTTTTGTTGATTTATTGAACTGTATTGAGAGCTTTTTGGTGGAATTTTCTCGGACCGGAACAGTGCGTTATATTCTTGTAACTATAACGTATTATTATTATTATTATTATTATTATTATTATTATTATTTCCGTGGATATCTGGCGTTTACACATTTCTTTCCGGATCCCGCCCAGGGATCTAAGGTTAGAAATGGTATCATGAAACTTTCCACTGCAAAAAAAAATTACATAGATAAAGCCCTTCGTAAAGTGTGGGTTATACTTGTGAGAACAATTTTTTGTATCTCTTTGTGGCATGGACTTCCAGGAATCCCTCCAATTAGTCTACTGAAATCTTTTCCAACCAATCCGAGGGCTCCAAATACAACAAGGATTGTTGATGCCCCCATGTACCACATTTTTGAGATTTCGATTTCAAGGTCCTTGTATTTTCTCAGCTTTTGTGAATATCTTCAAAGATACATTGCAGTCAGCAGGGACTGCCATATCAATAAGAAGGCACTTATTTGTTTGTGTTCTTTAATAACAAAATCTGGGTTGTTGGCCTTGTCAGTGTGTATTGTGTAGTCCCATAAAATTGTAACAGGTCCTATCACCTTAACCGGATCTGGGTGGTGTTCATACCATTTCCTTTCAGTTTCCTTCCCGTAGATGTTACAGATTTTCCAGTGCAGATATTGACCCACTCTGTCATGCCGGGTTTTATATTCAGTGGGTGCCAGTATCGCGCAACCTGATACAAGATGATCAATTGTTTCTGGATATCTATCACAGAATCTGCATTTTGGGCTGACGCAATATTTTAGTATATGTTCTTGATAATTCCTGGTTAGCAAGCATTGGTCCTGTGCAGCAAGGGTAAAACCTTCGGTTTCAGCTTTCAACCCTGCACTGCGTAGCCATTGATGGGTACGGTTTTTGTCTACGTCAGCTTGTTTGGTACGGGCAGAGTATTGATCGTGAAGCGGTTTATCTTACCATTGTTTCTGTATTTGGTCGGTTGCATTTGTCTTTATTATTATTATTATTATTATTATTATTATTATTATTATTATTATTATTTCTTCCTTTGATTTCTATTGTATGGACATTTTATCAAGAGCTTACTGGCTAGGGAAGAATTAGAAACAGAATCATTAATAATGACCGGGAAGAGAAAAGACTAGTCAGGAGGACAGTAGATAGAGACTGAACATTGTATTTAAATTTTTGTAGATTAAGATTAGCGGGAAAGCATAGAGCCGGAAGGGCGTTCTCCAAGCGAAAAGTGCCGGAAAAGGTTGTTAGCATAGAAGTTACGGCTACATCTAGCCACCTTAACTGCAATTTGATGAGATTTCCAAGCTCCTCTAGTACAGAGCTTAAATTCATACTGTCAGGGTACCATAGGGAAGAGCTCATCCGAACAATTGCCATGAAAGTATTTATTGAAAAGACACAGAGAGGCAACCTAATGGCGGTGGGAAAGTGACCGAAGCCGAACTGCTAGATCAGGACCAATAATATTGCTGATTCTCCTTTGGGTTTTATCAAGGAGACTGTGTTGCATAGGGTGAAATCGATTAAAAAACAAAAGAAAAGAAAAACAGAAGCCAAAGGTCAAAAATGGCCTCATAACATGAACATTTTTGTAAATAAAATAAAAACTAAGATCACACACATTTTATATAGATAAAGCTCTTCGTAATGTGGAAGCTGTACTTGTGAGTAAAATTTTTGTATTTCTTTAAGGCATGGGCTACCAGATCTCCCTCAATGAGTCTATCGGAGCCTTTTCCAATCAATCCAAAATAGGAATTACAGATGTCTTCATGTGCCATATTTTTTTTAGATTTCCACTTCAAAACCCTTGTGTTTTGTTAGTTTTTGAACATCTTCAAATACACATTATAATCTGAAGAGGCTACCATGTCAAAAAGAAAACGCATTCTGATTTTGCGTTCTTTCATTACGATATCTATGAATGTTCTGTTTGTGAGTATTGTAAATAAAATTATTACAGGTCGTGTCAATCTAACCGGATCTGGGTGATGTTCATAGCAGATTCTTAGAGTTACATTCCAGTAAAAGTTGCATATATGCAGTAGGTGCTAACACCGTACAGACTTATACAAGATGGTCATTTGTTTCTGGAAATTTATCATAGAATAAGCATTTCGGGCTTACTTTGATTTCTGATGTGTACTCATTCCTTTCCGGGTCTCACCCAGGGACCTAAGTTAAAAAATGGCATCATGACATTTTCCACTGGAAAAAGAAATTATATATACAAAGCCCATCTTAAGGTGTGGGCTGTACTCGTGAGAACAATTTTTTGTATTTCTTTAAAGCATGGGCTTCAAGGAATCCCTTCAATTAGTCTGCTGGAATTTTTTCCAACGAATCCGAGGAGTGCAACTAAACGGGGATTGTTGATGTTACTAAGTGGCACATT
>OZ010579.1:79293412-79298412 GCA_963932145.1 Acanthosepion lycidas | reverse complement strand
ATATATATATATATATATATATATATATATATATATATATATATATATTTAAAATTTATTTCTGTTTAGATTTTTATTAGGTTGGTGCAAAAATAATGTCGTTTTCTCACATATGTTACTATGTGAGAAAACGACATTATTTTTGCACCAACCTAAATAAGTGTAATATTTGGTCTTCGGGTATATTTTTCTTCTTTCTTTCCATCTTTATTCTCATGCTCCAATCAACATTTGTGTATTGGAGATAGGGACAAGTCGTGATTAGAAAGTATTCATGTGAGGAAGACATACTGCGAGCAAAGTGTGTCGTTCGAATAGGGACATTTCATGACTTGAATGTATCTGGGAGAAGGACGTACAGAGTGTCTAGATGGTTCTCTGGAAATGAAAACAACACGAGATTTGCGTATCTCTGAAAAAAGAGATGTACATAGGTCTCTTTGTGTTTTCCAGAAATAAAACCAACTCGTGATTTGTGTGTCTACGAGAAAGATGTAGACCATAATCGATGCGTTCCCTGGAAATTCAGACAGCTCGTGATGTGTGTGTCTTCAAAACAAACGTACATCATGATCTACGTTTTTTTTCCTTGTATACAGCTCCCCTCCAAAAAAATGGTGAATTGTGCGTCTCCGAAAAAAAATCATTACTATCTCTGTGTTTCCTTTAGACGAAGACAACACGTGGATTCTGTGAGTCTAGACGAAACACGAACACCTAGAGCTACCTGTTTAAAACCAACTCGTGATCTGTGTGTCTACGAGAAAGATATAAACTATAATCAATGTGGTTCCCTTTAACTTCAGGCAACTCGTGATTTGTGTGTCTACAAGGAAAATGCACACCGTGAAATACGCTTTTTTCTTTGCAAAAACCCAAATAAAAAAAAATTGTCTCCGAGAAACGATGTACATTATGATGTCTGTGTTTCCGTTAAATGAAGCCATCTTGTGAATAAATACGTACGTCCGTGAACTATGTGTTTCCCGGAAATAAAAAATGTTGTGATTTCCATGCATCAAACAGAAGGATGCATACTGTTAGTTACGTGTTTCTTTGAAATGCATGCAAGTCTTGATTTGAGTTTGTGTGTATTTGAAGTCGTATTAAGACTCCATTTCCCTAGGTAGACTAATTTTTTGTCAATATTAAATAACTGGTTGTATTCTACACCAAAGATTTGTGTTAACTGTTCAAATCGTTTCTCGGATTAAGGAATCGGAGAGCCGATTTCGAACTCCAGCCGACTCCATTACATTCACTTACGTGCTAATACCCTTGGGAAAGGTATTCCAGCTATGGGTAAATAGCGGGACAGACCGGGTTCTATAGCCTTGGATGACAACTAGTCTACCCCAGAAAGAAGTGGCAACCTTCTACGGGTAAAAATACACGCTTGATACACGCTTAGGCGACCATGTATCTTTCGATACGTGGTTGCCTAAGCGTGTATCACTCACAGCAAGTAAATGAGTGAATTGCGTAATGTTACCTAATGTGTTCTGGAAATCAGGCCGGTCTTGACCCTTTCGAATAACACATCGATGCAGAGTTTATTGCAATAGCATTTAAATTGTGTCACTACTTCATATAACCTAGTTTAAAAACTTAGCGACATTATCATAGTTTGATTAAGCCAAATGTTATATGGTCTCATACTGACATGGTTCTTTTTTCTGAAGAAAGAAAATCACCTTTGTATCGAGTGCACCCAAGAAACACATATTTAGCCAATTATATGATTTCTTTTTTTTTAATTATATATTTTATTTGCTGTACACACTGCTGGAAAATAAAACTATTTCTCACATATTTGCCCATGTTTTCGACTACCGACGGCTCCATGTGTCCTGATTGGACAATGGAACTGCACACTCTGTGCTCACGTGAATCCTGAAAACATCGTTGACTTTGACTGAGCAAGCGGGATTTTTGGGTGACTGTTCCTAACATAACGCCTGCACGAGAAAGTTGATGTTTGTGGCTGGTTGACAAGTTGTTACAACTTACGATGAGAGAAAAGCAAATAGGAAATTTTATTTTTTATTAAAAATTTGACAAAAAAGACAACTGTATTGTTTAGGAATAAATCAAGATTATTTTATATATATATTTATATATTGAAATATATATATATAATGACGGAAAAATGTAAGAATTTTTGAAAAAAAAAATAATCACAAAATAATAAAATTTGCCTTGTCATATTCAAGAAAACATGTCTGAAAGAAAGGATGCTATACAAATATACATTATATATATATATATATATATATATATATATATATATATATATATATATATATATATATATGAACATTGAAGTCAACAGTCAGGGCGATAGGCTGTTTCACGATATACGGAATCATCGGGCCGCCACGGGCCCTGACAATTGCGTGTAGCATGAAACGCCTGTCGCCTCTACGTGTTGACTTCGATGTTCACTTTTATATTTAAATACGCTTGAGTAATTTATTCCATAAATATAGCACACATTAAAATTATATTTCTTCAGATAGATAGATAGATAGATAGATAGATAGATAGATAGATAATGAACCTGCATAGATAGATAGATAGATAGATAGATAGATATGAACAGACTGAAATAGATAGATAGATAGATAGATAGATAGATAGATAAATAGATAGATAGATATGAACAGACTGAGATAGATAGATAGATAGATAGATAGATAGATAGATAGATAGATAGATAATGAAGAAATGGAGATAGATAGATAGATAGATAGATAGATAGATAGATAGATAGATAGATAGATAGATAGATAGATAGATAGATCTTCAAATTGAAAAATAAGTATAAAATTGTATTAAATATTTTAGGACGTTCCACATCGGGAAGTGCTCTATCATTCCTGGACATTCAACAGTGGCAAAAGCTAAAATTGATATTAAATGTAACGCTTAGAGAAACTAATAAAGATGTTGAACTTCCACGCCATGTCATATAAAAGCTTATGAATGAATCTCCCATCAATACTGGAATGAGGGAGAACAGTTACTGAACATGAGAAAACCTATTTGCCTGAAAAAATGTTTTAAGAGAACGAATTTATAATTATCAGCAGCACTACTGAATAATTCCTTATAATTAAAAGAAAACGCTTTCATTCAAAAGCTTCTATTAATTTAAAATAAATAATTACATAAATTAATTACTCAAACTAAAATTAAATAATAAATAATTACCATAAAAATGGTTCAAATTTACATTATTTCCTCATTTTCCTTTACTGGAAAATAAATTGCATCTATTAGCAGCTTCCATAGTTTGCTTTGAGTTTCATAGATAATCTGAAAAAATATTTGTTGAGCGTTCTTAAATTTAAAAATTTGAACACCTAACTACATTTTTACTTCTGTTTATAAATACTTGTTGCATAATAAGATCCGTACATTTGAACTTTTAAATTACTCTGACATCAATTCAATCAATCTCGCCAGTTAGGTTACGCGTTATTTTCCTCTGTCCCTCTTGGCGTCAATCTGTCCTGTGAGTATCAAATATTCTTATCCGTCTATCCTCATTATGTGCTGTTGAAATTTCAGCTATCTCTTTCTGATGGAACGTATAAGTGACCTTTTTGTTTCCATTTGCCTCTAGAACTTCGTTGTTGCTCGCATGTTTGATCAATCTTCCTGTAGAACCATATTTCTGTTGAATCAGGTCTCTTCTTCATCTGTGAGGAAAATTGTCTAGCATTCACTGCCATATAGGAGGACTGCTATTACATAACAGTCTAATATTCTTTTCTTTGCGCATAAATTCATAAAGTCTAGGTACCAAATCTCGTCCGAACAATTAGTGTGAAAATATTTATTGAAAGTCAGTGAGACTCCGCGACGTTAAAATTTAATATTTCATAGAAGGGTATGAACAAATATGTCTAAACGTCAGCATTGTTATATATGTTTCGAATATTCTCAACTGTTGAAAAGGAAATATCCTTCTGTTTTCTCTAAAGTGATACTCTGTTACTTATTTTTCTTTTTATTTAACACAGTTCTTCGCTGGTCATAAATTCGTTCCATTTCATTTTGTGGTCTGACAGAAGAGTTATTTGCAAAAGACTATTAAACCAATGGAGGGTTGACAGACAAGACGGAGACTATAGAACAGAAAAGCAGTGAAAGATATCAATGGTCAAGATGAATATTTTTCATTACGCGCTTCGCTGAGGCTTTCAGAAGACGGGAAAGCGACATGAATGGGTTTCCAAATCAAAATATAGAAATTAGATATGACATATGACGAAGCCAACGGTATGCCTCTCTGTGTATCTGACACTTATTATACCTACTAATAAATAGATTCCGGAAAGACTGACATATATGGATCGATAGCTTGATAGACCAGGTTCTATACTAAACTTTGATGAATTCAAACATCTCTCAGAAATCAAATGTAGTGCAAATTTTGTCAATACTTTTTGCGAACGCCCTTTTGTACAGCCTCAAAATGGGAATACTTCGAAAGAGACATTGAAATTGAACTGCTGGTGTATGTGCATTTACCAGGGAGAAATGACCAGAAGCCTTTGTTAACAATACATATGGAAGGTGGTAGGTAACGGAATAGCAGAATTGTAAAATATAACGAGTTTCGTCTTTTGAAAGGATTTCTTCGGGTTGAATGATGTTTTACTGATGGAATCTGGCACACACTCATACATAAACACACACACATATACACACACACACACACACACACACATATATATATATATATATATATATATATATATATATATATATATATATATATATATATATATTTAATATATATTGATAAAATGTGAAAGAACCGTTAGATTGATGATTCGAAGTTCTTTAGTGTTTTTGTTTATATTTTTTTAAAACTGTGCTCGATACACAAGTAGAACCTAGATTACAATTATATATATATATATATATATATATATATATATATATATAAAGAAATATAGTCTTAAGGTGTGCTACATTTATGGAACAAA
>OZ010579.1:79265912-79278412 GCA_963932145.1 Acanthosepion lycidas | reverse complement strand
CGCCAAGATATATTGCTCAGGAAACATCACTGTTATCACGGCTGAAGTAGATCTCTTGCCCCTGCGGCCGAATGGGGTTCATATGCCATCTTGCCCAGGAGACACCACTATTATTGCGGCTGAAGTACATGCGGGATCCCTAAGACCCGAATGGGGCCTATCAGACTATCTTGCCCAAGAAACAATACTGTTATCACGGCTGAATTACATGTCTTGTCCCTGCGGCCGAATTGGGTTCATATGCCATCTTGCCCAGGAAAAACCACTGTTATTGCGGCTGAAGTACATGCGGGATCCCTAAGACCCGAATGGGGCCCATCAGACTATCTTGCCCAGTAAACAGTACTGTTATTGCGGATGAAGTACATGTCTTGCCTCTGCGGCCAAATTGGGTTCATATGCCATCTTGCCCAGGAAACACCACTATTATTGCGGCTTAAGTACATGCAAGATCCCTAAGACCCGAATGGGGCCTATCAGATTATCTTGCCCAAGAAACAATACTGTTATCACGGCTGAAGTACATGTCTTGACCCTGCGGCCGAATGTGGTTCATATGCCATCTTGCCCAGGAAACACCACTATTATTGCGGCTGAAGTACATGCGGGATCCCTAAGACCCGAATGGGGCCTATCAGACTATCTTGTCCAAGAAACAGTACTGTTATCACAGCTGAAGTACATGTCTTGCCCCTGCAGCAAAATGGGGTTCATATGCCATCTTGTCCAGGAAACACCACTATTATTGCGGCTGAAGTACAAGCGAGTACAACCCGAGTGGGGTCCATTAGACTATCTTGCCCAGGAAACAGTACTGTTATTGCAACTGAAGTACATGTATTCATTATCAAACATAGTTGCAAATGAATATTAAGAAATACACTAGTTGATGTTGTTTTTGGCGCAACAAAATCTTTGTTGTTGCTGATTGTACTTCAGTGTAATTGAAATCTAAAAACAGTATCGTATTTACTTTTGTCCGTAAAACATAGCTCAGACGGTAATATGTAATTATCTCACAGATCACTTCTCTTGAGTTCATCTCTGACTGACACCACAAATTTATTACTTTCTGTCAAAATTAAACTAAGTGTAGCTTAATGAATAGCCACAAAGCTACAATGCCTAATAGTGCTCTCAGGAGATTGGTAATATTTCAACGAGCAAACAGTGAAAAATATTTTCCACTGGTAGTAAATTACGAGGACAAACAACGCCAATCTGCGTTCTAATGTTTGATGTGAACGAACCTAATGATATCTCATAAAAGCATTTGGTCGCTTTTGTTCAATGAGCAAATTTATCGATTTATCGATTTACGATAGCCAATCAACGGCGGCTGATGACAGAATGACGTGCCAGGACAAGAGGAGATAACTCGCCGTCAAAACCTTTATTATCTTTGACCACTTATCGATCCCTTTTTGAACGAACTACATTTTGCGCATCATCTACTTGGGCGATCGGTCGCTAGCCGGGGAAATTCTGTGTCAAATCACCAGTATTGTATCAACGAGATACGGAAGTTCAGAGGAAAGAGGTTTAGTTTGGCAAGGGAGAGAAAAGGGTAAAACAGGGGTGTCTAGAAAATGGACTGATGGAGTAGAGGATAGATTAGTTAGTTAACGAAAGAGATTGTAATTTGCATAATTTTAAATTACAGCCTTGGACATAATTTCCAGTTCGTTTTATTTAAAACATTTATTCCCCAGTAATGTAATTTCGCAACATTTTGCTGCAAAATAAACTAGCTTATTTAATTATTTCAATCCAAGGATTGCGGGAATGTCACTGGTGAGAAGGTGTGTAAGAGGGAGAAAAAGTGAAAGAGAAGACTGAGAATAGGGTGGGTTGAGGAAAAAACGAACGGGATTCAAGTAGACAGAAGTTGCATTTAAATTTTAAAAATTAGAGTTATCTGGGAAGCAAGTAAACGGAAGTTAGTTCCACAGGTGGGAAGCATGAGAAAAGAAACAGTTGAAGTAGAAATGGCGGTTGCATTTAGCCATTTCAACACTAAAAGGGTTGGACCTAGACGACAGTCTAGTAGCATGCAGTCGCGCCCACCCGGAAAAAGAAATCGTCAGAGCAGATGGAATGAAAATATTTTTAGGAAAGACAAGAGATACTGTTTTTACTGAGTACAAGTAAACACTAACCTATAATCGCTTTGCCTCCTTTACACGTCTCCTAGGCCCCGTTGGTCTCGTCACACTTTCTGTTGAAGTGCAGCCGCTCAGCTCAGACCCTGTTTGTTCCGATATCTTAATCTTCGCGCGATTCTAAATCCAGTCGGGTACTTTAAATTAAATTACGCGTAAATACTATTGGGAAATGTATGAAACCACTTTTTCTTACCTAGCTATGAGTTAATCTGTAGGACTACTCTCAGTAAATAATTATTATCTCCAAAACATTATTTCAGTCTGAAATTATTTACTAGATTTAACTAACCTGCAAAAGGTTGATAAGCTGTAAAAAATGAAAACATTCAATCAATTTATTCCAGTTGTTCTGATTTTAAGTGTCCTTCACATGTTATGGTTATTCATTACTAAACAAGTTCTTCACGTGCTAATTATTTGCTTAAGGTCTCCTCTTCATCTCTGAAATAATTGTTTCAACATTAATTATCAAATTGGAGGGAAATTATACAGCTGTTCGGTACTCTTTTCTTTGTTTCAAACGAATTTTTTTTCTGATTCTTTGCTATTCCACTGCTGCTGTCACGATTCCCTTCATCTGTTAAAATAATTCTTGACTAGTTAATATTTTACACTTATTTGGTTTTTATTACTGTAATAACCGGCTCTCTTCTTGTACACATTCCCTAGGCCCTGTTGGTCTAGTCTCGCTTTCTCTTGACGTGCATCCGGTCAGCTCGCGCCCCGCTTGTTCCGATATCACAATCTTCGTACGGTTATGGGATAAGGAGAGTTATAGAGCTTCCATCCTTGTGTCAGTATTGATGCCAGTATAAGTCGTCGATCGTCCAAGTCTTCGTTCTTCAATTGTGATTCTTACTGACGAAGAAAGTTGTCTTTTTTCTTTTAGTCAATAATCCGTGGCAAACTACTTGTTGACGACGAGGCTGATTGGAAATAAAGTCAAGTTCTCACTGAAGAAATAATAATGTCGGTTTTGGTTAAATATAGAGGATTTTGTGAAGGGGAACAAAATAATTTACAATCTCTATCTATAAAAGGCAGGATCTTTTTGTGTGTGTGTGTGTGTGTGTGTGTGTGTGTGTGTGTAACGAATACACGGCCGCAATTTTCGACTGATTTGCACCAAAATTTACATGCACATGCTCCAAGTTAACGGGAAGGCCAAGACCGACTTTGAATTTCCCAACTCCCATCGATAGTGGAAATAATCGAATTTTTCATGCTTCTACGACAGTTTTCATGTAGTTTGCGGCCCTTTTCTACTGACCAGAGTGAGAGCCTATAGCTGACTGACACCAATGTTAACTTGCATGGTAGCATGCAAAAAAAAATCGATAGCTGCATTCGTCACAAGTGGGAAAAATTTAAATCTGTATGGCACTTTACTCCAATTGGCTCATTCACTTGCTTAAACTCAACGTTGATTCTGATTCCACAGAACTGGGTTGGGTGTGAAAAAGTATTTGTTGTTAACATTCTTTTTTCATTCGGTTTTTCTAGTTACGAGTCCTTTTTTTAAAGCTGATCGTTTTGTGTTCATCTTGTTTAGTTCTTTTTTTGTAACAGATTTAATGTTTAGTATAGAGCTTCGAAAAAATTTGCAGTGTGAGAAGTAAGGCATGTAGCAACATCAGCACGGCAAAGGGCACTCCTTTAAAGGCAAGGAAGGGCAAAAATATTTTAAATCAAGTGACAGCGATTGCTGTATGAGTCGTACGATCTTTGAATCAAGCACGGGTAACGCCGGGCCATGCTGCTAGTAGAATATATTTGGCATCTATAAACAAAAACAGATTAGAAGGCGGCGAATTAGAATCTCGATCTATGTATTCAGCAAGGTTCAATCAGAAATTCAAGTCAATATCGGGCCCCTTCCTCGCGCGGATGTGCAACTGCTTGTATGTCTGATGATTCGTCTATCTCTGTCGTCCTGACCTGCTTCCCGTGTGTCCTCAAAAACCGAGCTGAATTTATACATAATTCTCCGCCCACATATCAAACTTGTTCACACACCAAAATAACTCAATTTTCCATTGTTTAAGTCAGGGTTAAAAGACTAGACCCTATGTTTTGATTTTATCCCATTTCATTCAGAGGAACTTCTCCAAAACTAAACAATATTCGGCTGCTATATGCGTCAAAAACGAAATCAAAAAATACGTGCTCCGACATGTTTAATTCGAGGTCACACATAGACTCTCGACAAATATTCCGTCCTGGGAAAATAAGGTCTAGAACAACACACACCAATCCATTCCAAATAATCGCCTTCAAATTTAAAATCTACAATATCTGCCAATAATAAGGTACTTTGTTATAGCCCGATCCAGTAGTTGAACTCACAACCACTATGCCAACAAATTTACAAATCAACACTTTTATTCACTGGGTCACAACGCTGTGATAACAACGACAAAGATGAGGAGAATAGCCCGAATATAAATAGTGTAAATAATGCTACCTTAGAACGTCAGACAAAAATATAAAATATTTATTCAGCATATAGAATAATAATAATAATAATAATAATAATAATTAATAATAATAATACGTATAAAATAATGAGGATTCATATTTCATTGATATGGAACCATTCGGAACATGACGTCTGTTATAGGATACACGCGTTTTTTTAATTTGAAATGCAGCGTTTGAAAAGATGCTAAGTTGTAGCGAGTAATATCGTGTCTACAATATTGATAACAGTTATTCTTGATAATGACTGAGATTATGGGAAATACTCGAAAATAAAACACAAGAGCATGAAATAAGAGAAAGGTTTATAAACAATTTGGATCCGGATATGCAACTAACTTACTCGAAAATTATTAAAAAAAAAATCATATAAAATATTTAAAAGACAGAACTTATCGGTTGAATTTAACAAAACTACTCTAAATATATCTACGGATGTGTCTATTAGAAATTTCACATCAAACGAAGCGTTCAAAAATATGCAGACTTCAGCTGGTGTGTGCCACGCCAAAGATAAAGCCAGTAGCAGCGAAGTCTGTTGTGCAAAGGTTGTATTAAAGCGACGCCGAACCGGCAGTCATTATTCCCGAATGAATGTTCGTCTTCTGTAAAGCGACGATAGAACTAATGTGCCAGATGCAAACAACGATGTCTATTGAAGCACGAGAGACGGGCTGTAAATGATTTGCTTATGTCTTGGGGCACGCACCAATTTTCAAGGGAGTTAACTTTTATGTGAAAAGCCACGAGTTATTGGTTGGTCCGGCATGTCTTCCATTGAACGATAAAAATGCATACACACACACACACACACATATATATATATATATATATATATATATATATATATATATATATATATATATATATATATATATAAGCATACACACACACACACACACACACATATATATATATATATATATATATATATATAAAATATGGAAATAATAAAAGAAATTGGTAAATCGTTTCAACTACGTGTTTCGTCCCCTTGGCCATCTTAAGAGTTCTGACCAAAATTCCCTTCCAACAAATGACAGTCTGGTTTACAGGGAATATAATTTACAAAGAAATGTCTTGAAATTCCACTGATTTCACAGTTCTCTACAATCAAAAGACGAATAAACCAGGCTCATATACAATACTACCCATCATTACAAAAATATTACTAGCTCAATGCAGCATACGAGATCAACTCGGTGTGGACTAAATTTAAAATCAAACAAATATTAGTACCTTCAGTACTTTCAACTTTCACCTATCGTAATGGATGGATCTTTGCCTTGAACGGTTATTGCGACTCAAGTTCTCCTCCTACCACTAGTGGAACTCATATATACGATCTATTCCTAAAGATGCTCGGAAAATGGTCGGTTCATTCTATCCGACTGACTTCCCTGCTACACTATATTCACAAAAGCCAGATCAGACCAAAAATGGAATAAAAGTGCCATACCTGTGCTGGACCTACACAGACATCATTTACCTGTCTGACAGAGTTAAAAAACGTCTACCTGGACTTATGGGGGATTAATTATTTCCTGATCTACAACCACTTTCTCACAGATGAAACTTCGCGAGGCTCGGGGCCCTATTGCTATTTCTTTGGCATGTTCTCTTACGAGGTACATTCCTTCGTCCCACGAGTCCCAACATTGACTCTGTGACCCGCCATGCAACACAATTCTGAATCATCACTATTCTGTTCGTATTCATTTAGTAAGAAGTACGTTCCACTCTGACAGCCAAGAACTGTTGCTTTGTGGCACAAATCCCCGACAGGATACCTTCCCATTCACTACAATCTTGACCTCTTCAAGTCTAGGTTTAACCGTCATCTTTAATGCATAAACCCATGAACACCACTTCTTGCCTTTTCTTTCGCTCATGCAAAATCACACAGTAACCCTCTATTTTGAGTGACTCTTGGGCCTTGTATTGCGTGAACATAACTATAAAAAAAGCACGAAAGGCATAAACTCCCAGAACGCCATGTCTGAAAAATATCTTTATTAAAGCTTCACAATATTCTTACAAATTTTTTTCACACACGGTATTTCAACATAAGGACGCCTACTCTAAGGAATGAACAGCGCAGTTTAATATCTTTACTACTTTATCTTGATGGCGCCAGACGTACAGAAATATCTAACTTGGGAGTGGATGAAACCGCTTTCTCAGATCAATGGTTAAAAAGAAGGAAACCTGAAATCTATAGCAAACACCATACTTCGAACTGTGTGGACTGGCGCTACAGAATCCCAAACGAATAACGGAAAGCACATCACTTGAGTACTTTCAACAACAACAAACAACTTCATCATATGTATCTCGAAGAGAAAATAATGATATAATCAAGATATTGATGTCTCACACTATTTTAAACGAAAAGTCGATCATATCGTATAAACAGAAAATATATTAAATAATTGTCGGACTTGGTCAATTTCATTGTATATTGTCATTGTTTTCGTTAAGATGCTTTTCCTGAGCAGATATGATCGATCGAGAAAAATCGTGGGAGATTTTATGTTTAAAAACATTCATTTGGACTTTACTAACCAAACGCTTCTATATAGCATAGTGGTATAGCACGCCAGATCAAATGACGGTTCCGTGTAGAACACAGGTTCAGATCCTTTTGGATGAACGCATATTTTCTACTAAATTTCTCTAACATTAAAGCCGGTAAATGTAATCAATACTGTATAATAAAAAAAGAGTATTTACCTAAATAAACTGTACCTATTAAAACAGGATATAAACAGAAAATACACTATTTACATAATTCGGACTCTTGTCCTCATTTTTGTTGCCATAATTATTAGCAAGAGTCTGAATAATGTAAGTAGTGTACATAATGCCTCATCTCAGAAATAAAGACAGATACTAAACAGAAAATATATTAAATAATTGTCAGACTTGGTCCATTTCATTGAATATATATATATATATATGTGTGTGTGTGTGCATGCAAATAACGAAATAACGAATGGCAAATATATCACAGAAGAGACATATATTTATTTGCTATTTAAAATGTAGTTTATTATTAATAGGGGATACAGCATTTATAAGGAGAGACATTGTGCTCGTAGGGATCAACAGTGAGTGGCGATTGACAGTATCAAAACTCAGATCAAATCTTCAGATCAAGTGTCGCTATACCCTTGGTGGGCTGTATATATGCGTATCTGGGTTTTAAAGTAAGGGATGAACAAAGGACTATTTCCACCTCCTCCGGCTTCCATCACTCCCCCCCCGTCACTCCGGGCCGGGCCGGAGAACTATCTATGCACCAAAAGAAGAACACGCTAGCATTGGTGGCTCATTCAAAAGATATAATCAGTAAATATTTTATCAGCATCAGGAAGTGCTGATTGCACGGTTCTAAACGACACTTTCTCTCCAGTCTCCATCTTCATTCAATTCATCCCGTAAACCATCATGCCGGTATCCTGTGTTTTCATATCACACAGAATGCCAGCATGAAGACTTACAAGATTCGATGGATGCTTATGGAGACAGAAGAGTAGGTGTCGTTAGAAACCATGCAATCAGCTCGCATATTCTGATTATGAATTAAAGGGTGTTCTAATAAATTGGACCGATTTTAAATGTGAATTAAGTTTAAGCGTCTAATGATTTTTTTTTTCTTTTACTTACAGATTCAACCACTTAAGTCTTTGGCAATTTCAACCCTGGAAAGATTAACAATCAAACAACGTGTTAAAGTTTCAAGAGTGCAATTGGAAAAAATTGTTCGTAAAGTCAAACAAACCGGGTCGGTGAAAGATGTGAAAACACCAATGCATGCTCGTTTACGCCATTCAGCTGAAAACATTGCTGCAGTGCACGAGAATGTGGCCGAAAATCCAAACACCTCTATTCGGTATCGCGCGCAGGAATTGAACCTCTCCACAACAACATTACATCGTTTCCAATTGCACTTTCGGTTGGTCGATTGTGTTAACCAAAAAATCGCGAAGTGCGCGAAGTGCAGTTCTGTTTGAACGTCCATTTTCATAATCGGCTTCGATAACTTTAACACGTCGTTTGATTGTTAATCTTTCCTTGGTTGAAATTGCCAAAGATTTAAGTTGTTAAATTTGAAAGAAAAAGAAAAAAAATAATTATACGATTAAACTTAATTTACATTTAACCTCGGTGCAAGTTATTGGAACACCCTTTATGACTATATATTTTAATCAAAAATTTTTCTTAATTCTTTGATAATTTTCAAAGGTGTCCTAACAGAAATATTATAAATCTTGTCATCTTCTGATTTATTGAATCATGTTTGTTTATTATCGTCTCTGATTCTTTTCCTCTCGGTAAATCCTGATTTAAAAGAAAAGATTAAAAAATGACTGCATTTTTGAAGATTATAATTAAACTAAAATCAAAACTGTTTTGTTTTTTACTTTAAGGAAAAAGTTCTCAGTAGTGTGCAAATTGATAATCCTTCGGGTAAAGGTGATTTAAATACGGATTATTATCTAATACTTCATATCCTACATGGCTCGGTTTCCTTTCAACGATTTGTATGCCAGGAAAACTGTCAAAAAACACAAATTCTGTTTCAACATTATTTCAAACACAGAGCTCACGAATCAGGGTAGAGAGGCGAAATTTCCATTTATATAACAGTTTCTACATGAATTTCTCTATGAGTGAGTTTCTATATGAGATTTTATATGAGTGAGTTTCTGTAAGAATTTCTATATGAGTGAGTTTCTATATGGTTGAGTTAAAATGTGAGTTTATATATGAGTTACTATATGAGTAGGATTCTATATGAATTTCTATATGAGTGAGTTTCTATATGAGTGAATTTCTATATGAGATTTTATATGAGTGAGTTTCTGTAAGAATTTCTATATGAGTGAGTTTCTATATGGGTGTGTTAAAATGTGTGTTTATATATAACTTACTATATGAGTAGGATTCTATATGAATTTCTATATGAATTCCTATATGAGTTTCTATATGAGTGTGTATATGTGTTTCTATATGACACACACACACACACATATATATATATATATATATATATATATATATATATATATATATATATCTTCTTAAGAAAGCGGATGTCACTGTTCCCTTTATCTTTTTTCCATCTTTTTATAATATAATATTTTGCGGATCCGTAAAGCAATATTTTATATCTATATAAAAGTCAATGAATATTCATCAGGTCGCAATTGGATGGATGTATGCAGTTTGAAATACGAAGACATTCAAAGAAAAGAATGATGGAAAGCTACGTAATATCAATCATCGTATACAGCAGTGAATACTGAACAGTTATGGTATTACACCAAACAGTTAAAAATAATAATTGTTACTATAAAATATATTTCTATATAAAGGGAAAGCGATAAATACCTTCTTTCACAATTGATGAACGAAAGAAAACAAAAATTCCTTTATATCTAGTAAGTAATCGTGGTGGATATAAAATGATATACAAATATGGTGGACTCTCATATCAAGAATGATAAATGAGGGTCAGCAGTGGGTGGGGCCTTTCGTTTTACACTTATGCATGCTATCAGGGGCTATTGTGGAGAAAAACAGGTAAGAGAAAGATATTTCACTTGTGATTTCTTAAATATGATGATAGCCCGGCCTTGCTGCGGGTAACAAAACCATACTGACAGATGAAATTTGTTAAAGCAGGATTTTGAAGGCGACTCTGCTTCAGAGCTTGACGAAGCTGATCACGGTACTTCAGTCTACTGTCTTCAAAACCCTTTTACTTAATGAAACATGTTTTACGCCACTTTTTTTGGTTTGATGCTTGGGATTTCCAGGTTTTCAGATCAAATATGAGATGTTTCAATTTGTCTTTGTAGCGTAAGAGTTGACGTCCAACTGAACCTTATTTTATATACATTTTTATATACATTTCATGGTACATTTTATATATATATTATATACATATATGTGAGGATGCGGGCTTTTAAGAGATATACGTTAAACATATATATGAAAAATAACGTGTCACACATTGCTTACGTCACAACACTTTGCCATGGCCACAACACTCACTATTTCCAACAAAACTCACCAATTTTCTCTATCGACGCTGATGATGGTTTCAGAAAGTTTAAAGCTTGGACCATATTTTTTTACTTTTCTTCCAAAATGAACTTCGGACGAAATATCCTCCTTGTCCGAGAAGAATTATTCGTATTTTGGAAAAGGCAATCATTAAAATTAATCGACACAAAATATCTGTTGCGTTTAATAATATTTCATTTCTATCGACATGCACATTCGAGAAATCTTCATAAAGAAAATTTCTTGGGTGTTTGGACCGATAGAATAGATAAAAATATGGCGTCTGTTTCAAACACGAGTGTCCTCTATGCGCTGTTGAGCATCTCTCTATCTTTAACGTTTCGATGTAAAGCCTAATTGGCATTTATTGTATCTATTCTGAAGCTTCCACTTTTAGACATAAGATTTTTTTCCAATAAATCCATTACCGAAACGAAACGCCTCACTACGCAACTTTCCATTGTCTCAATTATTTCATCACTATCGTCATACTTATTATAAAACCCAGGTTGTGTGTGTGTGTCTGTTTGTGTGTGTGTGTGTACGTTTATATATTGGATCGGATTTCCTACATTTTTCAACCGATTTCAACAAAACGGCGGTTCTGACAGCGCCAAAAATTGCAAAAACACAATTGTTTTTGCACGAAATCAATTTGAAAACACGATTAAGAGGCATCACAAGAATGAAAGGGGGACAACTCATATCGAGTTATACTTAAAAACCCAGGTTGTTTGTGTGTGTGTGTGTGTGTGTGTGTGTGTTCGTTTATATATGGGATCGGATTTCCTACATTTTTCAACCGGCTTCAACAAAACTTCACTTTTTTTTTGGCAGGTAGTGTTTCTTATTGTCTTGCACACTTTTTTCTCTATTTTTACATTCAGAATACTTTAAAAAATCCATTTACAAGACAATTGTTTATAATAAAATTCTCTTCAATCAGTAGACTCATAATGATTGAAAACAATGTTTTTGTTTCAGTTTGGGTTTGACCAATTTGTAAAAAAAAACTAAAAAACAAAACAAAAAAAAAACTAATTAAAACATGTGTGTCTGTCAACCTTAAACAATAATCTTTGTCAATTTTATTTTTCAGTCTTTATGATGGTCGATACTTGATCTATCTCTTACTGTTAGATCCCCGGGCAACGCCGGGCTCTACTAATAGTTATGATATATGTGTGTGTGTTTGTGCTTGTGGCGCGCTCGTGCGTCTGTCTGTGTCAGTGTTGGTGTGTATGTTCATTTATTTTATCTTTTTTTTTTTTTTTTTTTCAAGAAAATATAGATTCTATGCTATATCGCTTTTATTAGGGAAAATTACCACTTTCACAAGTATTGTTATCATTACTTTTATTATTTACGAAATACTTAGGATAATACTTTCTTTTGAAAGGTGGGGTTGTGCGTTGGTTTCATAGTTCAAGGGTCAGGTAATGGAAATATCTCGTCGCAGATAAATTATATTGGCTGTTTTGGCCTGTTTTTGCTTGGGTTCGAAAAAAAAAGCATTGAAGAAAATAAAAATGAACGGAAGGGAGATAATGGGATATAGATAATATTACAAACGCATCAAAATAAAACGTTGAGCAAAAACGTGTTGATCCGAAATAGCTCAAACTATTTAATATTGACGATAAAGCAGCCTACCTAGGGCAATGGCACATTAATTCTTTAAAAGTACCCCGATGAAAAACTTACACGTTTCAATTATTTTTTTTAAACAGAGAAGAATGTCAAATTTCGGGAACATCATCAACTGCCTGTTTGCGTTCAACT
>OZ010579.1:79243412-79263412 GCA_963932145.1 Acanthosepion lycidas | reverse complement strand
TATATATATATATATATATATATATATATATATATATATACAGAGAGAGAGAGATCAGATCTATCTATCTGTCTGCCTCATATCTAGCTAGCTAGCTAACCACGTCTGGTCATCTCTATATATCTAATTCCACTTCTATCGAGCTAATTAAGCCTGCTAGTATCTATTGATATCCTTCTTTATCTATCCCAGATAGAAAATCGGTTGATGCTACTGATGCTCATGTAGTTATTCCTCTTCTTGCAGACAAATAATGCGAGGCTAGAATTGCATTAAAACTCAGAATCTTTTTCCCTCCATCTGTCAAGCGTATCAATCGCGATGGACACCCGAGGGCAGCACATTATATCACGTGACACTGCTCAACGAATCGCTAAAGCGTTTTGCAGATTCCTCATTCGCGTGCATCACGGCAACATTGGAAACAAAAGTTTCGGCTGGTGGGAGGGGAAATGGTGGCGCCAAGCTCAATGTCCTCCGCTCGAGTTGAATCAATATTGAATTCATTGGCCAAAATAAAATAAATAATATTTAAAATAAGTAAGAATACCCCACGAGCCTAAGAGCGTGGAAGTATAAAATTAAGCCACCAGATTTTAGTATCACATTCCTGCTTGGAGATGACTGCTAGTGGAAACGCGTCTGCAGGTAAAATTTACTCCCGTATGAAAGGGCTTCCTTTATTTCAGATCCGGATTTTCATCATTGTTATGTCGAGTACAGTTTGATAACTAAAATATATAAAATTTTACTCATCAATTTATTATCTTTTGCATCTTTTTGACATTCCATTGCGAGCTTCGGATTTCGGTGCCACATTACCTATCCGCCACTAAAACACTTCCCAGATATTTAAACGTCTGCACATGCTTAATTTAGGGGTCACCAATTTGTAGTTCGTGTTTTCTCTTGCTGATGACCGTGCATTCTGTCTACTTACAAAAGATAGTTAGTCTTAAATCCTGGACGTTTCTGTACAGAAACTAATTGAATGATTAATAAAACGTTCGATATTTCTCTGTGAGAAGCTGAGATAGAAACTAAGGTGTAGGAAAATGAAATAAAATCTTTAAATTAAATATCTATGATGCCTAAAAAAATGCATTTTTCCTATGACGCTAAGATTGAAAGAAGCGGAAATATGACTACTCCATTTGCCGTTGTCAAACGTCGTTATGTGGCGCTGGATAAGTCTATAAACAGACAAACCTTTTCTAGCCTCGCTCATTTTCTCCTTTTTCGCTCCAAGATGTAGAACCACGTGGTAATCCCCTAGGGAATGTTATTTTCCTCAGTCTACTAAGAACTGAACTCTCTTTTCAATTTCGAACGTACGGTTCTCTCACGTGTCATCCAAAAACCTCCACCTATGAAGGCCTTGCATAGGGTGAAAACTACTTGTTATAGGACCTTACCCATAATAACATAATGGACTATACCATACGTAATAAATACTGCGCCTCAAGAGGAAGCAGGGAGTTCAGTCCGAAGTCGGGCGACCGGCTGATCGGCTGATCGGTTGAACTCTCCGCCTACGGGCGGGGAGGAACCCGAAGGAGGCTACGCCGAAGGGCAGAGTCTCTTTCGGGGAGGTAGACCGACCCTGAACCCGTTTATACGGGTTCAAAGGGCATATTTTTGCCCGAGCCCACGGGCTCGAAAACCCCACGTTAAACCGGCCTTGTGCCACATGATGCCCTCGTGGGGGTGGGTGACTAAATTCCGTTCAGTCTGAAGTCGGGCGACCGGTTGATCGGTTGAACTTTCTGCCTTCGGGCGGGGAGGAACCCGAACAAAGCTACGTCGAAGGGTATAGTCTCTTTCGGGGAGGTAAACCGACCCTGAACCCGTTCATACGGGTTCAAAGGGCATATTTTTGGCCGAGCCCACGGGCTCAGAGATCCCACGTTAAACCGACCTTGCGCCACATGATGCCCTCGTGGGGGATGACTAAATACTGTTCCGTCTGAAGTTAGAGGTCCGTCTGAAGTCTAGAGTTTAGTCTGAAGTCTGGAGTGAGGTCTGTCAGGAGTCTGTCAGTCAGAGCGAGCGAGTCAGTCAGTCGAGTCAGAGGTAGTCCGAAACAGAGTCGTGTTCAGACAATTACTACTAAACCTGATTGTTCGTACTAACACTTTCTACTTCTCTGTATATATTCCTGTTTGTAATATATCTGTGTTATTCCATATCCGCATTAAAGTTCTTTATTGGTTCTACCTTGGACTATCACCGTGGTACAAGGAACTGGACCATAACACTACTGTAAAAAATATTAGCCTGCATCATTTTTTTTTTTTTTTTTTGTAAGTTGTGTCGTTCTCGAGTCTGATGCATTTGTAGGCGTTACTTTAACTTACCTTCATTTGCCTCATTTTTTTTTCTTCGTTTTCGTCATGACATGGAGGTGATCGCTCTCACAATCGACGACCGTGATAATATAGATTAGGATTATTTGAAATAAAACCATTTCATGCAGAAACGAAGTATCTTAAAACCTAACATTTACACGTCTTCTTACGTATGCGCAATGTTATATAACGCACATCTCTTCAAAAAATATAAGTGAATAAAAAGCAAATCACATAAATATAAACGAGCTATTAGTTTCGTTGCAAGCACACCTGCTGCAACCTTTTAATTAAAGTAATTGATCAATTCAGGCCAACCGTATATAATAATATAAGATTTTTCAATATCGTACGATCGATCCATCTTTGATCTTCTCAACTTTCTAAATAATTTTCTTTGCTACTCAACACACTAGCATCGTTCCTCCCTTTAACTCACATTGCCCCCAGCCCAGAACCATGAATGCCAACCAGCGCGGCATTTTACTCTTTTGCGGTTCGAAATCTTCGTCAACATAATTATAGATCGAAATTTATTAAAATAATCGAGGTTGTATCTGAGGTTTGGGGATTGGGAAGTAATCGTAGTTGGGGTGAATACGGTTTCAGTCGGATGCCTTTCAGATCTGTGCTCTATGCAGGATTAATGGCCACCCAGTTAGTTTATTATTGAATTTAGGAACAAAATAAAACGCAGGAAAGTTGTATCTTTGCAGTTATGCATTACTGGATTGTTTTTCTCTCTTGTTAATTGAATGCAAAATAACACGTGCCGTTGGAGCACTTTACAAAAAAAGTCTCATCCATCTCTACAAGCTTGTAAAATTTTATCTATCCATTTATAGCTTCTTCTGCACAAAAATATCCAATTACGAGATATACGTCTTTGTAGATCCGACGTATGTTTATCGCCTTCTGTGTACAAAGCTTTATTTTCCCCATTAACGAGTAAGAACATATTTACCTTGTTCTCAAGCACGTGCGAGCGTCTTCATGCATGTGTACATTTCCTATTTTTCTTTCTTTTTTTTTTTTTCTGGTGAGGTTCACACTGTACAAGGCCTGGAGGCTACTCGAGGTAGACGGTTACAGTGTAAAAGGCACAGCTTATGATATATGTGGAAGATAACGTTTAACTCTAGACTTGAACAGGTTAACACTGTAGCGATTAGAGAGGCAACTTCTTTTGAGTCGGATCCACGAGACACTGAAGCTTCTCAGCTTCGAAAAATAATGGAATACTGAAAGTCTGACTTAGCATTCCACTATTTTTTCGAAGCTTCGAGATCATCCACTAAGGAGGAACACTGGTTTGTTTTTTTACTAATAGAAATACTAACCAGAAGTTCATGTATAGCAATTAAAATAAAACTTTTAATCCTTATTTTCTAAAAAAACCGAGAAAAATGAACGCTTAAAAAATAAGAATGTTTAAAAATTTCAACACATGAAAAATTTTACACAAAATTCAAATTCTGTTTTTTAAAGATTTTTAAGACAATCCCGTTTGTGTTGCATTGGAATCTTTGCAAAAAATTTTTTTTTTCTCAGCTAAGATGCATCGGTCATTAATCTTGCATCTTAAACATTTTTTCGAGTGAAATTTAGTAATGAAAATATATTAGTGGTTATTACAAAAAACATAAGATTTTCTCAGATTGTTTTCAGTAAAAAGAACATTCATTATAAACGTAAATAATGAATATGTACTGAAATTTTCATTTAAATTGGATAATTGCCTGATTTTTGGTAATTTAAAAAAAAATGTCCTCTGCCTTCCCACTAATTTTTCTTCGAGGGTTTGTGGCCCCCTTTTAAATCGACATCAATTAGAGAGAAGACCCTTTATCAAAGTTTCAGGGGTAGGGTCCCGAACCCTAGAGCCGCCCCTGTGTGAGACTCAGTAAAGATCTGAAAATGGTGCTTTTGCATATTTCCCGATGCAGTAGAAAGTTAGAATCCATTTGAAATTAAATTTTAACGGCGTGTATTGTAGTGATGGGATTCCACTTTCGTGTAACTGTTAATTGCGCAGACATTGGAATCGGGAGGCCGAGTTCAAATTCTGGATTACTCTGTTATGTTCAAATACTCACTAGAACTCCTGGGAAAGTCATGACAGTCTCTTCTTCCACCCTCCAGTTTTAATTTTATTATCAAGGGAGACTATGCTGTCTAGTCATATACTCGATGAATATGCAGACAGACAGATAGATAGATAGATAGATAGATAGATAGATAGATAATGATAAAACACAAGTTGATTTCTGAATATATAGAATATATAGAAAACACTGACACAAAAAATGTAAAACTTAAGATAGATAGATATACAAAGATCGAAAGAGATAGATAGATTGTTGTGAACAGACTGTAATGACTTAAAAATACATTGATAGAAAAATATTAATGTAAACAATGATATAAAGAAAGTGATAGATAGACAGACCGGTTTGGATAGTTAAAAACTAATATTATTGATATACGGAGTGGGGTGATGTGATATGATCCGAGGTAGATATCCAGGCACTCTGAAGTATCGACATAGATGAAAAGAGCGAGATTTATAACTCATAAGACAGATACAGTGAGAGAATGATACAGTGCTTAGTTTCAAAAGATATCTGTCGAAGAAGGAGAATTTGAACCAACATACTGATTGGCATACTAATGTTTCAGTTGATTGATCGTACGATTGCTTCGCTTAGGGCGTTCCATAAATGTGAACTTGCGCCAATGTCGATTCAATACTACAAATGATTATTCAGTCGGGCAAGGCGTCAATCAAAGTGAATCACGAAACAGAAGCATTTATTCAAGCAGTGTGTCTTTTATAAGGCGTTATTCTTCGTAAGAGTTCGTTATATGTCTGGTATTTAAATTTCGAAAAGATTTGTGTAATTCTGTCCGTGTTTTTATTTCATAGCTCAGCTTTCTCAGCTATGAACATGTGTGTAAGTGACGATTCGGCGTAGAGCATCTATTTTTAGGTTATTCAATTGGTATTTACTTTTTTACCATTGTTAGCTATTGAATTGTTGCATGCTAGCGTAAATAAAAAAAGACAAACTCAGTTATAACAAAGATTGTTACAAAATACGACGGCCAGGGCTAGAATGGTCAGCGATTGGCCGGAGTACCTCGTGAGCGGAGTATTCTGACAGTGAAGTATTGCCTTTGTTTGGGTTTTGAATATAAGTCCAAAACAGCGTAAATTCAACAGAGGATGGCCAGAATTCTGAAGACTAAGACCCCCTACCTCAGAGAGAGATGCTGAACCAACATGCGACATGCATTCCTATGACGTCATTCCTCCTACTGCCTCTTAGAATCCAAGCTGCTTCCCTTCCCTCCTAATAAAACGAATAACAAAAAGAAATGGTCCTTTTCGGTGATTCTGCTTTATGTAGTAGCGTGGGGGTCCAGAGGCTACACAGAACGCAAGAAGACACAAACACTCACACATGAAGTAATGTCGCCATATTTGAGTGTGAGGCTGTAGAGACCGCAATTTCCATGATCGATAAAGTTCAAAAGCCTCTCTGAGTCATTTGGGTGACGAATTATTTTCCACCCTCCAAACTCTCTCTCACAGGCGGGTGTGGCAAGCCTCTCGCTACTCTATCGCTATTTTCACGAGAAGTGATCGGACGAACTACATTGCTTGGTTCCGCTAAGCCTATCCTTCACGGCAAGGACCCACCACGCCACTTACATTGCAGCAAACAACCCACATCCCCTGCGTATTCCATCGGTGAAAAGTAAATTCCACTTAACCAGATTCTTTACGCGAACCACGGCTCTGTGGAACCAACTCCCAAGAGGATGTTTTCCCGATCGCTTCAATCTTAACCTGTTGAAGTCTAAGGTTAACGGTTACCCTCCTCTAGTATCCGTACAAACTGCCTCCTTATGTAACCGTCTACATCGAGTGCCCCCTTGTCCTTGTACAGTTTGAACCTTACTGAAAAATAAGATACACGAACTTGTTTGTACGATATGTTACAAATATGAAAATAACAATCAATCAATCCTGAATTATCACAGATAGGTTTCTGGTGGTTACATAATTACAACAAATATTAAAAGGCACTCACTTCAAATAATTTCACTCTAGTTAAATCATAAATTATTTTGCTATAAAAATGCATTATAAACATTATTTTACTATAGAATTGGATTATAAATGATTTTATAGTAGAATTGCATTGTAAATTATTTCTGTTATAACAATGTATAGTAATATAGTTAAATTCCCAGATCAATTCTGTGGACAAGGCAGATTGGTATAAATAAAATGACAATTGGAAAAAAGATCTTAGATTTTGCCGACGCGTTTCGTCTTCCGACTTTTTCAAGGCAAAAATGAAATCGAAATGTTCTTGTTGTTATAGTTACATTAAAAAAAAATCCAAATTTAAAAAGATAGACGCTTCTGTTAAAGCCTTTTTTTCTGGTTAATGTAAATTACCTTTATACTAAGAGATTTTTTTTTTCCATGTCAACAATATAGTTAAATTCCCAGATCAATTTTTTTTTTAATGTTACTATAACAACAAAAACATTTCGATTTCATTTTTGCCTTGAAAAAGTCGGAAGACGAAACGCGTCGGCAAAATCTAAGATCATTTTTCCAATTGTCATTTTATTTATACCAATGTATAGTAAGTTATTTGAAAATTGTTTATAAAATATTCTACCATAGGTTTACATTATAAAATATTTTTTCTCTAGGATTGTATTATAATATCTTTACTATAGATTTGCATTGTAGATGTTTTCGCTATAGAAATGCATTATAGCTGTCTATATCTCTGAGATGAGGTATTATGATTATTTACATTATTCGGACTGTTATCCTCATCTTCGTTGCCATATTCACAACGTTTCGACCGTTGTACGCTCCGACCTTCTTCTAGTGATTGGAATTTCGCACCAAACCCTTTATTTCGTCCAACGGGGTAGATTGTTCTAGTTCCACGTGCCATGCCTCTTTCGGATGTCTCGGTTATTTTCCTTTAACTCAACTCTGCAATTTTTTTTAATTTTTTTTTTTTTGTTCACCCCTACTGTAGCCTGATATTGAACTCACAGCAACTCTGGTCTAATAACTTGATCTAACCAACTTCTTTATCCACTGGTCCATGAATCCTTGATGACCCGTAATGCATTATAAATTAAGTTTACTATAGAATTTCATTGCCGGTTCTTGTAATATAGAAATGAATTGCTTTTGACGGTTTAACAACCTTTTGCGGGTCATCTAAAGCCAAAGAATATTTTTAATCTTTGAGAATTTTTTTGAGATAATAATGATTTAGTGAGACAATGTTTAACGATTATCTGAGGGAAAAGAGGTGAATTCCTAGCTTTTCCAAAGGTATTGGCGCTTAATTAAATATAACAAACCTGACTAGAATTGGAACTCTGATTTCCAACTACACCGTCCTCACGTCAAAGCTTATAGCACCTGATATTCTCAAGTGGTCACCCCTTCAGGTATTGACCAGGCTCTATGTAAAATATGACATTCCCCCCTCTCTCACTCTCCCCACACACACATACGCACACATCTTTACACAGACATATACAATATGGTAAGTTTTTTTTTTTAATATTGCGATGAAATCTTATATATTTGTCAGTATTCTGTGAACTATATCACTTCGCAGGGACTACAACAATGCATGTCATCCTAGAAAAATGTAGAGGAATAAAAAAAATGTCAGCATTGACACCCAAAATTAAATATATTGAAAGCCATGCTCATTGGGGAGAGAAAATCTATATGTATTGAATAATTAGAGACGTGCTGCTAATGTCGATAGATTGCGTTCTAACCGTCCTGTGTGGATCTTAGAGTAAGCCTCACATGAAACAGTCACTACTTAAATATGTATACACATATAAACTAATTTAAACATTAAAATTTCTCATTTTCTATGTATAAAAAAGTTAAAAATGCAGTAAAAAATTATGTTTAGTGACACACAATAGGGATGACAAGGACACGAAATATTTGATTCAGTCATTTCGAAAATGTTAGCAATTTAACCTCTGACCAATTAGAATTAATTCTCAACTTACTTCAAATTGATGGCTATAACCAATTGACCATGTTAATGCCGGAACTCGTTCCATATCTTCGCTTCGTTTGCACCCAAATCGTCGATCACAGCGTCGGGCTACTTCAGGATTATATCTAATATCAATTAACATGCCTTAAAATTTCAATTAATTCCTGTTTTTATTATTATTATTCAACAACTGTAATACTTATTCATCATTGCCTTCTGACGAAATCAACGTTTATTCAAGTTGGAACGGTATAGAAGTTATACGAGCGTCAAGTGTTGAAATGGGGTTGAAAATTGGCGCAGTAAAATTTGAAAGTGTTAACAGCGCCATTACAAAAGAATGTTACGTTTGTAATTGTACATATTTCCAAAAGTCTGATACATTTAAATTGCAGAAAGGTGATTCAGTCTATGAGCATTATTAACGCCCGCAGGAGCTTTGCCGTTATCAATGCGGCAAGTTCCACATGCCTGTCGATCTCTATCATGCAACAGGAAATAATACTTATTTGGTCAGCAAGTCTAAGAACTTCAAACTATTGAAAAATTAATAGAAGAATTTCACATATCAAGGTTTGTTTCTTATTTTATTATTATTTATATATATATATATATATATATATAAATATATACATATATATATATATTGTATATATATATATATATATATATATATATATATATATATATATATATATATATATTGTATATATATATATATATATATATATATATTCGGCTCATGTTTTGAAACATGAGAACTCTTGTGTAGCGTTGGAATCATGTTTTTAAATAAATAATTATATATATATATATACATACATATATACATTTAAATCAGACGTTAAAATCTGTTTTTTTACAGAAATTGCTAAAACTATACCACCCCCCTTCTTCCTCCGTAAACCCTAAATACATCTCCTTTAACTTTACTTCCCCTTTTTTTTTTCTTTTTTTCTTTTTCTCTCTTCTCTCCTTCCCTTTCAACATATCATTTCCGTTAAGTTGACCGATTACATAGGTCAACGTCTGGTCCTTCCTTCCTCAATACTAAGTATGCTAGAAAGAAATATTAAAATAAACCATCTCTAAACACGACCATATCTCTCACACCACTCCTCGCTACCCCCTATGTTAAATTACATAAACTTAATACTACCCGTCAAAAGTGTAAATTTTCATTTCACTTTTCATTTCATCTTTTGGAAGTGATGTCTGATGATCCAGCGACTTTAAAAGGTCTCTGGTGAAATAAACTATTAGAATGGGTCCTTAAAGTGGTCTGTTTTTCTTTAAATTGTATATATATATATATATATATATATATATATATATATATATATATATTTCTTTTTGGTTTTAAAGAGGATGTATTTAAATAAATTGAAAAAAATGATGTAATATCATAGAAAGAGCTGAGTAAATACTTTGAGAATGAAATAATGATGCTACGAATTTATATGAATAAAAGAAAACTTCTCACGATTTCTTGGATGAGGTATTGTAGCTATTAATTAGTGTATAATTTCATCGTTCAGATTGTTGTACTTAGCTTTATTCACGACGTTTCGCACGTTGTACACTCCGGCCTTCTTCAGGTGATATACGTTAGATCGAAAAACATACATACATACATACGTACATACATACATATATATATATATATATATATATATATATATATATATATAAACTGAAGAATATATATATATATAAATATATATATATATATATATATATATATATATATATATATATTCAAGTAGATTTGGTTAAGTAATTTAGACGTATTATGTCTATTTATTTTAGTTTTCAATTCTTTCAAATCCACGAATTTCTTGGTAGCCGTAGAAATTTAATTAAGAAAAATAACAAAAATGTCTTTCAAATTATTTACTTGAGATAAACTAGAGATTACCGAGAAAAAAAATGTGGAACTCTTTTTTTTATTAGGTTGGTGCAAAAATAATGACGTAATAATGTCGTTTTTTTGACGCATTTTTAACGTCAAAAAACGACATTATTACGTCATTATTTTTGCACCAACCTAATACATTGAAATTATAATTTTCCTTTACTCCGTCTGGAATATGTCTGAACACAGCTCATAATGCTTTGTTTAACGGAAACGTAGAGGCCGATTTAATTTAATTTTAAATATATCAGTTAAAATTTATATGCTTAAAAAAACAAAACAACAAGTTACTATAAAGCGATTAGAATACCGGGAAAACCACTTGTGAATTTAAATTTTCCTTTGCTGTTCATGAGTCACTTTGAAATTGCTGATCTTCTGGACACATGAAGAAAATAAAAAAAAAAGAACTAATATAAAAATCCTGTTCTAGGAAAGATACTGTACTACATGCATTCACATGTTTTTTCTTGAATATGAAAAGGCTACACTTCATCTAAAAATTCCTCTCAGTTGCACTCATACAAACATTAGAAAGAAACGATTAGTTGCCCTTAGTGATAGGTTCTACAGTGGCAGGCCTACTGCTGGTGTGAATAAGGATAAAACCAAACAAAGTGATGTTCTCATTATGAAGCATGATTGCGAAACTCTTGGAAAGTCTTCCGGTGAGTCATGGTATGTTAGTCAATATATGGTCTTCATGTGAGCCATGGCTGTGCGTTAAAGATCTGTATAAAGCGGGTTTATAGGAAGTAAACCCTATTTCTAATAATACCCGCTTCTTAAAACAAGCAATTAATGCAGGTATTAACAAAAAGAATATTGCATTAATGTTTACATCGTTAAAAGGACAGTAGCAGGACTTAAAAAATTACCAATTAAGAATGCACTTCTTTGTGCATGTGATACGCTCATGTGTGTAAGTCGTCAATCAACCGAGGAAATAAACGTGCACCAGCGGGGACATCTTCATCTACTTCCTGATACATCTTTGAGCAAGAAGAGAAATAGAAATAGGAATTTTTTTTTTTTTTTTATGGAACACGGGCGAAGCTAACTGGGGTAACCCTCAGGTTCTCTGAATGCTGACTGGCTGTATGAAGTAGCAGAAAGGGGGTTAAAAAGCTGGTCACTATTTTCGTAGGTTATGTGTGCCCACGATTAAGTCGTTTTTAGCATGGATTAATGCCACTTCAAGTGTACAGCTGAGTAAATGCTAACGTGGGAGCTTGGACATCGAAATAAATATAAGTCCTTTCGTCTGTCAGTTTTAATTAAATTTTCTCGTATCCTAGTGTTTTCTCGCTAGACAAACTGAAGGTCTAACCACGAAATGAGTTTCCCATCTGTATATTTTGACATATATGGAGTTATATTTTTCTAGTTGCAGGATTTTCCGCTCGTTCTTCTTAGATCTGGCAGAATTTTCCGCTCGTTCTTGTTAGATCTGTTCAGAATTTTCCGCTCGTTCTTCTTAGATCTGCTCAGGATTTTCCGCTCGTTCTTCAAAGATCTGCTCAGGATTTTCCGCTCGTTCTTCTTAGACCTGTTCAGGATTTTCCTCTCGTTCTTCTTAGATCTGGCAGAATTTTCCGCTCGTTCTTTTTAGATCTGGCATGATTTTCCGTTCTTCTTAGATCTAAGAAGAACGAGCGGAAAATCCTGAACAGATCTAAGAAGAACGAGCGGAAAATCCAGAACAGATCTAAAAAAACGAGCGGAAAATCCTGAAAAGATCTAAGAAGAACAAGCGGAAAATCCTAAACAGATCTAAGAAGAACGAGCAGAAAATCCTGAACAGATCTAAGAAGAACGAGCTGAAAATCCTGAACAGATCTAAGAAGAACGAACGGAAAATCCTGTCACATCTAAGATGCTGAACAGATCTAAGAACGAGCGGAAAATCCTAAACAGATCTAAGAAGAACGAGCGGAAAATCCTGAACTGATCTAAGAACGAGCGGAAAATCCTGAGCAGATCTAAGTAGAACTAGCAGAAAATCCTGAGCAGATCTAAGAAGAACGAGCGGAAAATCCTGAGCAGATCTAAGAAGAACGAGCAGAAAATCCTGAGCAGATCTAAGAAGAACGAGCGGAAAATCCTGAGCAGATCTAAGAAGAACGAGTAGAAAATCCTGAGCAGATCTAAGTAGAACGAGCAGAAATCTTCTTAGATCTGTTCAGGATTTTCCGCTTCTTTTTAGATCTGGCAGGATTTTCCGTTCGTTCTTTTTAGATCTGGCAGGATTTTCCGTTCGTTCTTTTTAGATCTGTTCAGGATTTTCCGCTCGTTATTCTTAGATCTGCTCGTGATTTTCCGCCTATTTTTCTTAGATCTGTTCACAAACGTTAATCAATTTTTGAAGTTCAGAAGACAAATTTGATAAATATATTTCATTTTATTAACATAGGGGAGACGATTGTCCCGTTAATGTTATGAGACTCATTCTGATTGAAATTCCAAGACAGTTGCTTTTTGTCAGAAACTAGAAAAATATTTACAGTCGATATCTCATAGTTTGTTTATTTCAGTTCAGTGCCATCCCTGATAAACGCTTGGCGATCAAGTCTCTTTCGATTTATGACTGACTGGAAAGAAGATTTTCCCGCAGTAGGTTGCCGTTTCTATCTGCGATAGATTTGTTGCAACCCAAGGCTATAGGACTCGATCTGTCAACCCACAGCTGGGGGAGAGAGGAGGGTGAATTCTACCTTTCCGAATGCGGTTTTCATTGATTTTGTTTAACGACATATCATCTTATTTAGTTATTTAATGCAGAGATGTAAATATTTTGAACGCAGCTGTATGCCTTCAACTACAGATAAAATATATTGTTGGTCATTTTGCTATAAAAAATATTGTTGGTCATTTTGCTATAAAATATATTGTTGGTCATTTTGCTATAAAATGTATTGTTGGTCATTTTGCTATAAAATATGTTGTTGGTCATTTTGCTATAAAATATTTTGTTGGTCATTTTTCTATAAAATGTATTGTTGGTTATTTTTGCTTTAATAGCTTATTGTTGGTAAAGTTACTATAAATATGTACTGTTGGTATTTTTTATCTAAAAAAAGGTATTTTTATGCTTTCCTAATGTTTTTGTTTGTGGGTCCACTATTTGCACACAGCTGTGACTCTAACAGTTGCTACCACCCTGGTTCATGGTATGCTGAGAACGACAGCAATTAAGCGGTGTTCCTACGCACTTCAAAACCTCCAATCTCCCAATCAGAAGCCTTGTCTCAGTTTATTGCCATATCTAGGACTAACCTTTCTCAATGGCATTTGTATATAAATGAATGTAACGAACCCGACTGGAATTCGAACTCTCCGATTTCTCATTCCGACTTTTATCCATTACACGATAATGTCCATTTCTATGTTTAATGCATGAAAATTCAGCTGAAAAGGCTATTTTATTTGTAATTAAAAGTCAAACTCAATGTAAATGAAAACACGTTAATAATTTGGCACCTGGAATCACCAATTCCAAGTATTGCTAAAATAAGTCCTCTTTAAGCGAATTCTGCTTAATTTCAGAGTCGCTACATGGGTATATTGAATGTTATTTCCCGCCCAATAATTTCTTTATGTCTAAATGTGTAGCAGGCGGTCCCGGTAGCCTAACGAATATCAACCCTGAAAGTGGAAATGTCGATCTAACTTCAAATTCGTGATTGTATTTTGCATTCACTTTCGCACTCATGCCCTTCGGTAAAAGCGTGAATCTACTTGTCATCCCCTCCCCCCACTAGCCATGCGTTAAATAGCAGAGCATACTCTCTAACTTTGGTGGCAAACAACCTATAAGAAAGATAATTCTGAATATCCATCTGCGGAGAAAGCGATAGGAAACCATTATTCTTCCCAAGAATTCAGACATAATAAAAGAAAGGAATCTGCAGAGATAAGATCGCATGTCTTGAAACATTAAACATTGATATTTGTATTGTTTCAATTTCGCAATATAATTTCTTCCATACGTGTTCTTGAATTTTGCACTCATGGTAGCTACCTGCTACTTTAGAAAAAAATAAAGTTTTGATTACGCTCGATACGTTCGCAATAAGTCACCTCACATTATTTAGAAAAAAATATTATTGTTAGATTTAAAGATACTAAGACGAAGTCGATTTTATGATTGTTGTGGATTCTGTGAATGGAATCCTGCACAAATAAAGAAACAACGCCAGTAAGTGAGATAGAAAAATAAGTGTATTAAACGTAAGAATACAGACTTGAAGTGAAGATTAGTAGTCCAGGAATGCGGGTTAGTAGAAAATATATGTACAAGTCTCTGTAAGTAAAGTCGTAATTCTCTCTCTCTCTCTCTCTCTCTCTCTCCTCGTGCACCCTCTCTGAGAACACCCTGTGTCTGTCTCCGTGTCTCTGAACCTGTCTCAACGTATCTCGGTATTTAATATCCCACCCACGAGGAATATATGTGGCACAAGGCCGAGTTTAAAGTGGGTTTATCCGAGCCCGTAGGATCGGCCAAAAATATAACCCTTGAACCTGGCTAGACAGGTTCAGGGCCTGTCTACCTCCCCGGACGAAATCTTGCTCTTCGGCAAAGCTTCGTCCGGGATCCTCTCTGGCAAAGCAGAGGGTTCGACAGACGTCGAGACTGTATCTCGACGAAACTCAACATCAGGTATTCTCTCTGTCAGTATAAGTATACTTTGGACGAGTCCATCTTATGTAAAAAGGGGAGATCCCCACAACAATGATTTGCAAGCAATAATTTTTGCAGATGGTCTTACGGAAATTATGCAAACCTCGCATTTGGGAGCGAAGCAAAATATCCTGAGATGGTAAAAAGTGTATTAATTTCCCAGCACTGAAATGTAACTTCCCTGTGTCTTTTCTATCATGGACCGAGCATGTGAGCAACGCTGAGGACTTAGAGAGATCTTATAAACAAGGGGAAATCTTATACTTAAAGTCAGAGAGAGGCAGCTGAAGTTCCTGCGACACATAATGAGGAAAGAGGGCCTGGAGAATCTGATACTCACGGTTTGAAAAGAAGAAAAGAGAGACAAGGGTAAAGCAGCGCGTAACATACCTGACGATCTTGAACAGGTGGATGACAGAACGTGTTTTGGAGGAGGAAGCAGAGAGAAGGAACTTGCTGAGAGCTGCAAAGGATAGAGGAAGATGGAGAGCCATGATCGCCTAAGTCCTGAAAGAACATGGCTCATAAAAAGAAAATAATTGTTCTGATATACCTACCTCTATGGGACATAGACTTTATGAGTTTAAGCAATAAAATGGTGGCAAGACCTCATCAATTTACAGCTGAATTGGCTATATGTAACCGTAAGTTCTATGTTAACAGTTTTTTTATTATTATTATATCGTATTTCTCGATAGTGGGATTTTCTTCCGGCTCCAATGAAATTTGTTCTTCAAGACTATAAATGGCATTGTCAATTGTTACCTTCTGTCTTCTTAATTCCTGTTCTTTTATTTTTCTCTCTTGTTAATAAGAATAACGTCTTAGTAGCCTTATTGCCTTGCTCGGGAGGGAAATGTTTAAAAAGAAAATAGCTATGTTCAGAGCATAGACATGTTAGGCTTAAAAGCCAGTTATTGTTGTCCTGGGTTTGAAACTAATTAGGTACCTCTTTATGGTTGCATTATGGAAGGTACAACTAATTATTTCTGTAATCATATACCGGACATTTTTTTTATAGTGATGTTCATGCTCAACAAAATTGTAAGGCTGTATGAGCTACGTTATATGGAAGGGAGAGAAGATGGCTAGAAATAAAGATTTGGGGATAAGAAGGAAAATTTGAAAATTGACACTTGACTTGAGGTCAAGATTGAAGCGTTCTAGGAAACACCCACGATGGAGTCTGTTCCACAATGTCAACGTTCTTTGCAAAAAAAAAACTCTTGGAGAAGAGCTTTTTTAAAATTCTAAGCACGGAATAAATTACAATGATTTGACTACGTAGAATTGCCTAGGCCTAAATTCGAAGGCCCAAACTGATATTAATAAAAAATGAAGCTTATCTCGTCCTATGTGAGTAACGATAGAATTTATTCATTACTGTATAATTATACAATAATTGTGGCTTGAGTAGCGATAGAATCGTGAAAAGCTTGCAACTTCTTGTCTGTGCGAAAGAGTTTGCAGAGTGGAAAACAGGTCAAAAATCTTTGGCGCGCCTTTCTCGCAGTCTTTTCGTCAGTGATGTCAGTTAGATTTCTGGCTGTCTTAGACCAACAAAAAATGCAGGTATCTTTTCACGGATCGGCGTTCTCATTCATTGTTTTTGTAATGATTGAAAACTTGAATCATGTCAAGAAATGTTCGGGTAGATGTATAGAAAGCTTTATTCGAAAACCGGGAAAAATTTCCCTGCAGATATAAGTATGCATGTTTTTAAGGGTTTTAATTGTTCGGGAAATATCAACCTGTAAGCTAAATTACAAGTGAATACTTGCCTTAGCAATTAGCATATCAAAAATATATTCAGGAATATACTTGTGTTTTATCATATATTTAATAACGGCGAACATTGATATAAAATAATTTCCTTCATTAAATGTAGCAGATTATAAATCTATCTATCTATCTATCTATCTATCTATCTATCTATGTTTCTATCTATCTATCTATCTATTGCGGTATTCTTTATTTCTCTCTCTCTCTCTCTCTTTTTCTCTTACTCTCTCTTTCTCCTCTATCTATCTATTTTAGTACATATCTCTATATCTATCTATCTATCTTAGTATTTCCACCCCATTATTTTCATTCCCAGTATGTTATCTATCTATCTATCGCATTCTATTCATTCATCTATCTATCTATCTATCTATCTATCTATCTATCTATCTATCGCATTCTATTCATTCATCTATCTATCTATCTATCTATCAATCTATCTATCGCATTCTATTCATTCATCTATCTATCTATATATCTCATTCTATTCATTCATCTATCTATCTCATTCTATTCATTCATTTATCTATCTATCTATCTCAGTATTCTCTCTCTCTCTCTCTCTCTCTCTCTCTCTAACTCTGTATTTCTCTATCTATCTATCTATCTATGTCAATATGTTCTTAACTATCTACTTATCTATCGCAGTCCTCATCTATATATCTATCTCAGTGTAGCGGAGAGGTCAAAGTACGTCTATTCTAATGATGGCTTCTTCTAGACGGACACAGGCTCGAATCCTGCCGGAAAATGTAGAATATTTTTCTAACTTTTGAAATAGACATATCTGCTCAGTTTTTCTCTAATAAGATTTCTTAAGTATTCAGACCGGCAGACGAAAATAAATAAATAAATCTACTGTTTAATAAATAAACGGAGCCTCTACTCAAATACGAGTACCCACTAAAATAGCATTTAAGTAATAAAAAATAATTTATAAATGTATATATTATTTTCTATATATCATATATGTAATTTGTACAATGAAACTCATGCATTTTGCTTGTGCATCTATAGGTTTTGCCTAAGTGTGCATCTATACATAGATAAATGCACAAAACTGTTATGAAGTAAAATTTTATTAAATAAGGTATTTTCGTTGGTTATCAAAGTTGCATAAATAAAAAAAAAAAAGACTGCCTGACCGTACCCAATAAATCAATTGCTCAGTCTCTCTATATACTCTTACCCATTTTTCTGAACAAGGGTAGATGTTTATCCTTTATTTCCTCTTTAGTATTGGGTTTCCGGTTCCTTCTAATGTCTGCTACAACTCTAGATTTCTAACGTTTCCGACTAAACTCAGAAATTTTATTTACTATTTGTTTATTTATTTGTCATTAATAGATAGGTTCGCCTATCGTCCAGTTCACAACCCCCGCCAGTATTTTGAACAGGCGTAGAGGTTTACCCATTGTTTTCTTGTTTAGGATTGTATTGTGGGGACCTACCTACAAATAGACTCTTCCACACCTATATAATATGGCTACCAACTCTAAGTAAAGGGAGTCACCAAGTGAGAGTCACCGAGTAGTAGACACTGAATGAGTGAGTCTGGTCACTAGTGAGAGAAAGTACTCTCCTTTCCACATTTACATTTGTACTACGTTTCAGAGAATATATTATTTAACTTTATATCCGAGTCCGTGTTATCTGCCCATGGTTCTACACCATAACAGTAATGGATATTGACTTGTAATTGTTCATCGGAGAGCCAAGAACCAATTTCAGTAGGGTTCGTTATATTCACTTGCGCAAAAATACACTTGGGAAAGGCATGAATCCACTTTTTCTCTCCGAAACTATAGGTTAATCAGTAAGACTTATATCCTTAAATCATTATAATCTAAAAAATATTTTTGTCATGAAGATATTTGTAGAAAAGACAGAGGGAAGACACACCACGTCTGTGAGAAAGTTGGTAATGCCAAGTCAGGATCGGTTACATTACAGATCTATCACTGAATTTTGCCAAGAACCTAAAGGTGGATAGCAGATGCACTAGACCAGATATGGCAGCAACATTCAATTCACGGACGAATGGTAGATTTGTGAATGTGCAAAAAAAAATACATGTGTATATGTGTGTGTGACAACGACTGAAAATCATTTTTAGTATATGTGAGAAAAAAACAATACTGGAGTTCCTTCAGGACGTGGCTGATCATGGCTCTCTGCAAATTCCTGTCCCTTGTAGCTCTTAATAAGTTTTCTCTTTTTGTCTCTCCATTCCTTGTTTTGCAAACCATTTTCACAGACTCGTCATGTAGATTATTTGTTTGCTTTCTCTGTTTCCCTTACCTTCAATATGTCCCATGAGTGCCAGATTTTCCAATCCTTCTTTCCTCATTATGCTCCCTAGAAATTTCAATTATCTCTTTCTGATTCTAAGTATTAGTGTCCTTTTCGTTTCCATTTTCCCTCCTAACTTATATGTTCAATCCAAGGTATTCTCAGTATCCTTCTGTAGAAACACATTTTTGTTGCTTCAAGTCTCTTCTTCATCTGTGAGGTGATTGTCCAGCATTCAAATAGGAAGACTAATATTTCATAAGAGTCATCTTTTATTTGTTTCTAACGGAAGTTTCCTGTTTCTTAATACTTTCCTTAGATTTCTGAAGGCATCTTTCGCTATCCCAATGCTCTTCAGATATAGGTGATGCATTTACTGTCCTCTCTTAAAATACTTCCTAGGTATTTAAATTTTTGCACTGGCTTGATTTTGACATCTTCAAATCATAGTCCCCCCTCCTGGGCTGTAGTACTTGCTGACAACCATATCTTCTCTCTTCTTACAATTCATTTTTTTTTTCCTTTCTTCTGATTTTTTTGTTACTAACTTCTGTAAGATTTCCTATCTACTATCATCCCTGTTTGTTATCTGTATATCTTAAATTGTTAAGATTGTGGTCGCTAATTTTTGTTAGGACTTTTAATTCCTTAAATTTCCTTTCCCTATAAAGGTTTAATAAAATATATCCTTCTCTAACACACCTTTCTATTTTTGTGCGTTTGCTGAACTTATTTTCTATTCGGATGCAGACAATTTGCTCTCAGTGTAATTTATGAATAATTCTAACTTTCAAAATCAAGCTTCCGTAGTAGTTCGAATAGTTCTTCTGTCGTACATTTTTCAAACGCTTTAAGCTTCGAAAAGATATACATTATGACGCATGTCTGGATTACAGCAACTTAGT
>OZ010579.1:79224730-79243212 GCA_963932145.1 Acanthosepion lycidas | reverse complement strand
AAAATGACATATATATATATTGTGTGTATTTAGGTAGCATCTTTTCATTCATACACGTTTCATTAAATTATATATGAAAAAAATTTACATAAAATAGACAACACTTGTCTATATTATTTAATAAAATGTGAATGAATATATATATATATATATATATATATATATAAATGGATAGGATAAAAATGTACATACACGTACAAATACGTTTATTTATGTATTTTTGCCCTTATAGTTTACGTTAATAGACATAACTAGCAGTTTTTATGCTAAAAAAGTTGCCCCCCCTTGTTATATAGTTTCTTTCGAATCCAAATTCAAATTTAAATAATGTTTTTTTTTGTTTTTTTTTTTAATTCTCTGACTTCCACACTTACTTATTTGAACGATATGAATTATTAATAGTTAATTCTATATTTTAAATAGACAAATTTCTACGCAAAATCTTCAATCATCATCACGGCAACTCAATAGATAACAGTCAAAATCTCCACACCTAAAGATTGCATTAATTGCATAAAACTCCGAGTAGTGTTATCGACATTAAATATTATGCATATTCACTAATATATATATATATATATATATATATATATATATATATATATATATATATATGTAAACACATAATATATTATACATATAGAAATACAACAAATATATAACATGTGAACATATGTGATGTCATTTGTTTATATTTGGATACGCATCGAGCAGATATGAATGAACGTGAGAAAATCATGTAAAATTGTAGTTTAAAAACATTAAAATCGACCTTGCTAACCGAAACGCTCCTCTGTGGCGAAATCGGTAAAAGCACGTCAGGCTATGTGACGGTTCCGTATATGATGTATGTTCGATTCCTGTCGAGGGACGCCTATTTTGCATGAAAATTTCTCTGACATTCAAGCCGGTAAATGCTGTTTATTATAAACAGAGCATTTACTTTAACATTTCTATCTATAAAAAAGAATGTGTAACATAAAAATGTCTACATATATATATATATACATATATATAAAAGCAAAAATTATTTGTCCGACTTTACAAATCAAAAGCGCATGTATATAAATATTTGTAAGATATGATGGACAAATATATATATTTAAAAAAAATCCAGATAAAATTATAGAAACAACTTCTACAAACTAGTGATGGGTTTATCAAAAATTATACATACATACATACATACATACATATATATATATATATATATATATATATATATATATATATATATATGAAGGGGTAGGAAAAAATGTACATACACGCACAAATAATTGCACGTACGTAAGCATATTTATTCCTGAGGTGTTATAAACAAAGTGCTCAATTTTATGAAACAGAACTATAAGTATATATTTATGAAAATACATATTATCTATCTATCTATCTATATATATATATATATATATATATATATATATATATATATATATAATGTTTGATTTATCTTTCTTTTCCCGCGTGTTTGAATTGCTAGCCAATCCCTGTCGCAGACATCTGCACAGGCACATTTTTGTTCCTTTGACATCCACAAAGACCACCTGTAGTTCATGCTACAACTCGGCTGAGCGGACCTCAGATCGAATTTCTTTGAGAGATCGCATAATGTTGTCCTCTTCACCAGTTTCCCCAACGCAATTATTTCCAGTCACTCGGCCATGTTTATACGTGACTTTACGGATAGCCCAACATTTGGCGACTGTTCGAACAGTTCGATCTACCCAATTTCAGTCACATTACATGAGTCCACCGGTTATTTTCCAAATGTACCGCTTGCTGGTATCGCCTCAACCAGACCGATAACATAAGGGAATTACCTTCCAGATAAATCGACCTCGATGAGATTCGAGCACATGTTTAGTTTTCGGAAAACGAACGATCTGTCTACCCGCCCATATATATATTAGGTTGGTGCAAAAATAATGTCGTTTTCTCACATATGTTACTATGTGAGAAAACGACATTATTTTTGCACCAACCTAATATATATATATATATATATATATATATATATATATATATATATATATATATATATATATATGCCGGTTACGTAATTTAATAATTGTGTATTTGAGCACCAATCCCTCTTTTATACCCGGCATCTAACACGGAAAGTCAGTACCTTCTCAGTCGTCTTTAATGAAACTTGTGTAAAAGAGGTATTACTGAAAGTTTGGAGCATCCATTGACGATCGAACTCACGACTCAGTCGTAATAGATCTGGCAAGACATTACACCACTTTGAATTGCCGGTAGTTTTTTTCTAGGCAAAGTTTAAATGTTTCACAAGCCTGAGAGTATGGATCACCTGATGGGGATCGAACTCACTACTCAGTGGTAACCATTGCACCAGGTCAAACTGTTCAATTCTGCTAGGTTATGTATCTTGACATTTTTCTGTGAGCCTGTTATTAATAATCAAATAGTCCCCCCCTGGTTTTTACTCTCCTCTTTGAGAGAGCTATTTCTGTTTACTGGGACTATAAAAGGACACTATACGCGGACCTTGTATTCTCAGTTGAATAAAGCTTTCTTAAAGCCTACATCTGCATACTTTTGTCATTAAAAATAATTTTATTTATTTTATAACTTGGAAATAAATTTGGGAATAATCGAAATTAATTGCGAAATCCATCAAAATTCACCCATGAAATAAAATAATTGTTTGTACAGAAAGTAATGACCTACGAACATCAAATTGTCTTTAAATTGAGTGACGCTAGAATAATTATCGTTGAACTTTTAAAAGGTAAACTTTAATATTAATGCAATACTTAAATGCAACGATGAATTTTGAGTTTTTCTGTAGTTTATTGTTGCTTATCGCAGACGGCAGCAGTATGCCTCGCAAAAAGAAATCCTCGCTAACAGAGGACCAGATTGCAACCAAAATGACCAAGGCAGCAGCGAGGAAAAGAAAGTCCCGTGTAAATGAAAACACAGATCAAACAGCAGCAAGAAGAGCGTCCAATGTTAAGAATATGCAAGGAGACTCTCAAATTTCTGAACAATTCGAAGGCCCAATCAAGAGATTTCCGCAGGAGTTAGTTTAAAATGCTGCCCGATAGGGAGACTTTTAAGCTAGTCTATTGTGCAATATTAAAGCCTAAATCTGCGTACTTTTGTTATTACACTAATAACTAGGTGAACATTTTTGTCCGAACAGCAAAACATATAATAATAATAATTTCTTACTACAACTATCGGGTAACCCCAGTTGTCTGAAATTCCGTTGGGTCATAGTCGTTTTTGTAATGATTAATAAAATATAGAGATAAAAAATCCAAAAAGAAGAAAGATTAAATGGCGAATAAATATTAGAGAAACAACGTTTGGCTTCTTTTCTCGCCAAGTCTAAATCATGACGCACAGATTAATTATCAAACTCATTTACAATGGCTTCGATAACTAAATTGCTAATAATTTCCTTTTATGTGACCAAACTAAGATACTCGTGTGCTTTAGATTCCAATTTTCTATAACCTACTGTAGAAAAGAATTAATTGCATTGAAAGTTTTGAAATTTCTGACAAAAGTTTAGTATTTTTTTTCCTGACGGTTATAACTGTCGGTTTGCGCATGGGCAGAGATTAAGTTCTCTTACCGTCTGCAAGTGTATCATCAAGTATTTATGAATTGGATACGAGAAATAATTATATCGACCATATTATATCTATATAGCATAAAGCCAAGTTTGACAACATCAAGCTATCTTCCTTTTTTTTCTTTTTTTACTTTTTTGCAACTACTTCAATTCTTATTAATCATATCTTATCTGCATCCTTTTGCTTCTAAGGATGCTCGATTCTTTTTCTTTTTCCTTACTTTTCCTCTCTGTTATTAATATCCTTCCCATAGATTTTTTTTATTATTATTTTTATTTAATTCTCATACGTTTCTTCCATTTCCCTTTCATTCTTTGTAAATATATTTTATCGTTTTCTTTCATTGATTTCTACCGCTTTTCCAAATCTCCATTCAAATCTCACTTGTCATTATCTTCTCGAATAAATTTTCGTTTATTTTCCTGTTCCCTTCTATACGCCTTTTAGTCTCTTTATCCTGTATGTATAAATTCTTCTTTCTTTATTCTAACTCTCAGATTCTTCTTTAGCTCCTTTTACCAATATTATTTTTCCTTTTTTTATCTTTTCTGCCGTTACCAGCCTATAAATTTTTATCATTCTCATCTTCGCCTAGTTGATTTCCTATTCTCTTATTCCCATTCTTTTATTCCCATTCTCTTATTCTATTCTATCATTTTCTTCTTCTCTTAACGACCTTCCTTTTTGCTATTCTCATAGACTCCTTATTCCTATTCTATTATTCTAGATTATTTTTCGATTTTCATTTTCGATGATTCCAGATGTTATCAAATACTTAGGGCTTCTTAAATTTATTCACACTCGTATTTCATATTCCGTTATTCTCATTTTTCCTTTTTTTATCTTTTCTGCCGTTACCAGCCTATAAATTTTTATCATTCTCATCTTCGCCTAGTTGATTTCCTATTCTCTTATTCCCATTCTTTTATTCCCATTCTCTTATTCTATTCTATCATTTTCTTCTTCTCTTAACGACCTTCCTTTTTGCTATTCTCATAGACTCCTTATTCCTATTCTATTATTCTAGATTATTTTTCGATTTTCATTTTCGATGATTCCAGATGTTATCAAATACTTAGGGCTTCTTAAATTTATTCACACTCGTATTTCATATTCCGTTATTCTCATTCATATTCTTTTTTTTATCTTTTTTAGACCTCTTCATCTTCATAATCTCTCCATTTTTATTCTAATTGTATTCTTTTCCCTCACTGCCGTAAACATTTTTTTTTAGTTCTACGTTCTTCCTTCTTATCATTCACATCTTTGATTCTGTCGACAGTGTATTTTCAAATTCTGATCTCAGTTCTTAGTCTACGTTTCTTTCTCTTCAACGTTTTCTTCATTGTCAATCAGGAAGGCGATTGAACTTACATATATTTGTACGTATGTGTGTTTGAGAGAGAGATTTTAATATTCACTCATACCACGATGACCTCCAATTCAATCAGATCTATTGGCCGGTGTGTTTGTGACAGTTTTGAAATCTATCGACAACAGAACATGACAATACCAAAGCAAAGTGCATCGCTTCTAGTTTTCAAAAGTGGCAAAAAACATCAGTGTTTGAAAGAGATTGAGACTTGCCCAGATTCTGTATCTATTTTATTCATCAGTGAATTACAATTCTAGCAAAGCAAAAGAATATGAATAAATCACAAATATTGCCTTGTCCATCAAGTCCAGTTTGTTGTTCTGTGAAAACGTTGGTTCCGGGTGAGCCATTTTTTTGTTTTTCTGCATATTTTGTGGTCCATCGTTAGATTCCTTGCATTTTGTGTACATTAGAGAAAATTCTGGCTTTCGCATTAATATAAAGTATTGTAATTATTGTGGATTTCTTCTCTCTGCTGTATTCTTCCGATTTTACTTATTCTTCGTCTTTTTCTTTTCTTTTTCTTTTTTCTAATTGCATTCATCTTTTTATTCTCTTTTCTTCTTCTTTTTGTCATTTTACTACATGCGTTGTTGTCCTCTCTAATTCCTTTTTTGCACTTTGTTTCCTTTTTTCTTTACTTCTCTTTTATGTCTCCTCCTCTTTCACCTCCTTGTTCTTCTTTTTTCTGCTACTTCTTCTCCATCTCCTCCTCCTCTTCGTCATTTCCACGTCTTTTCTCTTCCTCAAAATTATTTTCTGCATATTTTCTTCTTCTTCTTCTTCTTCTTCTTCTTCTTCTTCTTCTTCTTCTTCTTTTTCTTCTTCCTCCTCCTCCTTTTTCTTCTTCTTCTCCTTTTTCTTCTTCTTCTTCTTCCTCCTCCTCCTCCTCCTTTTTCTTCTTCTTCTTTTTCTTCTTTTTCTTCTTCTTCTCCTTTTTCTTCTTCTTCTTCTTCTTCTTCTTCTTCTTCTTCTTCCTCCTCCTCCTTTTTCTTCTTCTTCTTCTTTTTCTTCTTCTTCTTCTTCCTCCTCCTCCTCCTGATCCTCCTCCTTTTTCTTCTTCTTCTTCTTTTTCTTCTTTTTCTTCTTCTTCTCCTTTTTCTTCTTCTTCTTCTTCTTCTTTTTCTTCTTCTTCTTCTTCTTTGTTTTATCGTCTTTATTTTCTTTCGCCTTCTTTTGTAATTTTTTTTTTTTTTTTCATCTTTTTCTCCGACTCCCAATTAAATGAGTCCCCGCTCACAACAATCTTAATTTGTTCAAGTCTACGGTCAACCGTTATCTTCCCCAGATATCCGAATAAAGTGTGCCTCTAAATCTGTAGCCATCTACCTCGAGTGATTCATGGGCCTGTACAGGGTGACACAAGGCACTTGATATTTTTTTTTTTTTTTTTTTTTTTTTATCCTTCGCTTCATATTTGCCTTCCATTCTTTCTTTCTATCTGTCTTACCTTTTCGCGATTCGGCTTTTATCTTCACCTTTTTCTTTTCTTCGGTTCTTTTCCGTCTTCATTTGTCTTCTCTTTCAACTTCTCTTTTTTTTTGGTCATCTTCCTTCTTGTTTTTCTGTTTCTCTTTTCCATCTTCTTTCGACTCCTCTTAAATAGTATCATTGTATCTTGAAAAATAATTGTTATTCCTAAATGATTGTAAATGCAATATTCGCTAGCAAAAGATATCCATATTTGATCTGCATTTGATCTTTAACACATATATATATATATATGCGTATGTGTGTGTATGTATGTTTGTTTGTGTGCATGCGTGTGTATCTATGTGTATGCGTCTATATATATATATACACACACACACACACGCGCACGCATATATATATATATATATATATATATATATATATATATATATATATATATATATATATATATAATCATCCACAGAGAGACTGTTTCGCTGTATCACAGCTCATCAGTGTGACTAGACATCCGAATTGCCTTGAACAATAAAAAAATGTAAATACTTCACACACACTGGGTGGTATATTAATATTTTTGTTTTATTTTTAACAATTAAGTTCCACGACTAGTTTCGGCCAATATGGCCATCATCAGGAGAAAAAACTCTTGCTTGTTAGTGAACTACAAGGTAGAATGACTGTCTCTGAAGAAGGTGAACTTTCCCTGCAGTTTTCATTTGTCTATTATTGTTAATTTTTAATCAGTCTTTCTATTGGTCAAAAGCCTTTTCCAATTACTTTTAAGGAGAGGCTGGGGAACAAATGAGTCTCAGATTTACCTCCTTAGGTATTTTGACAGCTTATATATATATATATATATATATATATATATATATATATATATATATATATATATGTACATGGGTATATGTATGTGTGTATGTGAGTACGTGCCTATGTGTATGTATATACGTGTATATGTTATTGTATATGTGTGTATTCGCATATATTTTAGAACATAAGAATATAGGTCCTTACTTGATAATCGTTATATTTATTTTTTATATGTTTATATTTGATTTGTTACCTGGAGTCGATATTAATTTTATCAAATTTTCTCAATTACACAATGGCCCTTTCAGTAAATGTCCTTCAATTTTAGTTTTTTCTGAAAAGTTTAGTTGGTTTTGCACAGGGTAGTCTGGCTGTTCGGTTCTAAGAACTGAATCTTCAAAAAACAACAGAAATGTCTAAGACATATATCAGGTCATCCCATAAGTTCTGTCCGAATTTTGAATAAAGAAAACAAGTGACCAAATGTTACATTTAATTACAGATTCACTCAACAATGTATTTTCCATGATTATCTATGACTTCCTTCCATCTATTAACAAGCTTACGAATTCCATTGCTGTAAAATTCTTTTGGTTTTGATTCGAAGAACTCACAAATGTCAGTTTTAACCTCTTCTTGTGTTATAAAAGCTGTTTCTTTCAAATGATTCTGTAAGCTACGAAACAAATGATAATCTGAAGGAGCAAGATCGGCAGAATAAGGTTGATGAAGAATTTTCTCCCAACCAAGCTCTTCGATCTTTTCTGACGGGTTTCTTCCTGTGTGGGGTCGCGCATTGTCCTGATGAAACATCACCTCTTTTCGATTCACTAGAGCAGGTCTTTTTTTCCTCAAAGCTTGGTTCAAACGTTCTAATTGAACATTAATTGTTGCATTAGGTGGTAAGAATTCAAAGTGGATTACTCCTTGGAGATTCCACCAGATTGTAAGAAGAACCTTTTGCCCATGAAGTTCCCTTCTCGGCTGTGGCTGGGGTCCTTCCCCTTTACCAAGCCACTGTCTACGACGCTTAACATTTCGATAAAAGATCCATTTTTCGTAGCCAGTCACAAGTCTATCCAAAAAAGGTGAAACAAGTTGGCGAGAATGGAGAGAAGAGATAATGTCAACTCGGGATTTAAGGTTGTTTTCAGACAATTCATGAGACACCCATTTTCCAAGTTTAGGAACTTTTCCAAGCTGTTGAATATAACGATGAACAGTTGTATGGTTTGAACTGAGAACCACTGCGAATTCCTCAACTGATAAAGCAGGATTTTCTTCAAGAGCTGCTTCAAGAAGCTTTTCATCAAATTCAACTGGACGTCCGGTTCGATCTTCATCTTGAAGGGTGAAATCTCCACCTCTGAAATTTGCACACCATCTTCTGCAAGTTCTTTCATTCACAAATTCTTAAAAAATGTCTTAAAATAATTGTCGGACTTTATCCATTTCATGATGTGTGACGTCATATGTATATATATATATATATATATATATATATATATATATATAACACTAGGGACCACTTGTAAATCAAAAATCCCACTTAAACTGTTTGTATGAACATGTCCTTCGAGCCCACTGTTCGATAAGGAACGTAAGGAATTGACTATATATATATATATATATATATATATATGGTTGGATAGATGTGAGTTTGTGACCCTGGGTTTCACGCTTTTGCGATCGTCAGACAAATTGATTAATTTAAAAAAAAATTTTTAATTTTTTTTATAATTTTTTTCACACACACATATATACATATATATATATATATATATATATATATATATATATATATATTATTAGGATGGTTAGTAGATCGGCTGAGGTATAAAAGTAACGGTACCATGCCATGCCATGTAGATTCCTATGACGCTTACTTTATCTTATGTTTTTAGTTTTCTTTTCCCACTTAAAAAGCTCTTTTACGCAGAGCGATTTTCGAAATGATTAAGTGTTCTTTAGCGATGTTACCGAGATTAATCGTTCTTCCTTTCATGTTTTTAAATTAACCTTTTATTTCTCAGAGGCTCTTGATGTATGTTATTGTCATTTTTCCTACATACCGCTTTATGTTCGTTTTGAACTTGTGTCTGTATTTTTTTCATTATTACTCCATTTTTTCCTTCTTACACTGCATTTTGACAATGGCGTTTACTCAATATTTTGACAATCTTAACTTTTATCTTTTCGTATTTTAACTATAGCAAATGACTTGCATATCCCTCTGTGAATTCTTCAAAATGCTTTTTTAATTTATTTATTTTTTTAAATAAAGCCCTTTTTTATATGCAAGAAAACGGAATACCCTGCAAGAGCACAAAACGAATAAAATCTTAACAAGATATTTCGTCTTGAGGAAATCTCTTCCCTCCTCTTGTCTTCCGGCCGCCTTTGATATTCAAAATGTGACGTTGCTCCTCTGTCTTTTCTACAAATATTTTCATGGCAACTGCTCTGACAAGCTTTTTCTCTCGTGTCCCGATTGCATGAATTTAAGCGTGCCACTGGATTAGCATCTAGGTCCCACCCTTTCACTGTTGAAATAGCTAAATGCTACTGCCACTTCTTCTCTAAGTTTCCTTTCTCGCCAATGGCCATCTTCCGTCTTTCCGTTCAGGTTTTGCCCTCTCCTCAATTCTCCCTATTCTTATTCGATCACTTTCGCCACCCTTCGAGCTAGTGGCATTCCCGCCTTGCTTGGGGTGAAATGTTTCAAAAATAAATATTTCGGATTATTAGATACTCAATGTTTTAAATGGCTTTATCAGCACCTACGAATTATGATCCGTTTCCTTGCTAGAATAAGAAGACAAAAGCAAAGAAAATATTCATATGATATCCCGTTTGATTATTATTGAATATCGATTACTTTCATTTAATTGCTGGCCTTCTATAAATTGCCTTCAATTAAGTCCCGATTCCTATACAGAGTAAGAAAACCCGCAAGAAAGAAAATACGAGATATCTCGCCAGCCTTTTCCAAATGTTTAATACGCTTCATTCGTATTAGATGCTTCTCAGTAGATTATAAAAAAAAATACCTATGCTTTTTGCCACTCCAATAAAGCAATCACATTTCCAATTTCACTTGAAATTGCACATTGCTTGAACGCAGTATGTGGTTGTTTTTTCTTCTTCTACATTTTCTCATGTCTGCCGCTTTCTTTTTCTTCTTCAACACAAAATATTTTTTCTATTTCCGTCTTCTATATATATATATATATATATATATATATATATTTACTTTTCTTGTCTCACCATATCCACTTTCTCGACCTTCTTGTTACCCACCTTCTGCCTTCTCTTGTGTTTGTCTTTCTAAAATTCTTTTCTTTGTTTTTCTCTCTCTCTCTTAATACACCACATTTTTTAAATAACATGATTTCCTAATGTAGTTTTGCGATTGCAACATACCTATTCAAACAAGTATTTTTTGTTTTGTCTTGTTTTTGTTTTTTTAACTTAGTGTTTCCAAGGATAGACGCCTAGAAGTAGTGAAGGAGTACTGGTTGCTAGTTAGTTGTATATTTTCCTCTCGTGATGGCGCTTGCTCTAAGCTAAAAGCCACGATTCTCAATGCTTATTCTATGGAAAGCAAGCATACAGGCCATCCATACTTCAAAATGTAGTAGATTATATTGCTCTCTTATTATCATTTCTTGTGCCAGACTTTGTTGTGAATTTAATTTTTAGTAAATATCTATTTCGATATAAAATTAATTTATATATATATATATATATATATATATATACATATATATATAAGTGAACATTGAAGTCAACACTAGAGTCGACAGACTGTTTCATGCTAGACGCAATCGTCAGGCCGTCATCTGTAGCCTTGGATGGCTACTGGTCTACCGCAGAAAGAAATGGCAAACTACTGCGGGAAAAAGAACTGCCTCGTCAGTCATGTATTGAAAGATACATAATCGCCTAAGTGTGTATCACGCACGGCACATAACTGGCTGACACTCGAACGAAATGTGCCACAAAGCCAAGTACAAAGTGGGAGATCTATATGTATTAGGTTGGTGTAAAAATAATGACGGTTTTTGACGTAATTTTTAACGTCAAAAACCGTCATTATTTTTGCACCAACCTACTATATGGAATCAGAGACCCCAAAATGTTTCAGTCCCATTAGTATAGGTATGTCCAATTTATCACGTTAAAAACGTATAATCTGAGAAAAAAAGGTGCGAAAATTGATAAAACAATTTTTTAACGTCTAAATGTTTAATTTATTATTAAGAGGATAGACTAATGTATTTTTTGAGTATTTTTCCAGATTTTTTAATCCTTCCTAACCTGTTAAGAAATTGATTCAAATATCTTGTTTTTTTAGTAAATTAAATTTACTAAAAAATCAACCCGATCAGCCATTTTTTCAAAATTTAAAAAAAATTTAAAACTAATTATTTTAAAATATTTTAAAAAATTAAGTATCAATTTTTCAGACGTTTTTCTAGGATAATTAGAAAATTTAATGCTTACTTAATGTAATTTGAAAGAACAGTTACTTACTTTTCTCACCAAAAATTTTTTAAGGGACATATCTCCAACCGGGGTGACCGGTTTTGGTAAGTGTGAATTGATGTATGTCAATGTATCGACAACTTACGTCAGACGAATTTATCGTACGGTAGAACGGAAGTAATAAAATTTGCGCCAATTTTTGGCGCGCCGGGATAGTGTTAATAGATAAAATTACATTTTAAAAATTTTCATTTTCTAAAATTAAAAAATTTAAAATTTTTTTTTTTTTTTTTTTTTTAAACCCTACGTTTGATAAGTTCTGGAATAATAATAAAAAAAAAAAAAAGAAATAAAGTAACAGTTACTTTATTTCCTTTTTTTTTTTTTTTTTTTTTTTTTTTAAGCCGTTACGTTTTATTTTATTTTTTTTTAATTAAGTTACGTAACACAAGCTTTGAACTTCTGGTCTTCCGTAGATTTAATTTTTTTTTTTTTTTTTTTTTTTTTTTTTTTAAACCCTACGTTTGATAAGTTCTGGAATAATAATAAAAAAAAAAGAAATAAAGTAACAGTTACTTTATTTCCTTTTTTTTATTTAGTAAAGCCGTTACGTTTTATTTCATTTTTTTTTAATTAAGTCAGTTACGTAACACAAGCTTTGAACTTCTGGTCATACGTACATATAAATTAACTAAAAATACCATTACATTTTCAAAATGAAACCCGTAACTCATTTATGAAGAGATTTATTTATTTTCCTGATTACTTAAAAAAAAAAAAATAATTTGTCTCTCACTGAAAAAGAATTGATTATATTTAAAAATATAATTAGAAGAAAAGTTTTGTTAACAGAATTAGAAAAGTTTGTTGACAGTGCGACGATAATGGTCACTCAGAAAATTTGACAAGTGCGTGTACAGACAGTAGCTAATGACATAAAGACTGTCAGTCTTTCTGTCATTAGCTACTGTCTGTACAGTGTACACGCTTCAATCAATCAGTCAGTTAAGGGGGATAACTCTAACATAATTTTATTCATCTTTTTCTTAAATGTACACCCGTAGTTTTGTCGGAGATGATTTTAATACATTTTTGAAATCATAATAAATTATTTTTAAATATCGCGCGTATCACAGATTGTAATGAGCTTTCTAATTTATGATCTGTAAAAATAGATCTTTTTAATGAGCAAAAAAACCGAGAGACAACTGTTCTAATTTATTTATGAAATATTTATCAATATTATTATTTTTTATTTAGAAATGAAAAAAATTCTCGTAAAAATTTATTTCTCAACCTAAAAAAATTTTGACTTCAGACAAAAAAGTCCTTAATATATATTATTGATAAAATCCATTAAAAGCTGTTTTCATAAAATAATGCCTTAGTTTTCTTGCATTTTTATATTTCCAATTCAGAGCTAAAATTGGAGTTCACGCGTATCAAATTTTTACACGAAATTTATGATTTATATTCCTCAAAGTCTTCTTTATTTAATAAAAAAATAAAATAAGAGACAAGTATTCTAGTTTTAAAGTTTTCATAAACTTAAGTAAGGTGGGTATTAAACGTAAAAAAAAAAAATAGTTTTACTGTGACTTTCTAAAAGACAAACATTTCTACAATAAATTCAGTCAATTCGGAATAAATTCTGAAAGTTCCACTTAAATTGCGACAATTATTTGATTTTTACAAGAATTTCCAAATTAATGTGTTTTTTAAGTGAAAAAAAGCTATTGCAAAATATTAGGGGATCTCAAACCTAACAAAAAAGAGATTTTTCGGCCACAAATTAAAACGTGCTAAAAAGGAAAAAAAAAATTCAAAAAATAATTAAAAAATACTTTGGTCTCTACTCTTATTAATAACGTAAAGTTTTTCCTGATAAAACGTTGTTTTTATTAAGTTTGGGGCCTTTTTCATCAGGGTGTGCCATTTTTTTAGCGAAAAAATGGACATACCTACATTAGTATGTCTCAATTTTGTGCACCTCGATGAGTTAGTAATTTTGTTTCTCCAAATCAATTATGACTGAGTAGAGAGTTCGATCTTCACTGTGTGCCCCTTACTTTCAGCCTTGTGCCACATCCAAGTACGCTCAGAAAATACCATTATAACGTCTCAATTATGGAACGTCTCAATTATTAATGTGCTAAATACTGAACGTAGACCCCATCCGATGAAGAGATATCGGTTCCAGGAGACGGGTCCCCGTAAAAATGGATTAAAATAGTTCATTTTATAGCTCAATACCTAAAGGACGGACAAACGAAACATTCTTTTTAAGCAATACCTGCCCGTGATGTCAATGATTACATAAACAATTACAGTGTCTGCCCTATAATATTTACGGTGGAGTAATGGACAGCGGCACGGATTGAAGAATCGAAGAGCCGAGTTCGAATTCTAGTCAAATCCATTACATTCACTTACGTGCTAATACCCTTGAGAAAGGTATGAATCCTCTTCTTCTTCCCCCCCCCCGCCAGCTATGGGTAAATCGCAGGACAGACCGGGTTTTATAGCCTTGGATGGCAACTGGACTACCGCAGAAAGAAATGGAAACCGACTGCGGGAAAAAAAAATTCTGCTTCGTCAGTCATGTATCGAAAGATACATGATCGCCTAAACCTGTATCACGCATGGCACATAACTGACTATATGTTTATTTAATAAACTAAAGACATTGGTCGTTGTATTAAATAATGTAGGTAGTAAACTTGCGATGTGTTCGTCTTTGTTTGCTTATTATGAATTTTTTTCTTTCATATATATATATATATATATATATATATATATATATATATATATATATATATATATATATATATATATATATATATATATATATATATATATATATATATATATATATATATATATATATATATATATATATATATATATATATATATATTAATAGACTTAAAATTTGGTTTTTCGCTACACAGTCCCAACCATGTTTCAAAAATGGAAGCTAAAAGCCCCGAATTTAATTTTGTAATTAAATTAAAGACATTAGTTCCATTTCATCCTCAAGCAAATTTTGGAGTAACTTTAAAAATTACTGGGTTTTAAATACACAGCTAAAACAAAATTCATGTTTCCAAGGTTACTGTTCTTTCTTTTTATTAATATATATATATATATATATATATATATATATATATATATATATATATATATATATATATATATATATATATATTATGCATTTGGGCATCTATCCTACTTTTACTTGTATATTCGAAGCAATATTTTGGAGAAAATCTGAATTGAGTTTACGAGGACAATTGCGGCGTTACAATGACTACATATATTTCGTGTGAGTCATCTCAGAGGTTAAGTCAGCAAAACATGTTTACAGACAGAATTAAAGTAAAACGTTTAGTCGAGGAGCCTCTTAAAAGAGAGTCACACGGCAAGCAACCTGTCTGGTTAACAATTTGGAGTGCATAAAGAAAAACAAAATACAAATGATTTTGATCTATTAGGTCACCGAGAAATCACATACGTAATACATACACACACACACACACACACACATATATATATATATATATATATATATATATATATATATATATATATTGAAAAATCAATTATCAGTCAAATCCAAATATCCTTTTACAGAACGCGTGATCGGTGTGCTAAGCAGTACCTTTCATGGTCTTTTTCTGGAACAATGGGAGCTTATCAGGCAATAGTTGGTGCGTCTCTATTAAAATTTTCATGTACACTCTATATCCTAAGTATTTTTCTATCTTATTTTTTTGATTAGCAGTAGTAATAAATTTTTTTTTTAAAGTCTCATGAGTCTAATACTAATATATATATATATATATATATATATATATATATATATATATATATATATATATATATATATTGTGTTAATTTAAAAAAAAAACTTTTCGAAGCCAAAATTGTTAGTTTTGTCAGTGGTTTCCTGATAAGGAGGCATTTAATTCAAGAGGCTTTATGGCAGAGTCTTCAATATCGAAGAGAGTGATTAATATAATTTAGAATAATAGAATTTAAAACAATTTCATTATATATATATATATATATATATATATATATATATATATATATATATATATATATTATGCATTTGGGCATCTATACCCCTTTTACTCAAGTCTCGTTAAATATGACTGAAAAGGTACTGCGGTTAAATTTTTTAAATCATTTTTCCTCCGTTCTTTTAATTTCCGTCTTTTCTGGTCATAAATTAATTCAAAATTGTCCATATCTTTTGTATGTTCAAGCGCTTTCGGCTATACATTTTATGGTTTAGATGCAATGAACATGGTAGACACACACTAAGCCTGTTGTTTTTAAACCCTAATTTACTTTAATATTAATTTCACGGGCAGTGTACACTGGAGTGTTGTCGTGCATAAGAAGAAATTTTCGTCTGAATGTCACTGACAAATTTTTAAGCCTTTTCTGAATCTTTTAGAAATTCAATGTAAGCAGGAGAAACCATGTTAGCGTTATCATCCAACACCTAGAGTCCAACTAATATGACTACGGCTTCCCGGCCCAAACGTAACCAATACACCTATTTGATGATAACTTAACGTAACAGGCTAAGGTTCCTCCTATACAGATAAACCCATCCAGTTGAGTTTACGTCCCTAAATGATTCAGTATGCAGTATCATGACGATTTCGCCAGATTTGAAGCCATAATAGCTTCGAATAATTATTACATCGCATACTTTAAGTTAAGCTTGTAGTTTCTGGTATTAAACGCTTTTGCATTCATCGTGTGTACATCAAAGATTTCTATAATTTCCCTTTGTCGAATTGCAATCGTTTCAGTTTTTGGGTGTCTTGCCATTGTTTCCTGCTTTTAGGATATTTTTCTTAGATTGAACAAAAACTTACTGATATTCAATAGTTTATTATTATTTTTTATATTTAAAGCTTCTAATATTAGTAAACTCGTTTTTACAGTTTATATGGTATAATATTTGTTTAACGGATTTCGTGTTACGCTTGAGCTTGTGTGTGTGTGTGTGTGAGAGAGAGAGAGAGAGAGAGAGAACTAATTGGTGATATTCAATTTAATTGAAATCTAGTAATTGAAATGATTTTAAAGATGATATATTTTCGGAAAAAATTAAAATGAAACCGTGGCGATAATGTAGTGATTATGTAACCAATATGCGACGTTGGAATTTTTATTATTATTTTGTACAAACTGTCACCAAAATCAGAAAAATACAGGAAGAAAAATAAATTAAGGAACATACATTATTTTTAAACAAACCTGCATAAGTGAGAATTTCTTGCCTAAATATATATATATATATATATATATATATATATATATATATATATATATATATATATATATATATATATATATATGATAAAATATAGAGTTAATATCATTTAGGGGTCACTCAGTGTGGTTCGAACTCAAGACTAAGTCGCAGTTGATTATATATATATATATATATATATATATATATAAATATATATATATATATATATATAAATATATATATATATATGCGATAACGATATATATTCTTATATCTCACAAATAATATTGGGAAAAATGTATGACAAAGTGGAAAAAGTTTAATTGTGACGCGTTTCGTCTTTCAGAACCTCATCGGACTAAATTTGTTATGTTGGTACGAGTACGCATGTGCACGAACGAAGGATGCTGCGAAGTTTAGAATATTTCTTTTACACACACACTCACACACACACAGACACACACACATATATATATATATATATATATATATATATATATATATATATATATATATATATAAGCGATTTCATATAGAATCTTTTTTTTTTCCAATTTAGCCCGATAAAGTCCTGAAGGACTAAACGCGACACAAGTAAACTTTTCAAATTTGTCATACTTTTTTCCCCAATATATGTATATATGTGCGTGCGTGTGTGTATGTGTGTGTGGGAAAGGTTTCAGTACGAACAAGATGTCCTTTTATTCCAATATTCTGATGTTTGCTCTCCATTTGATCAGATATTGGGAAGTGAGTCGGGCCGCACTTTAAGCAGACGGTGTACGGGTTTATCCACCTCCCGAGAGAAATCATCCATGTATCGCATCATATTATGTTTTCCGTGGGTTGGTTGAGGTAACTAGCAGAGTACGTGTGTACATTGTGAAAAATTCTACACGCACAGAAAAAATATATAAAACAAATTCATCCATAATGCATTTATATGAACGTGGATTACAGAGTTATCCAAAGTGCAAATATTGGTAGTCTATATCTACTATCTGTATATTGGTACTGGTAATGGTAATAATAGCCGTTTCCTTATAAGGAAATAGTCGACTTTCAAGGACCGTGCAGCCAGAGCTACTTTCGGTTAAAATTTATAAAATATTTCTCAAATACAGTAACTGTTATCTCCAGTACTGATGGAGGGTTTCCTTCCTAATCTTTTGTCTAAGTAGTTTGCGATGTCAGCATCTTGTTTATGTAATTATTTTCTCTTCCAGTTACATGTGATAGCCATTTTAGTTGTTGCTACTCTGTATTCTCCTCAGATGATGTGGTTTCTGTTATTCGGTAAAGTTAACTCTACTTTACATATAACAATCAGAAAATAGAGCTTATGTTATATTTTCAGGCAACAAAAAGACGGTTTTATATACCATAATACAGCAGTTAAAAAGAAAGTAATGCTGGCGTTTCGTACATATCTCCAAAAGTCCTTGCAACCTACTAAAACAGTTTCCCTGTTTCAACCAAAGAC
>OZ010579.1:79197230-79222230 GCA_963932145.1 Acanthosepion lycidas | reverse complement strand
TAATCATTAACTAGAATCTGAACTTAATTTTAATACTTCATCTTGAATAATGAGGAAAGGTAACGTTTGGAAGACAGCAAAAGTTTTATTAGTGCGATAAAAACAGAAGGAACATTCTAACAAGATGGTAAACAAAAAATATATTATGGTAAGTTTGACTAAAATAACAGGTAAACCGGTTTATTAAACTCAGAATTTCATTTGAAAATGCACGAATCTTTTTGTAGTAAGTCCTACCAGCCGTCTCTTTGTAAGCAGAAAGTATGGTTAGTAATTAGCCTGTAAGTGCTGTATCTTTCATATAACATTTGTCTTGAATTTCTGTGTTTTGGTCATTGTACGCAGTTCTCTCTTCGGTTTTAGTACTCTTTTTTTAGTCTTTGTTGTATTTTGATATCAGCATGTTATGTTAATATATTTCTAACCACTCTTTTTTTTAATAAATTTTCTTCTTTTGATATGTCCGTTTTTAACGCACTAATAAAATTTGGTACCCCCTCCTAAATATTTCAATAAAGGATTGTGTTATAAATTACTAGGATCAATGAGGTTACGTAATTTTAGCGAGTGCTTCCCTTAAAATAAGGGAATAATGCTGTAAAAACAAACTAAAGACAGTGTGATATGTGCATGAATAATTGATCATAGGAAAGAGGCTAACAATGGTGACAACCTGGCACAACCGAACTGCTCTTTCTTGGTCTCACTTTTTCAAATGATTGAAGTGAAACGACCACATCGAATAAATAGCTGCACCTACTGCAAGAAAAGATCAGTCTCTGTATCAATGATCTTTCTGATGTCATCAGTTCCCATGTTGGCATTTATTCTGATGACGCTATTTACTCCTGTCTCAGTAGCAAATCCTTAAAGTTATCCTTGACGCTGCTCCTGTAAAGAACCTCCAATCTGTTGTTAACTGGGGCAGGAAATGGCTCGTAAATTTTAATGCTTCCAAAACGAAACTTCCCTCATTTAACCACCATAGAGAAACTTTCCTAGCCGCCATCAGCATGGCTGATGCTAGATTCATGGAGAGAAACACACTGAACATTCTTGATCTCACATTTTCGACTGACTTGAAGTAGAATGACTACATCGAATTCCTATCTGCATCTACTGCAAGGAAATTTGGGTTAGTGTATCGTGCCAGAATGTTTTACTCGTCAGATTTCATCTTGCACATTTACGAATCTGCCATTCGTCCGTGCATTGTTGCCATATCTGGTCTGCTGTTTCTGCTACTCATCTCGAGGTTCTTGACAAAATCCAAAGAAGAATCTGCAATGTAATCGATCCTGACCTGGCATCTCGACTTCAGACACTTTCTCAACGACTTGATGTAGCTTCCCTCTGTTTTTTTTTTTCTACAAATATTTTCATGAATACTGCTCTGACGAGCTTTTTTCCCCAGGTGCTGGACTACCTGAGTTTAAACGTGCAACTAGATTGACAACAATTCCCACCCTTTTACTTTTGAATTAGTTAAATGTAATGTAACTTCTGCTCCAACAATTTATTTTCTCGCACTTCCCGCCTGTGGAACTCCTTTCCATTTCCATGTTTCCCTGAAAAACTACAATCTTCAAAATTTTAACTGCAACGTCAATCATTATCTTCTATCTTCTTAAATCCTTTTCATCGTTTATCTTTTCCTCAATCCCACCCCTATACACATTCTTTTCTCTCATCTTCACTTTATCTAACCTCTGCGTACTAGTGGCATTCTCGCCTCCCTTGGTGGTAAAATGATAGTTATAAAATCTATTGTACATGGAATGCTTCAAGAAATATCATACTGGTAAAAATATTTAATTTAGGGACTGAACATTCTTTTTATTACTTTTTTCCGTTATTTGTATTATCTAAATGAGTTAAAATATTATTTTAACGTTTTTTGCATAATTAAAATGAAAATAAGCATAAAAACTATTTGATGGATTTCTCGCCATTTAAATCATTAACCTTTGTATTTGTTTTATGTATAAATATATGTGTGTGTATATATATATATATATATATATATATATATATATATATATATATATATATATATATAATTTTGTACATTATCAGCTGGGTGAAAGGGTGATGATATTTTTCTGAGATTATCATTTTACTGAATTTGTAGATTTTTATATATGTCTATCTATAGTGATAGAATTTTTTTTTTCTAAAAAAAAATCAACACGTTGTGGCAATATTTTGTTTTTCATTATTAATGGTGCCATTACATTTTTTCGTTTTTAACACATGGGCGAGGCTATTACAGTCGTATTTTTTATTACCTTGTCAGTCGAGAAGTTAAGGAAACTTGTAAATATATATATATATATATGTGTGTGTGTGTGTGTGTGTGTGTGTGTGTTTGCATAGATAGATAGATAGATAGATAGATAGATAGATAGATAGATAAACCTAGTGAGCCAGACAAACCTACCCAGGTTTCACCTAAACGGATCGTCAGGGAAAGTATGGCCATACTTTCCCTGACGATCCGTTTAGGTGAAACCTGGGTAGGTTTGTCTGGCTCACTAGGTTTATCTAGGTTTGCTCTACGGTTGTATTGAGCTCTTTTTTTAGTTAGTTGTTTACTCGTATTGGGGTTTTTTCTTTGGGCTTCAGACCTGTATCTGTGTTTTTTTTTTCGGCAGAAATTCATGTTTGTAGCTCTTTCTTTTTTTAAAACCTTTTTTCCCTCGAGATTGATTTGATTATTGGCAAATCAAGAATTCGAGGGTTTTTCGAGACGAGTCTAGTCATCTATACTTGTATATATATATATATATATATATATATATATATATATATATATATATATATATATATATGAACACATAACATTTACACACACTGGGGTAGAGATAAGTACAGATATGTGTGTCTGTAGAATGATATTTTACTGAACTTAATCTGATAAAATCTCTCTAGGCCTAGGGGGAGGTTTTAAGAATCTTTTTTCTATCAGAGGGAAAGTCTAGTTTCTTTTAGTTGCTATGAAGAAATATGTTACGTAGTAACAATATTGTTCGAGGTAAGATTAAAAGTTCGGGGTAAGATTAAAATTTCCCTTTTTACTATTAAGGTATTGACAATAACATTTTTTCAATAAATGCAGTACAATTATTTTAAATAGTGTTTCTTTTTAATTTATTTATTTTCCTAGACTTTTTATTGTTGGAAGTTTACAAGACACGAATGAAAACTAACTTGGTTTTCTTTCAGATTCATATTTTCTGTTACAATGTAAATGTTCATGATCCTTGTCACTCAAAATGAACATTCGCACAATTGAATAATGACAATAACAAAGATATTGTTAAAATAGACATAGTTTTCGTTCCTTCATCTTTTTATTAAATACTAGCAGGAGAGCCCGGAGTTGCCCGGGGATGTAACAGTAAGAGATAGATCAAGTATTGACCATCATAAAGACTGAAAAATAATATTTGACAAAGATTATTGTTTAAGGTTGACGGACACGCATGTCTTAATTAGTTTTTTTTTTTTTTTTTTTTTTTTTTACGAATTGGTCAAACCCAAACTCAAACAAAAACATTGTTTTCAATCGTTATGAGTCTACCGAATATAATAGAATTTTATTATAAACAATTGTCTTGTAAATGGAATTTTAAAGTATTCTGAATGTAAAAATAAAGAAAAAAGTGTGCAAGACAATAAGAAACACTACCTGCCAAAAAAAGTGAAGTTTTGTTGAAATCGGTTGAAAAATGTAGGAAATCCGATCCCATATATAAACGAACACACACACACATACACACAAACAACCAACCTGGGTTTTATAATAAGTATAACTAGATTTTAATAAGTATAACTCGATACGAGTTGTCCCCCTTTTATTAATGCCTCTTAATCGTGTTTTCAAATTGATTTCGTGCAAAAACAATTGTGTTTTTCCAATTTGGGGCGCTGTCAGAACCACCGCAAGGTAATTTTACGTAGTCCTGTGAAGTTTTGTTGAAATCGGTTGAAAAATGTAGGTAATCTGATCCAATATATAAACGTACACACACACACACACACACACACAATCTGCGTTTTATAATAAGTAAGATAATGACTAGTCTTCACAACTATATTTTTTCAATAGTTTGTCTAATTTGACACAAATTGTATCTTATCTGCTCAACAGTGCTGACGGATGGTTCTACTATTTTTATAATCAGTTGAAACTTAAACCTTGACCTCCTATCCGGCAAAAAGGGGTACATTAGCTACTGTGCATATAATGTATGATTATTTTCTAAGCGTAACATAGATGTGGCACAAGGGCGAGAGAATGGGACACATCAAACTCACTTTTCTGTCGTAACTGATCTAGCGAGACAGGCTTGCTAACCATTACATCACGCTGAAGTGTCTAACGGCATATAATGTATGTGTCTGTTATAAAATGATAGAACGAGTTTACAAGGAGTGTTGGGTTTTTTTTAAACTCGTGATACGAGATTAATCATTTTCTTCTTGATTTTCTTTCAATGCATGCAATTCCTAATAAGAGCACAAATAATTTTATTAAAAAAAAACGCCCGATTTATACCGGTAAAAGTACGATATTATATACATTCAAATCCTTATTTCGAACGAGAAGCAGGTTATCTCTGTGATTTGTCCCTATGAACAAAATTGGGCGGGCACTTCGAGTTTGTGTAATGCTTAGCAAACGTGTCTCGCTAGATCAATTACTACTGAATTGTGAGTTCGATCTTCACTGGGTTCCTTTCTGGAAGATACTTTATGGCTCTGTGGTCAGAGTACACGTACATGTATGTGTGTGTTATCGTAATCTTGATGTACATATCAATGTCTACAAAAATACGAGTCGGAACATTTGAACTTTTTTTATTTATTTATGTGTCGTCTATGAATGATCTCCCTTTAATTCTGAACACATTATTTACAATGTCTGCTCGCCTTAAACGCTTTATATTCCAGTAATTTACTAGTCGACGTGTTTTGTTAGGCATAAACAATCTTTGTTAATATATATATATATATATATATATATATATATATATATATATATATATAATTTTTCCGCATAATACAAAATCCTTCACACGCATACATATAATTCTCCTTATTCACACGCACACACACAACATATATATATATATATATATATATATATATATATATATATACATTTCAATTAAAAGGTGCAATTATAATTTAGAAATTCATGAATCATTCATACAAAAAACAAATATAGAGGTTAATGATTTAAATGGCGAGAATACATCGTCGCAAACAATATAAATAAGATACATCAACCCCGAACCTGTATATGAATGATATGATCCCCGTTTATAAATTCGAGTTGCATAAGGTCTTTTTAATTTTTTACAAGCTTTTGTCTGTTCCTACAGACAGCATCAGGTATGGAAGTAGATTTTGTTCTTGTTTTTACTTCTCAGTAATAAGAGGACAACGAAAATAGAGATGTAATCCGAAAAAATGCTATGAGAAATGTGTTATTGTTTTGGAACGTGCGGTCGCAACGCCGAGTTTGAATTTAAATTTTAAGGTTGTGCGTTTTTGTACAAATATAGCAATAAGAGAATTCTTTTTTACTGGTAGATTTTCCGTGAATATGGCATGAATTATATTTGTTTCTTGTATGAATGATTCATGAATATATATACATAAATACATACATACATATACATATAATTTTTACGCATAATACAAAATCATTCACACACATATATATCCATCTCCCCTATTCACACATACACACGCAACACACACACACACACATATATATATATATATATATATATAGATAGATAGATAGATAGATAGATAGATACCTGGCGTAACAGCAAATTTGTCCAATTGTTAGAGCTTTGAACCGTTATATCTTATGCATGATTAAATTAATCTTACTAGAATAATCCGAGTTTTTTTTAACACTATTGGACTCTATTCGAAAGTTTAAAAATGTATTAAGCTCTAGATTTCAAATAATGATCCTTATTCCTGTTGTGATATCCTGTCCCAGTTTTCCTGTCTACTATTCCCTCTTTTTTAAGCTTATTTACCGTTTTCTGATGTTTCTTGAATAGACTTTGAAGATGAAAGCCAGAGTATGAATGTTCGTACCCTTATTGAAGGCCTGAATGATCATTTTTTTTTTTTGTCATCATTGCTTAGTTGGGAAGACGATGGGCCTGACACAAAATAATTTTAAGCTGCTCTCTTTTCAGCTGAATCAATTAAAGGGTTGAAAAATTGCTTGGGGTGGTTGCTCTACCTTGAGTGGCTCTTTGGTTTTGTTCAGGGTGATCATCATTGTAATAAAGCCAAAATGACAATGAAAGTCAATGTAAATGAAATTAGTATATTAACTCAATGCTTGGAATGTTTAACTAATTTATTCACGACGACCATCTAGCTAAGCGTTGTTTTAATCAGCCCCGGGCGTCGACGAGTTAATTTTGAGAAACATTTAAATCGTTTAATTTTACATTTAAGACATTTTAGCTATTTAAAATAAAGTCAGGATATGAAGCAGTAGTCAAGATGACTAAATGTCTTATCTGAAATCTCAGAAAAAACAAACTCGTTTTGCTTAATGGCTTTTCTTCTTCTTCATCTACTACTACTAATACTTCTTCTTCTTCTTCTTCTTCTTCTTCTTCTTCTTCTTCTTCTTCTTCTTCTTCTTCTTCTAAGGTTCATTGTTGAACATAGGCTAGGCCTTCCCGAGATTCATGTCGGAGGTGATGGGCCATTACCCTACTGCGGTGACCTAATACGTGTCGGTGATGCACCTGGGCAATTATGTCTCTTTTCGATTCTTGATCGCCAAGTGTATTTACACATAAGTGAATGTAACTGTTGTGGATTCCGGGGATGGAATCCTGCACAAATAAATAACAACGCCAGTAATAGAAATAGGAAAATAGGTGCATTGAACGTGAGAATACAAAGTGAAATGAATATTAGTAGTCCAAGAATGCGGGTTAGTAGAAAAGTATATTTACAAGTCTCTGTAAGTGAAACCGTAATTATCTCTCTTTCTGGACTCTCTGTGTGAACTCCCTGTATCGACCTTCTTTGTCACACTATCTCTCTGTGGTATAAGTATACTTTGGATGAGTCCATCTTGCGTACAAGGGGTGATCCCCACAATAGTAACAATCCTGATTGGAATTCGAACTCGATTCTCCGATTTCTAATCCTGAGCCGTTATCCATTGCACCACCTGCACATCCAAACATACACCACCTGGTATTCCGAAGCGGTCACCCATCTATGTACTGACCCGGTTCGACGGTGCTTGACTCCGGTGATCAGTCTGACATCACCGTAACATTATAGGCACATCTAAATCTCTCACTAGCAACGCTTTAAATAACGCGCAACGCAGTAAAGCCAATGATTTAAAGATCGCCAAAAACCGAAAATTTCAGCATCTCATCAGCCTTGTTTATATATTTTAGCAGATTATATCAATCGTGGATGAGAATTTAAGAATTCGTAAGACTAAACCAGAAACGAAAACTGATAATCTATTACAACATTTGATACTGCGTTCCAAAAATGGAAAACTGGCTCATTACACCATAACTACTGCTTCATATCCTGACGCTAATTTAAATCGCTAAAATGTCTTAAATGTAAAATTAAACGATTTAAATGTTTCTCAAAATTAACTCGTCGACGCCCGAGGCTGATTAAAACCACTCTTAGCTAGATGGTTGTCGTGAATAAATTAGTTAAACATTCCAAGCATTGAGTTAATATACTAATTTCATATACATTGACTTTCAATGTCATTTTGGCTTTATTACAATGATGATCACCCTGAACAAAACCAAAGAGCCACTCAAGGTAGAGGGCTACATATTAAGAGCAACCACCCCAAGCAATGTGATAATGTCACCAAGATACAAGGGAGCAAGTGAAAGAGAAGGAAAAGATTTTCGAAGGAAACGGAAACCCAATCCTAAACAGGAAACATCGATTAAATCTTTATGTAGAAAAGACTGGGGAGAAGTGTGAACTGAATGACAAGCGATTCTATCGTCAGGTTCACACTCCTTCTCAGTATTATTAACAGATACATGGAGATAATCTGAAAGAGACAGCTGGAATTTCTAGATGACTTAGAAAATGTAATATTCACGGGGCTTATTGAAGGCGAAAGTTTCAGAGAGAAACAATGCATAAACAACTTGGAATCTTGTGTAAATGGGTGGCAGAAGGGGAACTAAACTAAAACGATAAATATTGCAAAGAGTTACAAAGGATAGAAATATGTGGAGCGTCATGATTATCCACGTCTTGTAGGGACACGAAACGACGAAGAAGAACTCGATAGATTTATAAAGCTACATATAACAGTTATTGGAAGGCATCAGTATTTAGGGGATGGTCCAAATTAATCAGTTCTCCACATATTCACTTTCTTTCATGCTGAGAAATAATAAACAAGATCAAGTCGACTACGGTGACAACACCCAGTTCTTGATAATACTCATACAATCGAAAGTACTTGGACAAAAACAAAGCCAAATATGAAATTTGGAGTTTGCCTAAAATGTTTGTTTCATAACATCTTATTTCAAATCATACCTTGTCGGTGAATTTGATTAATTATATTATTGTCATCATCATCATCATCATTATTATTATTATTATTATTATTATTATTATTATTATTATTATTATTATTATTATCATTATTATTATTATTATTATTTGTGTATATTATGTTTCCTGCTTTGTATCCTGTAGAGCCGGGTCCAAACTATGGTCCTTGGGCCCAACAGGAGAATTGTCCTTTAACTGGTAACACTTTTCTTAGTATATGGGATTGTTCCTAGCAAGGCGATCTTCTGGGTAATTTGTATGTTGATGTTACCTGGGACAGTGTTAGTAAAATTGTCCATTCCTTTTCTCACGAGGCCCAGAGCTCCGATTACTATAGGCTCAGTCTCAGTTTTCATTCCCTTCATCATTCCCCACATCTCGATCTCCAGTTTCTTGTATTTGAACAAGTTCTCGATAATTTTTATGGGGCGTTTTTCTCAGATGATACTGTTGTAAGAATAAGCATATATTCTCTGAATTTCTCATTTTTTATGATATCAGGTCCGTTGGTTTTTACTTCCCTGACAGTTTGAATTGTCATGTCTCTTTTAAGACATCGTTATTTTGGGTAACTATGTCTGGTTGGTGGATTTTGTGCTTCTTGCATATCTTCCACTGCAAATATATCACTACCTTTATATGTATGTGAGTATATTAATGTTTTGCTAGTTCCGAACATCCGGAGACGATATTGTCGACACTTTCAGCATATTTTTCGCAGATCATACATTTCGGGTTAGTTCTGTCATTGATTATCTGACAGTGATAGGACCTGGTTGCGAGGCTTTGTTTGTGAGCTGCAATAATAAGGCCTTCTTTCTCAGCTTTCAACGTGGTGCTCCTCATGCTACTTATGTGTTTTCTGATGGTCCGCATCTGCGTGTTTCGTTTTTTTTTTTTGTTTTTTTTTTCGGTATTTGCCATTCAAAGCCTTGTCCTCACATTTTTTTTCTTTCTTTCTTTTTTTCTTTTTTTTCTTTTGTAATTTCCTTTAGTCAAGTTCTTTTGCTTTCTGCTTTACTCGTATAGTGTAGATATTATTCCCTTCGGTTTTGTTTGTAAGGTTTCAGGTATATTAAACTGTTTCTTTAAGAGTGCAGCTTCTTTGTTAATAGAGTGGATTAAGTCCAAAATATGGTTCTTTAAGAGTGCAGTTTCTTTGTTAATAGAGTGGTTTTACGATTTGTAAGAGAGGATCATTGGTTTTTGTGAGATATGCTTTCAATCCGATTGTTGTTTTTAGAGTTAGTTCAAGTTGGATTAGACCTCAACCTTCTAAAGCTTTTGGTACGTACTGCCTATCAACATTTGATTTTGGGCGGCGCATCCTTTTTTGAGTAAGGATTTTTTCTGTTTTTTTGCGTCCAATCTTTTAATGTCATCCAACTTCCATTTAATAATGTTGAAGCTGTATGTTACTAAAAGTATAGGTAAGAGGATGACAGTCTTCATTTTATTTGCCCCATTTATATCGCTTGCTAGAATCAAACGCACTCTCCTATAATATTCTTTTCGGATCTTCCTTCTTCATAATTGAATGTTGTATTCTAAGACAGAATACAACATTCATTAATTCCTAAGTATTTGTCTGTACCATATTTGTCTATTTTCTTTCATTTTGTTGTTGATATCACGGTCTACATTTGTAGTTTTCGTTAGTTTAACGCCTTTGGAGGTAGCTTTTGCACATTTCTCGATTCCGAACTCAATCCTGATGTCTTCGCTAAAGGTTCTGATAATTGTGAGTAGGGTTTTTTGCTGGTTGTTATCCCTGGAAGATGTTTTAAGATCATCGATATAGAATAAGTGATTCGGCTTGCCATTCTGTAACTTGTATCCGTAGCTAAAGTTGTTCAGTAGGCAGCTGAGTGGGGCTAATGCAAGGCAGAATTGTAGTGGTGACAATGAATATCTTTGGAAGATCCCGCTTTTTATGGTGATCGATTTCGATGTTAATGACCCGTTTGTATGGTTTAGGTTTAGTGAAGTCTTCTAGTTTTTCATTCTCTCTGTTATGAATTTGATCATTGTGAAGTAAACTCTGTACATTTGCAAGCTCTTCTCTCTCCATGAGTGTGGTACACTGTCGAACGCATTTCTGTAGCCCATCCATGTTATCGATAAGTTTATTTTCTTTGTTCACGCCGGTGCCAGTGTTATTTCATAGATAATTAGTTGATCCTTGCATCCTTAACTTTCTCTTTTACACCCCTTTTGTTCTGCTGGAAGTAAATTGTTTTTCTCAAGGAAGTTGTATGCCCTCTCGATTATGATAGAAATGAGGATATTGTACATTGTTGGTAGGCAGGTAATGGGTCTATAATTCTTCGGGTTCTTCGTCTCTTCTATTTTGGGGAGTAGATATGTTACTCCTCACGTGAGCCATTTGGGAGATTTTTCTGGCTTTGTCATTATATTGTATGAGAGTGCAAAGAGCATTAAAAAAAAAGATTTAAACATGAAATAGTACATGAAACCTGTGAGGCACCTTGTTACTCAGGACAGAAACGTTAGAGAGAGTGGGTGAATATCACCTTGAATGAGTTGGAAAATTTTCCTGGATGAATATATATATATATATATATATATATACATATATATATATATATATATATATGTATGTATGTATTTGAAATTTATTTCAATACTTCATGAGCTTCCGATCCTTAACTATGATTAATTAATGAAGAACATGTCATTTTCGTTTATAATCGATTTCCTCACAATTCTTCTGTTAAGCTTGGAGAGTAATTATACATTAATAATGCTCAAAGCAGATTCCAATAGTATTATAAAAACCTCGGAGAATTCCAGGAAGATATCTTTAATTATTTCTAAGATGCAATGGTTCACAGCTTAATCTCACAATTGGACAATTTTGTTGTTACACTCCGTATATATCCATAAATCTTTGTAATTTGCATAGGGGACTGTATATTGAATTTTGCTTAATATAAACCCACACACATAAGGATTCCAGTATGACCGTTTATATGACGTCTCCTTGAATGAATAAAACTGATTCAGTCAAACGTGAGAAAGTCGAAATTAAAAAACAGTTGACGAACTTGATACAGAACAATTCTTGAATCCAAATGTAGCAACATTCGAAAGTAATAGCCGAAAATCATTTTTTATTAATAAATTTACTTATAAGTTAGAGTGTATGAAATAAATGAAAAGATTTGAAATTGACAACTTTTTTCCCGCTTCACTGAAACAGACGTTAAATCCCATTTTCTTTCTTTCTTTCATTTTCTCACTGAAACCAAGTAGAGTCTCGGATATGCGAATTCCGTGTTTTATGCGCTCAAACTCTAATAGCCCATTATTCATGACGTGTTACCAGAACGTAACAGTCTTAACAGTAACAGAACTAACTATATATAAAACCCGAGCTGTAGCTTTTAACATCTCGAAAGCCTTCGACAAGGTTTGGTATACAGGTCTTCTCCACAAGCTGGAAAATAACAGTGTCTCAGAACAAATTTTTAAACTGATCCACTCTTGTCCAATCAAATAATGAAATGAACGTAAATCCTGAACAGCCACTCGTCTAGATCTTTTTGTACTAATGCAGCTGACCTCCAGGGGTCCATCCTAAGCCCTACTTTGTTTTCAATTGTCATTAATGACCTTCCCTATGGACTCAGCTCTCAATTTGGTATCTACGCTGATCGCACAATATGTACACAACCATTGCTACGTCAGCTGCTAAAAAAGTTTGTCCACGATGTCATGTTAGACATTTTTTTCTCTCCAGAACGTACGTTACATATCTATATGTCTACTATTCGTCCATGCTTAGAATATTGCTGCCACATATGGTCCGATGCTCCTGTTATTTATCTAGTGCTCCATGACAAAATCCAAAGAAGAATCTGCAATATTATTGATCCTGGCGGAATTCCGTAGTTGAAGCCAATGACGATTTTATTTAATAGATTTACCCTTTAACATTTCAAGATATTTTTGTGTAATTTTAGTAAATATATCTGTTAAAATAAGATGTCAATGTTATTTTCATTTTTGTGTAATTTCGACGACAATTTATCCATCGTACTCTGTATATTCGAACTACTGCCTTCGTCTTTGTTGCATTCCCCATCCTTTATCATATCTAAATCAATCTAGGCAACCTGCAGCGTATGTTGAACTGAACCCTTTATTTAATCTGCGGGAGCAAACGTTCTACTGCACATGTGTAGAGATAACTTGTTTGGCTCTTACTCATAGTACTGTTCACTTATTCCTTGCACATTTCCACTGTGTTCAAACAGTCACTGCGCAGTCCAGAAATTGAACTCATAATTACTATATTATTAGGTTGGTGCAAAAATAATGACGTAATAATGTCGTTTTTGACGTTAAAAAATGACATTATTACTATATTATTTTTGCACCAATCTAATATCAAAGTCAAGAAACAAGGTTTCATTCTCTTAGGCTATAACCCCGTAGCAATAACTAAGCATAATATATTCCCAAGTTGAAATATAAATATATAGTAAATATACTATATATATTTCAACTTATCAGTTTATCTATCTATCTATATTTTTATATATATATATATATATATATATATATATATATATATATATATATATATATATATATATATATATATATATATATATATATATATATATATTGCTTCAAAGGGAAATTATACTGAACAATTTTGTCATATTATGAAGAGGGAATGTTATACAGTTCATTATTTTTAGCGTGATTTTCAATAAACAATGCAAATTTAAAACATTTTTCGCATTTTGGCCGTCATGAGACCCGGGTTCGTATCTCACCATGGTCGATTTGTCGGGAAGGAAATTTCTTCATGTTATCGAACTGGAGGGGTCGATCCCAGCGTGTGGCACCTTTGGAAAGTGCCTGAAAACAATACCACGGGTTGACCCAAGCCCTGTGAATAAAATTGGATAGACGGAACCCTTGGGATGTGTCGATAGCTGTGCTAGCACGAAGTCAAAATTCATCATGGCCGAGGGCTTGAGCGTGCTGACCTTGTTCAGGATGTTGATCACGTTAGATAACATGATTTTTCCCAGAAACTGTAACTACGGTCTGCTCAGCATAGTTGCAGTATAAACCACAGGTGTGCTCTGTGGGTGTTGAATAAACACGAATGCGTCTGAGCAAGCGTCTGCAATAGGGATTGGTTAGACGGTATTCTCGAATACGACTGGCCAACTATATATATATATATATATATATATATATATATATATATATAAAAGATAATCCTTAATGAGGAGGTTTGCCTTAGGTTTGTTTTAGGTTTGGTCTACGTGCATTGAGCACTTTACGTAGTTACCTTTACTCGTTTTGGAAGTTTTTTTTTCTTTCGAATCTGTGCTTGAATTCTGGACGATTGTTTTCGCCTTAGTTTTATGTTCTTGGTTCTTTATTTTTTTCATTCCTCATTTTTCCTTGGGTACTGATTTGTTCAACTATACTCGAACTCTCCAAAGTTTTTCCAAGCAAGTACCACCATTTATATATATATATATATATATATATATATATATATATATATATATATATATATATATATATATATATATGAAGAAATATAGTTTTAAGATGTGCTATATTTATGGGATAAAGTGCTCAATATCAGAGATAAAGTCTGTGTAAATATTCTGGCCTGACGATTGCATCTAGCATGAAACAGACGGTAGCCTCTAAGTGTTGAATTATATATATATATATATATATATATATATATATATATATATATATAATTTCATAGTTACTCAAATTTAGTTTTACCACAAACATAATGCTATTGGTCGTAAGAGTCATATAAACTAAACAAAGAAATATAGTATCGCAAATTTATTGAATAATTGTAACACAACTTAACAAATTCCCAAGAGTTTGTACATTGGCCACAAATTAATAACTAAAATCCAGGAGAAAATATCAGCAAGATATGAAACAAACTTTTAAAAAATCATCAAAATAAGATGAGCAAAATTAAAATGTTAATTACTAAAGGGAAGTGAATTGGCCATAAGTGTCTCTCCAGCTGGATTTTTGATTTGTGCCAATCTTTCTTAACAAATCTTGTAACGACAATCGTATTGAAAGGCCACTTCGTTTTTTTTACCTTCATCAACAACTTGCTATCAGTTCCAAATTCATTATCAATGATGATGACGCAATTATTTACTTCTGTTTTAACAGTAAAGGTCAATAAATTACAACTGGGAGCTGATCGCGAAAATGACATTCAATCTGTTGTTAACTGGGGCAAGGAATGGCGTGTAAATTGTTACGAAATTTCAGCTCTTTTAGTCATTTTAAAGAACTATGCTTGCTTCCCACTAGCATTGCTAATGCTAAACCTCATGAGAGTACTGCCTGTTCGTCTAAACCACAGTTGTTTCGGATAGTTTCTTGGTATCGCATTGTTGTGCCGACATAATACCTGTGGCCATTAAATTTTTTCTTTAATTTTTCTGTTATGCAACCCACATAAATCAATTCATGTTTAGTACATTGGGCGGCGTATTTCAAATGCGAATCAGCACAATTGACACCTTTTGAAGAAACCGAATAATAATAATAATAATAATAATAATAATAATAATAATAATAATACGTTTACATAAAAATATTGGCAATCACCTTTGCGATGATGATGGTCAAATCTGTAATTGCGATGATGATGTCGGTCAGACAAACAACGTTCATCAACAAGGTTTCTGAGTGCATTGAAAAGATAGCATGAAAAGTAAAGACGTCACATGAAAAATGAATGAAAAGAAATAATTCACAATGAATGAAAGATGAACAAAAGACACAAAATATAATAGTGTGACTATTTTCAATCTAATGTGAATACAATATATTCTAATGAAACATAGGTCTCTATATCTCGCAAGGGTTACACCTATATTTGGGTGTGCATACTTGCATACACGAAGTGCTGTATGGAAATTATCCAGGCGTTTTAAATTTGAAATAATTTATCATGACAACGAGGCTCTCTATTCTTCACGCATTGTGAAGGTTTATTTTCGTTTTTGTCAAAACCTCGCATCACACAAAATTTCTTAGCCCCCACCCGACAATCAAAAAATGCCTTCTTTATACTTGAAGCTATTCCCAAGGATAAAATCAGTTTTGAAAAGTTGTGGACGGGATTAAGAAAGCGAGACATTTTGTAGTCGTCCCGGAAGGGAATTTTGTAGACAGTTTTAAAAAGTAGAAAAGAACACTGTGAAAAGTGTATGGTGCATGATGGGATATGAATGAAGGTGCCAGTCGGTTCGGCAGGCTTTTGTTCGTTAATATTAAATAGTTAGACATTTTATTGACAAACCTCTTTTATATATATATATATATATATATATATATATATATATATATATATATATATATATATATATATATATATATATATATATATATATATATAACATTAGGAAATCAGTCGATTCCACTACATTAGTTTCAACCTTTCGGTAGGAATTTTCAGGCGATTTCAATCAACTGATTTTCTAACGCTTTATTATTTTTTTTTAAATAAAAATTTATGAACGGTATATTTTTAAAAAAATAAATAAATGAATAATAACGACATGAGGTATGGTAGAAGATGAGAATAAGGCGGAGGAGGAGGGGAAATCAAGTGTATTGGAAATATATCAGTGGAGGATTAAATAAAATATACATACGTTCGCCTTACCTTCTAGATATTGAAAGGGTGAAACCAAGGTAGCGAAATCGGCTGATTTGCTAATTTTATATATATATATATATATATATATATATATATATATATATATATATATATATATTGTGTGTATTTCGGCAGCATCTTTTCATTCATACACGTTTCATTAAATAATATAGACAGATGTTGTCTATTTATTTTATGTAAATTATTTTCGTAACATCTGATAAGTTTAATAACATTATCATCTATATAAACATTGACAGACTATCATCAATGTCTTGTCCGTATATTGTTTAATATGTTGTAATTGACATCTTTGATAATGGGTTATGTAAGCCGAAAGCTTAGATTGTATTAAAAAAATATGGATCACTACTGTGAATTTTTTTCTTCGTTCAATGATAATGTTATTAAACTTATCAGATGTTACGAAATAAATTTACATAAAATAAATAGACATTTGTCTATATTATTTAATGAAACGTGTATGAATATATATATATATATATATATATTACATGAATCATTCATACAAAAAACAAATATAGAGGTTAATGTTTTAAATGGCGAGAATACATCTTCGCAAACAATTTCAATAAGGTACACTAACCACGAACCTGTATATAAATGATATGATCCCTGTTTATAAATTCCAGTTTCATAAGGTCTTTTTAATTTTTTACAAGCTTTCGTCTGTTCCTACAGACATCCTCAGGTATGAAAATAGATTTGTTCTTATTTTTTTACTTCTCGGTAATAAGAGGACAACGAAAATAGAGATGTAATCCGAAAAAATAAGATAATAAGTTTGACATTTCTGTAATTATTGAACAATATAGTTCATGCCACATTGACGGAAAATCTACCAGTACAAAAGAATTCTCTTATTACTATATTTGTACCAAAACGCACAACCTTAAAATTTAAAATTCAAACTCAGCGTTGTGACCGCACGTTCCAAAACAATAACACATTTCTCATAGCATTTTTTCATCTAATTATAAGTTGAACAGCACCTATAATCGAAATATATATATATATATATATATATATATATATATATATATATATATAATGAAATGGTGGACAAAGTCTGGCAATTATTTTAAGACGTTTTTATGTTTATACCTTCATTTTATAGATAAAATATTAAAGTAAATGCTCTGTTTTATAATATATATATTATATATATAATAGATGTATTATATCTAAGAGTGGACATAAAGACAAACTTGAATGTATTTACATAAACAGTTATAACAGAACTCAGAATAAACGTAAAAATAGGCAGAGAAATGTTTTGTGGTTTAACCCTCCTTTTAATTTGGCGGTAAAATAAAAAATTGGCAAAATATTTTTTAACTTATTAGAGCAAAATTTACCCCCAAAAACCTGAGTTGCATAAAATATTCAATAAAAATAATGTAAAACTTAGTTACTGTTGCATGCCTAATGTAGGGACCTTAATTAGTGGATTGAATAAGAAAAAAACTAGGGATAATCCACGCAGTAACCTTCCTAGTTGCAATTGTAGGAACAAAAATATCTGCCCCCTACAGGGAAAATGCCAACAAGAAATCGTGGTTTACCAGGCGAAAATTTATAAGGATATGGAGGATACAAACCCTAAAGTATATATAGGTGCTATTCAGGATATTTAAAAAAAAAAAGATATTATAATCACACGAGTAGTTTTAAAAATGAAAAAAACTAAACATAGTACCACGCTACCCACCTATATATGGAAAATTAGACAAGAAAACAATAAAGACACCATCCTTAAATGGGAACTATTAAAAAAATGTACCAAATATAAAGCAGGCAAAAAATTTTGTAAGCTATGTACAGAGGAGAAATTAGCCATAGCTTTATATAATCAACCTAACGATCTATTAATCTCTAAAACCGAGATTCTTAACATATGTAGGCGTAGAAAATCTTGGTTATTGAATTAGGTCTAATCTCCCCTGTTTGTATTGTCATTCCACCTTTATTGTTCGTGTTTTAATTATTCCCTCCCCTTTTAGTCGGTGTTGTTTTTCTTCTCTTGTTTTTCTATTCTTTTTCTTTGGTCACGTGGTATGATTTTGATTATCGCCTATAAATATACCGTTTCTCTTTTGCCTCTTTAGCCAGCTTTCCCTGACGATCCGCGTAGGTGAAACCTGGGTAGGTTTGTTTGGCTCACTAGGTTTATCTATCTATCTATCTATCTATCTATATATATATATATATATATATATATATATATATATATATATATATATATGCACAAATAAAGGGTTGGTGTATACGGAATTCCAATAACCAAAAAAATACTATTCTTAAAAGAATGCTCAATAAAGAGTAGAGAAAATATAAATTATTTGAATATTATAACATAAAAATGTTATAAAATCACTACAACTTTTGTTTCAACGCTTCTGATGTCTTCTGAAATTGATGGTGTTGAATGTAGAATAAAGAGTTTTAAAAGGTTGAAATCAACCAAACACCCGACGATAGAGGAAACACTGTTACATAAGCTGCAATGACCAATCAAAATACAAGTATATGAGAATTCAAAAAACTTGTCAACGAACCTTGGTTATAATAATTAATGCCTTAATGTTAGGGTTAGACTAAAATGGAAATCATTCTAACTAATTAATATTAAACTTTACTATAAAACTGAAAATTAAAAATTACCAATTTTAAATTTTAAATTTAATCTGTATTAAGTCATTTTTATAATTACTAATTTTAAATTTTAAATTTAATCTGGATTAAGTTATATGTATTAATATTTTACTATAAAAATCTTTAAAGAAGAAACTGAGGAAAAATACATTTTTTAATTTATTTTGTTTTAATTGAAAGGCCCAAAACTAAGTGTTTAAACAAAATGGCTATTTTTGTAGTGATTTTACAAAATATTTATATTATAATTTTCGAATAAATTATATATATATATATATATATATATATATATATATATATGTGTGTGTGTGTGTGTGTGTGTGTGTGTGTGTGTGTGTGTGTGTGATTGCAAGTTTCATTAAATTAGATGTACTACGGTTAATTTTTTGTTTAATTTGCTTTGTGTTCTTATAGCTTTTCAGGAAATAAATTATACAAATATCGTATTTAATTAAACTTGAACGATATATATATATATATATATATATATATATATATATATATATATATATATATATATATATATATATAATTGTTGGAAGTGATATCTGATGATCCGGAGTCCTTTTAAAAGGATTCTTGTGAAATAAATTATTATAATGGTACCTTAAAGTGGTCTGTTTTTCTTTTAAATATTAGCTCTGGATTTACATTGAGCTCTCAGGATTTCATCCTCCTTGGGATTACCCATACGGATTACCAAGTTCTTCATAACTTTTATATATATATATATATATATATATATATATATATATATATATATATATATATGTATGTATGTATGTATGAATGTATGTATGTATCAAGAACAATTTTAGGGGAAAGAAATATGACAAAGTGGAAAAAGGTTTTGTTCATTTTATTATGCTTATGTTTACCTTTATATGCCTACTCATACGTACGAACAAAAGAAAAACAACTATGGACATATTAATAGATATGCATAAAACTACTTTTGATGTGCGACTTAAGTTTCGTTAGTTACCCAACTCGTCGGGCACAAGTTATAGCTTATTTTATTTCTAAAAAAAAATAGTGTGCCCAACGAGCTGAGTAACCAACAAAACTTAAGTCGCACACCAACCTTAGGTATATGTATATTCATTAATATATATTTCTTAACTCTGTCTGTCGACATCGAGCACTATTGTGCCAACACCTCTTGGCTAAATTTGGTAATTATTTATTTGCTGTGTATCTGTATATTCACGCCAGCACACGTGTATACAATTCCTAATATCTAGGTATTTCATTTACCTAACCCTATACCTATATATATATATATATATGTGTGTGTGTATGTGTATGTGTTTGTGTATAATTTGAGTAATTCGCTGAAAAAAAGTATGCAATAAAGGCCCCAAACTTGATAAAATCAAAGTTTTAACGTCAAAATATTTTTTATTATTAAAAAGAACGACAAAAGTATTTTTGGTTAAATATCGTGTTTATCTTGCGTCAGTTTTAGAAAGTTTAGCGCCGTTTTTCTGATAAAAGCGCGTTGATTTGGAAATTCTTGCACAAATCAAATAATTGTCTGATTTTAATGAAACTTTCAGGACTTATTCAGAAAAAATCAAATTATTTAAAATTATTTTTTTTTTAAAAAAATCAGGATAGAACTATTTTTTACATCTGCTAACCCCACCTTACTTAATTAATGAAATTTCGGGAAATTAAATTATCTCCCGTTTCATATTAGTTAAAAGCAGGAGTCCTTGGAGAATCTTTTTTTTTTTTTTTTTCTTTTTTTTCAAGCAGTAACTCATTTACCGAAAATCGTAAAATAAAAAATGCAATCAAACTAAGACATTATTTAATGTAATTGCTTTAATTTGTTTTTATGAACAAGATATATTATGGACACTATTGTCTTAAGAAAATAATGTATTTGCCCAAGAATTGTTTTCGTTTTTTTTTAATTTTAATTAGAATAATCTATGAAGTTTTAAACTTTTAAATTTCTGTAATAATTTTTATGAATTAGGTGATAGTGTATTAAGTACAAACTATATTTACTAATCATAAATTGAAAAGTTTTGTAAAAAATAATCACACTAATATTTTTTAAGAATTATATTTATATTTGTATATGTATAAACGTATCTATTTTCTATTATACGGTCGACCATACACATTATCAGAAAATAAGAGTGATAACTATAATCCATTTACAGCCAAAAACATTTAAAATGCCATAAAACATTAGATTATGGAGTATTTTATCGTACATTTTTTAGATTACTGAGTACTGAAAAAATATATTAGGACCTTGAATAATTCGCAAGTAATTTCGATTATTCCCAAATTTATTTCCAAATTAGAAAAATTTATATCGTACAAAAAATTCGTCGCAAAAAAAACACATAAAAAATCGCCCAAAACAATCGCAGTAATGAAAACTTGGAAATCCAAACTTTCGGGATTGCTGGACCTTAACTAATATATATATATATACATACATACATACATATATATATATATATATATATATATATATATATATATATATATATATATATATATATATATATATATATATATAATAAAAAAAATGAAAACTACAGACAAAAGTTCATTTTCTCAATAAAGACAGTTATTTCTGTAGTTCACTGCTACCAGCAAGCAGAAATATTACTTCTCCTGATGATGGCCATGTTAGCCGAAACTAGTCGAGGCATCTAAATGAAATAATTATAATAATAATAACGAAAGAATATTAATCTACAACCCAGTGAGTCTGAAGATTTTAATTTCTTAATATTTCTTATTGTTCAAAAAAAAAAAAAAATATATATATATATAAACCACACACCCACACACACATGTATATATATATACATATATATATATATATATATATATATATATATATATAAACCACACACACACACACACACATATATATGTCTATATATATATATATATATATATATATATATATATATATATATATATAAACATACACGTATATACATATTATATATATTGGATAACGATATATAAATTTTTATACGGCAAGAACAGTTTTGAAGGAAACATGTATGACAAAATGGACAAAGTTTTCGTATAAGGCGTTTCGTCCTTTAGGATTTGATCAGACTAGGTTTGTTTACGTTGATGCAACTGCTCATGTGCACGAATGAGAGCTCTCGTTCTTGCGCATGTGCAGTCGCATCAACATTTTCTATTTTGTCATGCATCTTTCATAATTTAATATAATTTAATTTATGTTTAAATTTGTAATTAATTCTGTTTTTTTGTGAATCCCGGGATTTGCCGGTATAGTTCTGAAATGAGTTACATTAACAATATTTGTTGAATATAAACTGTTTTTAATTATTGCATTTTTATATTTTTCTCTATTTTTTAGCCTTTTTCTCAAGTGAGTACATTCTATTTATTTTGCTTCCAAACAAATATAACAGCTTATTAACCCTTCTAACACCGCTTACCTATAACAAAACTGTTTTCTTGTTTGTGACTTTAAGTCTTATATAATACTAGCACTCACCCATTAACTGCTGATGACGGAAACATCCGGCAATCCAGTTCGCTGACTCAGCAGTTTAGCGGACATTTATTACTTAGCACTGTTTATTACTAATAACTTAATATTAAAATGAACAGAATTCTTATGTTAGCATACTAATATTCATACTTTTTGCAACTAATATCACAGCTTCCTATTCCTTTTTCTCTTTTCCAGCTGTAATAGTATGAAAAAATAATTTATATTTACTAGAATGACCCGTGAAAATTTCACGGTTTTCCTATTTAATTTTTTTAATAAATTTTCTTAACTCTTAACTTAATGATTGAATAGGCTCATGGAGAGTTCTATGGCAATAAAACATCCGTAGAAATTCACCTATCACGTTGTTAAATATTTGAGTTTAACAACTTTAACAAAATATCGAAATAACAATCATAAATATGAATGCTATTCATTATTTTAAGAAGTAAGGGAGTACAAATGAGAGCAACCGTTAAACACTTCTTTCATATTTTCTTTCTTTCCTTCTTTCTTTCGTTCTTTTTTTCTTTCTTTCCTTCTTTCTTTCTTTCTTTCGTTCGTTCTTTCTTTCTTTCGCTCTTTCTTTCGTTCGTTCTTTCGTTCTTTCTTTCGTTCTTTCTTTCGTTCTTTCTTTCGTTCGTTCGTTCTTTCTTTCTTTCTTTCTTTCTTTCTTTCTTTCTTGCCTTCTTTATTTCCTTCTTTCTTTCGTGTGTTCGTTCTTTCTTTCTTTCTTTCGTTCTTTCTTTCGTTCTTTCTTTCTTTCTTTCTTTCTTTCATTTTCTCACTGAAATCAAGTAGTGCCTTTTCCCCTCTATCCACGCGATCGACATGCGGAATAGTCCATTAATTATAAGGTATTGCCAGGACGTAACGGTCGTGCTAACTAACAAAGGGGGGAACAAGTATTATTATTATTATTATTATTATTATTATTATTATTATTATTATTATTATTATTATTATTAGGTGACTAATTGACAGTTGTTATATTGATATTTTTGTGCGTGTGGAATTTTCAAACCAGCTTATTTATTAAATTAAAATGTTAAATGATTTTTCGGCTCATCGTCTATAGCGTATTGAGATAATTTCCAACCCCCTAATTATTAAGATGTTCCCGAATGTTAGGCCCCTAGGTGTAATAATTTGCAATTATGTATAATAATTTACCTTGTCATCAAAAGTGGGTTTCTAACCATTTTCCTTCACCCCACCTCCACTTTTACAAGGAAAATTTTTATTTTATTGCTTGAACATTATTTTAGTGGATACCCATACTTGAGTAGACGCTCCGTTTATTTATTACACAATTTATTTATTTTCTTCTACCGTCTTGGATATTCAAAAAATCTTATTAATAAAAATAGGCGTTCTTTGACATGTTTTACTTTAATAAGGCCAGCAGACGAAAATAAATAAATATACTGTTTAATAAATAAACGGAGCGTCTACTCAAATACGATTACGAGTATCCACTAAAATAATGTTTAAAATATGATATATATATATATATATATATATATATATATATATATATATATATACTGTGTAACCCGGATATAAGAGAGTTGTCGGGACCGGAGGAGAAGTCACTTATATCCGGGTTTCCCTTATATCCGGGTTTGGTCTTTTTTGTTAGGTAAGTATGGCTCTAATTTGGGACCAGAGAAAATCTCTTTTATATCCGGGCTTCTCTTATATCCGGGTTACACTATATATATATATATATATATATATGAAGAAAAATATACGGAAAAAACAAACAAAAATCCTTATATGCAATAATGCTGTTTTAATGTTAATATGTCGACGTCGGACGTTTCGGTCAATAAACCATCTTCAGGACATATTCAATATAAAATATAATTAACATTATCAAATTTTTTATTTTATATTTTATATTGAATATGTCCTGAAGATGGTTTATTGACCGAAACGTCCGACGTCGACATATTAACATTAAAACAGCATTATTGCATATAAGGATTTTTGTTTCTTTTTTCCGTATATTTTTCTTCATACTGTCGGATCTATATCCATATATTTGCTTATATATATATATATATATATATATATATATATATATATATATATATATATATATATATATATATGGATATGAAATGGACAAAGTCAAATAATTATTTTAAGACATTTTTATGTTTATACATTCTTTTTATAGATACAAATATTTAAGTAAATGCTCTGTTTATAATAAACAGTAGTAAACAACATTTACCGGCCTCAATGCCCGAGAAATTTTCACAGAAATGAGAAAGTGACCGAAGTTGAGATGCCAGATCAGGATCAATTAAATTTAATTTTATCAACAATCTCGATATATATTGTAAGAAAAACCAGACCCCATATTGCAGCAATATTCAATGCACAGACAAGTGGTAAATTTATGATAGCACAGGAGGGATTCTGATGAGAAAAACTATCTAGCACGATACAGTAAATCAATTTTCCTG
>OZ010579.1:79184730-79192230 GCA_963932145.1 Acanthosepion lycidas | reverse complement strand
ATTATTGCGTTTGGCATTGCGTTTGTCCCCTAAGATTTGCGTAAAAAGATAGTTCCTTGGTGTGTTTACGCACTCCAATATAAAAATGCTTATAGTGATACAATTATGTAATATACTGTCGTGTTTTAACGAAAACGTTAACATAACAGAAAAAATTATAATAAATTTGTTGCATAAGCAGATGTAGTAAAAAGTAGGTTAAACATACCAATAAAATAATAGGTAAAAATATTTTATTCATAAAATTAGCCGCAATATATTTCTATGAAAGATAGAAAGCTATTACATTAGCTAGCACCATTTTTTTTCTTTTTTTTTTTTTAAGCGTTTCACCCGAAGCAAAGCGAGAAGCCACTAGGACGGAAGGGGTTACAGAAGATTTGGAGCAAGATCAGATAGGAGTGATAGAGGAAAGGATGAGGAGAAGGATAGTGGATAGATCAAAGCAACTGGATATGTCGATTGACATTACATTTGAATAGTTGGAGATTATAGCTCTCAGGGAAACTGGAATAGGGAAGGGAGTTCCACAGGCGAGAGGTGCGAGACATGAAGCTATTGGAGTAGAAGAGACGGCTACATTTAGGAGTTTCGACAGTGAAAGGGTGAGAGCGGGATGCCAGCCTCGTAGGGCACTTGAACTCATGAAGTCTGGGAACCAGTGAATGCAGCTCCCCGAAGCAATTACCATGAAAGTATTTGTAAAAAAAGACAGAGAGAGGCGACGGCGCGTCTGTGAGAGAGCGACTGTAGACGAGATGCCAGAACAGGGCCAATTATATTGCATATCCGCCTCTGGAGCCTATCAAGAACCCCGAGGCAAACAGAAGGGGCTCCAGACCATATATGGCAGCAATACTCCATGCAAGGGCAAATTGTTGATTTGTAGATCAACTCTGTCTACATTTCTGAGGTGTAGTATTGTGTATACTATTTACATTATTCGGACTATTGTCCTCATCTTTGTTGACATATATAAATATATATATATATATATATATATATATATATATATATATATATATGTATATATATAATATTATTGGGCAGCAATCACTCTTTTATACAAGTTACATTTTTAAAAACGACGGACAAGATACTGCGGTTAAGTTGTTTATTTAATTTTTCTCGTGTTCTTATAATTGTCTACTTTTTCTACACATAGATTTTGCAGAAATTGTCTGAATGTTCTGTCTGTCCACGCGCTTTCGGTTAACTTTTTGCCACTATCAAGGATCATTTTATTTTGACTTTTAACTCGATGTATGGGTTGTGTGTATGATTCTAGAATTACAGGAATGTTTTATTTTCCGAACACAGTCAGCACATTTTGTCCGTGTTCGTAGTTAATATTATTGATATGTATCTAGAGTTATAGGAATCGTTTATCTCGCAAACACGGTCAGCACATCCCTGTTCATAGTTGATATTATTGAATGTTGACAAGTACTGTGTTTAAATTCATAGATTCTAGGTTCTATAGAGGGAAGTTCATCAGAACAATTACCAAGAAAGTATTCATATAAAGGGCACAGGGCATCCACATAATGGCCGGGGTACGGAGATACTGACACCGAAATGCAAGGCCAGGACCAATAACATTGCAGATTCCTCTTTGGATTTTATCAAGAATTTCTAAATATATAGCGGGAGCACCAGATCAGATGTGGCAGCAATATTCAAAACAAGGATGAATGGTAGACTTAAAAATATGTAAGATAGGTTCTGTTGAGAAAAATTGTCTCGCACAACACAAGGAAACAATTTTCCTAGCAGCAAACCTAGCAGTTGATTCATTATAATCATTCCACCCAATGTCGGCCCAAAAAGGACACATAGACTTAGAATTAAAGACAATTACAATTTCGGGAGAAATAATGAGGAAAGAGGACTTGGAGACTTTGACACTCACATGGCATATTGAAGGCAAGAAGTGCAGCGATTCACTATACTCTCAAACTAGTGTAATGGATGGTGATACAAGACCTGTGTGAGATAGTAGGAGGAAAAAGGAAGTTTAGAGTTGCAAAGGATAAGAAATTGTGGAGTGTCATGATCATCTATGTTCCAAAGAGACACTGTACATAAAAGATGAATTGAGAAGTGAATGCAAGAGAGTGAGACATTTCTTAAACTTGTTTAGCCGATAATCGCAACGCTACCTACACATAAGCTGAAATCAATGAATGTCAACTGCTTTATTACAAAGCCATGTTTATTCTATTGGGTTAAAGAAACTCTTAATTTATGATTAACCCTGTAGATAAATAAAAGTTTAAAGTAAGATATGTTTGAAACTTTCGTATATACATAACATTTCTAACCATAAAAGTTTAGTTATATACAGACACTCACAATTTAAGAGGTCGTTTAAAATAATATTTCTGGTATAAACATCTGTTGGCAATAAATCAAATTGACGTTAATTGCTTTCATCTTTTAACTCCGAAATAGAAATAAAAATTAATTAGAAAATAAAATAATAGATGATTGTGTTTTTATGAGGTCATCGGAAGTGTCTCGTATATGGCAATGTGCAAATAGCTTATAGCTCAAATTTAACATTATGCAAGACAAGGATGTGTCTTCTCCCCAGATTTATTCAACCTCTATAACAACGCTAACCTAAGGGAGCTGGAGACCATACCAGGGTTTATTATCGGTGGGCGTAATTATCACAGTATAAGATATTCAGGTGACACGGAGTTGATGACCGATGCGGAAAGAAAACTACAATAGCGCCAAGCTATGGCGAGACGTTTGTGTGGTTAGTTAATCCTTTTTTGCAGTCACTTTTTCAGGCAAATTTGGCTCTCTTCAACACCCACCGAAACAACCTGCGGTTTGTATTACAACTAATACAAATGGACCTGGCGTGATCCGTATTTGAACATGGTCAGTATGTACATAATCAGAACCATCTGTCACTATGTCTTAAAATTCCCCTCTAGCATCGACGGCTTCTGAACAGATTTTTCTAACTAGTTTCACTCGCAACAATTCTGTCAACCAGTGATAGGTTTACCAGACATTTTCCTCAGAATCATCTCCACGGGATGATATTTTCAAGAATTCACTAACACGCTGTGATTCGAACCCGCGTTTCATGGCCATGATTAACTAATTTAATAAGAGTAAACAAAACATAAACAAATATTAATCAGATAAATCTACACAATTCCAAGCCTTGTTTGACACATTGCTAAAAAAAAAAGATGTGCACTGCCAGTAATTGTTTTCACTCCTCCGGCACGGTCATGTTTTTTTAATCGCTTACATATTACTTCTGTAAGTGCAACACTGAGATCCGCAAATGTATTAGGATGGCCAAGGACACATTCCAAAAGCTGAGCAGAGTATTGCGAGACAACAGGATTTCTTTCGTAACAAAAGAAAGAATACTGAGCTGTCACGTGACATCTGTTCTTATTTACGGCAGTGAATGCGGAACGATTTCTTCAAGGATGAGTAAGAGACTCGTGGCGACGGAGATGTGGTTCTATGGAAGGACGCTAAGGATATCATGAACCGAGCGTGTTATCAATGATGAGGTCTTAGAGAGATTACAAACAGGGAGAAGGCTTATACTTAACACCAGGAATAACCGTTCGTCATAAATGGTAAAAATTCAAGGTCTACTCAGTATTAAGGAAACGTTACTTGTTTGGTTTTGGAAGTGTTATCTTTAAGAAATAATAATGATTAATTTTTAGTATTTGATTATCTAATTATTGAATGTCAATAAAAAAAAACATCTTGCTAAAACTTTTCTTAATAATTGTAGGCTCGGAGTGATTTAGAAGGCACGGTGTATAAAATGATAACGTCTTAGAGAACCGAGTTTGAAGTCCACTCGTATCCATTGCATTCCCATATGTGCTAGTAACTTTGGGAAACGTATGAATTCATCTCTTCATCTGCTAGCTGTTTGTAAGCGACAGGACAGAATAAGCCCTATAGCCTTGGTTGGCAACCAGTCTAGGAGAAAGAAAACTCTCAATTCAAACGAGAAGCTTGCTGGCTTGCAGGCAAAGGATAAAATAATGTAACTTAGAAAACAAATCAACCTCGCACGTCGTCTCAAAGAAGGGAACCACACCTATCCTTCTTCAATACGCGACAGAAAATAACGGACTCTTCGGTCCTATTAAAATGGTTCGAACAGACGGGGATACGACACGCCGGCCAGGAGCTTTTTGACTTCGGACCATTCGTCTATGGGTGGGCCACCTACAGCCTTTTAGACGACGAGTAATCTAGGAATAATTTTCTCCCCCTCCAGTCAGAGTAACATGCTCCAATGTTGTCAGCCTTTCATTCGGATAGTATTAGATAGCAGGCAATAAAAAGAATACGTGTGGTAATTGTCCTCAGGGGAGAACCTAATTCATTTACGGTGCTTTGACCTGGGTTCGAACATTCATCACCTGGGCTCGGAGACAATTATCTAAATGCGATCGGCTCTTTAAATATGCGTCTGAGGGCCGCTGTGGGATCTGTTATGGTCTCACTCATTCGCGTTTTTGGTAAGAGCGTATCTGTTATTGTTTGTCGAGTAAATAAAATTTGGCGGGCGGGCGGGCAACAATATACAGTGTTCTATTATTTGCTTGCCTTTTCCTCCGCCCAAAGGAAGAATAGAAAGAATGGATGTCAGACACGAAATGCCATCCGTAATGCATCAAGGGGGATGATCTCAGGTCGGGCATTTGATGAATGGAATTCACGGTTTAATATGACACCCACGACCAAAGGGCAATGCTTTTAGAACCGTATGACAGAGCACATGCATATAAGCACACATACACCTGAAAATAGCAAACACACATATGCAGACATATTAATATACTCAAACATACCTGCATAAACCTACATACAAAGACACAGAAATAATAAAATAATATATATATGTATGCGTGTGTGCGTGGGGGTGTGTGTGCGTGTGTAAATATAAAAGTGGACATTGATGATTGCTTATAGACATGAAACAAACTGCTCTCGCTTGGTGTTGACTTCAATGTTCACTTTTACATTTACATAATCTGTATCCATGTTATTGGGAACTTTAACCCATAAATATAGCATAACTTAAAATTATATTTTATTTCATATATATATATATATATATATATATATATATATATATATGAAATAAAATATAGTTTTAAGATATCCTATATTTTATGGTTTCCAGTTCTTAATATCATGGATTGAGCGTAAGTAAATAAAAAAGTGAACATTGAAATATATATATATATGTGAACATTGATAGATTTATATATATATATATATATATATATATATATATATATATATATATATATATATATGTGTGTCTGTGTGGATCTGTGTGTGTTTCTGTGTATATGTTTCTGTGTGTATGTGTGTTCTGTTTATACAACTTTTAAAGATACTCTTATTTGAGTAAATACTCTGTTTTTTAATTAAACAGTATTAATTACATTTACAGGCTAAATGAGAGTCTCGCATAAGATACAGGTTCCACCCTTGGGAAAGGTATAAACCTAGCTCTTCTCCCCGCAGCTATGGGTTAATTAGTAAAACTTGTAACAGTAATATAATTATTATTTACAAAATTCTTACAATCTATAAAAACATTTTCCGGTTTGAAATAACCTACAATTGGTTGATAAGCCGTCAAACAAAAAAAATAAAACAATCAATGTGTTTATTTAAACTTTCAGTTAAAATCAGAACAAATGGAGTATGTTTCCACTGTACGTGACATTTAATTAAAAAGACAGGTCAATACATAGTAGAGATAAATATTAGTTATTTAATTTCTTAAAACATGTTATAAAAATCGCTACACAATTACAATTATGTTTCAACACCATAAATGTGTCTCTTCAGGTGATGTTAAACCGCCAGTAGTTTGACATCACCTGAAGAGGTATATTTATTGTGTTGAAAATGAAACTGCAGCGATTTTTTATATCAGGCTTTAATATCCTAAAATAAATATATATATATATATATATGTGTGTGTGTGTGTGTGTGTGTGTGTGTGTGTGTGTGTGTGTGTGTGTGTGTGTGAGATAACTACATATCCTATATTATCATAGTGTGGGATATGTAATGACAAAAGTGATGGAGACAAAATGAAAAAGAAAAAGAATTTAAGATCATATACAAAAAGAAAAAAAATAATTTAAATTTCCCAGCAGCCTTCAATTGTACGCACGTCTAGTCGTACCAATGTAACAAATTTAGTCCGATAATTTCTTAAAGGACGAAACGCGTCCCACGAAAACATTTTTCACCTTTTCATACATTTTGTCGCCAATATATATATATATATATATATATATATATATATATTAGAGAGTGACAAAGAGATAGAGAGAAAGAGAGATTAGCGTCGTCGCTACGTAAGTAATGTCTCTTAAATTAACATTTTGATTTTGGCCGACGTTCTCCAAGGCGATTTCAGTGTTTTAATTGCAGGTGAGAGGTGGTCAGTTCCATTAATCACTTTCGATGATGCTTGCTGAAAGTTTGTTTTTTTTTTTTTTCGGAAACGAGCCAGTATATGAGCACAGCTACGTGGGTAAAATGTGTTTCCGTATTAGAGACAACAATGCACTCAATAAACCAAATTCCGTGCGGTGCATGCAGACTCTTGTTCCTCGCTGATGAAAATGATGGTGAACCCGTGTAAAAAAAAGTGTTTTGTAGCTGAAAATATGCTCTATGAGACGGCGTAACAGTCTTGTAGGCTCGGAAACCACACATTAAATTCGGCCTTGTGCCACATCGCGGTTGGTAAATATCCTACAGTCTTGTCGTTTCCAAGATGAGTGGAATCTCGAGCCATTCGTGTCAGCCATTTTTTAAGAAAGTCCGCCTCGAGTGTCAGCCATTTTTTAAGAAAGTCCGCTCAGAATATAACATTCCTAATTTTCATCAACGATTATCGCGATCTCATCAGTTAACCTTACGGTATCGATACTGATGAAACATCAATTTAATTTTGTCTTAATGCTAAGTTTCATTGATATGTTCGATAACATCAAATTGCCAGCTTATCTCAAAAGTGATCTTTTGTTAACTGAGACAATAAATGGCATAATTTTAACGTTTCCCAAACGAAATTGCTCTCTTTTAATCGTACAAAAGATCCTTTTGTGCCTTCCAACAGCATGGCTGATGCTAAGCCCTAGGAAGGTGAATCATTGCGCCTTCTCGGGTTAACATTTTCTGCTAGAGTCAATTGCTAGGTCTGCTGCTAAGAAAGTTGGTCTGCTGCTAAGAAAGTTGGTCCGCTCTGTCGTGCTAGACAAATTTTCGCGAAAGAATCTTACACACTTGTCGATGCATTGAATATTGTTCTGCTGCTTCTGCTATGTATAGATAAAGATTCTTGATAAAATTCAAACAACGTGTTAAAGTTGCGAGAGTTCAAGTGGAAAAATTGGTCGTAAATTCAAACAAACTGGGTCAGTGGCAGATATGAAAGCATCATTGCGTGCTCGTTTA
>OZ010579.1:79119730-79179730 GCA_963932145.1 Acanthosepion lycidas | reverse complement strand
GTCATATATTTGGATGGCTCTTTGAATTTAGCTTTGTAATCGGTCCTATTTAAAATAAAAATATTAAATTAAAAATATTAAACTCATCACTCCTCTGAATGAGAATGCTTTTGTAAATTCGAAGTCCGCTGTAAAATCGTTTCAGTGCTTTAGTTCAGATCTGGGGTCATTTATTGTAATTATATCTAAATTTTCTTTCTGAAGTACGGTTCATAAGATGATTTGTGAGGCTTTATACTTATAGAAGTATTTTGTATTTGATTCTATTTTCCGGTCTGTTTTTATACTGACGCTAAAATTGAAAATCGAAAAGGTGGAAATTAGGAAATTCTTTTTTCTCTTTGGTAAGTTGGTGGTTGCAGTGATTGATGAAGATGTCTGAGGAATTCGTAAGATTATATATTACTTTTGTATACATCGTTAACCTTTGTTGTTAATTATTTATTTGTTGGTTTAATTATTTTGTACGTAATAAATAAAAAATATATTAGATAATTTTCGGACTTAAATCAATTCAGTATCTGTTGTCATTGTTTACGTTAAGATACGTTTCGTGAGCAGATAAGATCGACTGAGAAAAATCGCCGAAGATTGTATATTTATAAACAGTAATTCGGACATTGCTAAACAGACGTTTCTCTGTAGCTGAATAGTACAGCACGTCAGGTCAAATGACGGTTTCCGTATAGGAATACAGGTTCGATTCCTGTCGGAGAGCGTATATTTTCTACGAAATTTCTCGAACATTCAGGCCGGTAAATGTAATTAATACTGTTTAATTAAAATCAGATCATTTACTTAAATAAATTGTATCTATAAAAGTAACGTCCAAACAGTATATATATATATATATATATATATATATATATATATATACGAGATTATGTAAAAAATAGTCTTATAGTTGGTAATATTGTGATTACATGATCGAAGGTTGAGCTTGATCGCGCCTGTTTTCGTACTACTTTTACAGTGTAAACATGGCGGCTCCGCTAGCAGTGTGCACCAAAATTATCTAAGCAGCCAACCATTATGTATACACGCGAAGATACTTGGTAAAAATTTAACCAAATCATGTCTTCCTATCAAGAATCTGTAATTAAGATCAGCTCAGCAGATTAGCACGACAGACGACCAGTTGGCTCTGGTATTTGCAATTGGTATTACTTATTCAACATAGCGGATGGACATTCTTGGAGAAAGTGTAGCCTGCCATTTCTTTTTGGACAAACCTTGTATTTCTTATTCAAATCAATTTGGATATAATTGCATGAATGCATTTAAATTATAAAGCAAGACACTGCAATGGATCATTAAATTACCGACGCCAACAGGCTGTCTGTAGATTTGAATTTAATACGGATTAATATCCTAACTGTCTATTGTTGTGGCTGAGGTCGTTGTGTATTTTCCTACAGGTGATAGTATGTGGGGTTGTAATCTGACCCTATAAACAAAAACGCTACGATTTCCAAATAGTTGTTTCAAATGGGCAAACAACACTGTGATGATGGCAGATACAAAAAGAAAACTTCGGGAGCTCATAAACAAGGTAGTAATGGCAAGCGAGAAGGACTAATCCTCAACTGTAAGAAGAGAGAATGAATCAGCGTTTCTAATGCCGAAGACGTGAGTTAAGAATTGCTGAAGTCAGAATTAAACAAGTACAAAAGTTTAAATATCATGGTCGTGTTAACGCAGACGACGGAAAATTTGACATCAAAATCTAACGCTGCATTGGAATGGCGAAAAATGCCTTCCCAAAGCTCAACAAAGTATATATTTAGCGGAAAATTGTTAGATAAGAACGCTTAACTGTTATCTAATATCTGCCTTCCTATAGTAAATCCTGGACAATCTTTCCACAGATGAAGCGGTTATTTGAGGCAATTGAGATTTTTGGGCCCGCAAAATAATGGATTGTCAAAAGGACTGTTTATTTTCTATGAAACCGCTATTATTTAATTACCTTTTCTTATCGGCAATGTTTATTAAAAAGCGGTCATTAGAATTGTAATAAAAAGCGATCATTAGAATTGTAATAAAAAGCGGTCATTAGAATTGTAATAAAAAGCGATCATTAGAATTGTAATAAAAAGCGGTCATTAGAATTGTAATAAAAAGCGATCATTAGAATTGTAATAAAAAGCGGTCATTAGAATTGTAATAAAAAGCGGTCATTAGAATTGTAATAAAAAGCGATCATTAGAATTGTAATAAAAAGCGATCATTAGAATTGTAATAAAAAGCGATCATTAGAATTGTAATAAAAAGCGGTCATTAGAATTGTAATAAAAAGCGGTCATTAGAATTGTAATAAAAAGCGATCATTAGAATTGTAATAAAAAGCGATCATTAGAATTGTAATAAAAAGCGATCATTAGAATTGTAATAAAAAGCGATCATTAGAATTGTAATAAAAAGCGGTCATTAGAATTGTAATAAAAAGCGATCATTAGAATTGTAATAAAAAGCGATCATTAGAATTGTAATAAAAAGCGGTCATTAGAATTGTAATAAAAAGCGGTCATTAGAATTGTAATAAAAAGCGATCATTAGAATTGTAATAAAAAGCGATCATTAGAATTGTAATAAAAAGCGGTCATTAGAATTGTAATAAAAAGCGGTCATTAGAATTGTAATAAAAAGCGATCATTAGAATTGTAATAAAAAGCGATCATTAGAATTGTAATAAAAAGCGATCATTAGAATTGTAATAAAAAGCGATCATTAGAATTGTAATAAAAAGCGGTCATTAGAATTGTAATAAAAAGCGATCATTAGAATTGTAACAAAACCTAAACATAAAATGAATATAAAAAATATTAATCATTATATATTTATTACATTTTTTATTTACAAGAATAATTTTACATTTACAATATTCTAAAAACTAATATATTTGTATTAATACTAATACAATGCAATATTTATCATTTACTAATTTATAAATATAAAACAGTTTTTATTCGTAAATTTATAAACATTTACTAAATTATTGAATTATATGAATGAACTATAAGTAAATCCTTATTATTTATCATTTTATAAAGCTCGAAGCAATTAGTAATTAGCAGAAGGTTTTTCAGCCATTCCAATAAATAATATAATAAATATATATTGTAAATATACAATATAATAATTAAATAATTTTTATTATTGTTGTTGTCAATTCTCACGAAGAAAGAAAATGTATAAATTCCCTTTTATATGTTTAGGTTTTATTACAAATATAATCATCACTTTTAAAACAATTAACATTGCTGTGAAGTGAAAATAGTTAAAATATTAGCGCTGTCATGGAAAAACCGTTCTTGTGACACTGTTTTTTTTTTGTTTTGTTTTGTTTTTGTTGTTTTTTTGTTTTTTTGGTGTTCACGAACGTCCACATATTTATTTTTTTTTTTAAGCATTTCACCCCAAGCAAGACGAGAGTGCCACTAGTAAGCTGGGGTTTACAGTGAGTGAAAGTGAGAGAAAAGACTTGGTATAGGGGAGGATTGAGCAGTGGATAAAAGATGAACAGAGTTCAAAATAACATAAGATGGTGATGGACGTTGCATTTAAATTTTTGAAGATTGCATCTATCAGGGAAGCAAGTAAGAGGAAGGGAGTTCCACACACGGGATGTGCGAGAAAACAAACTGTTGCAGTAGAAATGGCAGTTACGTTTAACTATTTCAACAGTAAAATGGTGGGGCCGAGATGCCAATCTAGTGGCATGCTTAAAATTCATGAAGTCTGGGAACCAGCGAAAAAAACTAGTAAGAGCTGTTGACATGAAAATCTTTGTAGAAAAGACAGAGGAAAGCTACAACATGTCTGTGAGAAAGTGACTGAAGTCGAGATGCCAGGTCAGGATCTATTACATTGCAGATCATTCTTTGGATTTTGTCGAAAAGCTTGAGATGAACAGCAGGGGTACCAGGTGAGATATGGCAAAAATTTTCAATGCACGGACGGATTGTAGATGTATAAGAATGATTCTGCCGAGAAAAAATTTTTTGGCACGGCACAGTGAACTAACTTTCCTTGCAGTAAATGCAGCTATGGATTCAATGTATTTGTTCTCCTTCAAGACAGTCGAAAAAGTGAGGCCAAGAAGGCGCAGTGAGATTCTCTCCTGGGGTCGAACATCAGTCATGACTGGCAGGGAAGTTTCTCTGTAATGGTTAAATGAGAGCACTTTAGTTTTGGGAGCGGTTTAACTCGGCATTCCCTGGAATGAAAGCATCAATGCCGGCTTTCATCCGGGAAGAGACCTCAGACGCCATTTTTGAACGGGAAGATTAAAAACTACATTCCAAATGACGTCGCGAAGAAAATCGCGGAACGGATCCCAATCCGATCGTTGATAACAGAAAGATATTGTGCTGTCAGGAGGTTCATGGCTTAGGAGGGTGCAGAAGGAGATGTCTAGAGACATTACCGCGTAATCAGAGCTGCCAAGAGGGCAGAGCTACGTAGTACGACAAGAGACAAGGATAGATGTAAAAAAAAAGGATCGAAAAGAGAATCGTTTCCGTCAGGGTAACTGGGGGAACACGTAGAAAAGTCAACCACTTGAGTGAGAGATCGAGCGATTAAAAAGTTAATGGTTTTGGTGCCAGAGTGTTTAAGCCACCTGGTATGATGGTCATTACAGTCACCGAACACGAATATGTTTGCAAACGGGTGTAGGGAGATGGCTTTGTCTGTATAATAGGAAATACTATCTTGCATGCAACAGTCTTGAGAAGAAGGGGAACGGTAGAGAAAGGAGAGATCGCTGACTGACTGAAGTAGAGAGAGATGGAGAAACATGTACCAATGGTCTGGAGATTCGAGAGATTCGAGAGATTCGAGAGAATCGAGAGAGAGTTCCCTAGCCTGCGGGAAATGTTCGCGAGCATAAACTGTTGGAATTTTGGGGGAACTAGTGAGTCAGCCAAAAAGAGCTGACTCATTTTATAGTTCACCAAAAGAAGTGTTAACCAATCAGAAAGCTCAAAATATTCAATGCGACGTGTATAATACCGGCCATGTTTTTTTCCCGAATATTCACTCCCAGCCTTTGATATCGAAGACTGAAGAATTACGGAACAGCTGCTGGTGGTATTGGCGATATAGTCAGATTCAGTAGAGTTTCTGACTCGAGAGTATTAATCTTTAACGTTGTTTCATTGAACAGATTACGTACTGCTCTGTATTCTATATTCATAGACTATGGTGAACATGGTCAACATAAAATCCCAGGCCATGCCCGTGGATTTTATAGTTCTTTCTAAGTAGGAGAAGATAGCCAGGAAATCAGAGAAATGGATTGAAGAGTTAAGTTTAGTTTCGCAGAGAGCTAGGATGACCGTAGTCTTTTCGAAGAGGAACAATTCACACTGACGAAGTTTGTACGAATACCACGAATGCTGGAAAAGGAAAGCTTAAGGGATTTAGGTGATTTTTGTTGAGCTGGTTTCGGTTTATATATTTGGTTGTTTATAGACATGATGCGTTATATTGGGAAGAAAAAGACCTAGGATAGTAGTGGCAGTCGGTCATCTAAGATAACATATGCCGGGAGAGAATTGGTGCAGACTGCAACATAGTATGGCTTCTGGGTTGCCCACCGGAGGTTCTTGTAGGAATAGCCGTCCATGCGCAACATGGCACTATTCGGATATTTACCAAGATCTTTTAGTATCACCATGCTGAACAGGTTGAATAAATCCCCGGAGAAGACGCATCCACCAGGTTATGTACTTATGTTCTTCCTCATATCACTTTCTCCTGTATACAGGAACTTTGTTTCCAGTTAACGTTCTATAGTAAAATAGCGCAGGATGCCAATCTACTAGGGTGGATAACTAATCCACGTTGCAGACGCCAGCTCTGGCACATTTTGTGTTTGTCCCATACACACAGAACGCACCTGTGTTTTATACTGCAAATATACCGCGAACCTTAGTTACAGTTTCTAGGCGTGAGCGCTCTGTCTAACGTGATCAACAGTCTGAACAAGGCCAGCACACTCAAAACCTCAGTCACGATGGCTCAGCCTTCAATGGCTCTTTAGGATTGCGTCTAACTAATTTCACTCAATGTTTTTTCAAGCCCTTTCCAAAGTTGCCTCATAACTTCAACAAGTCACCTTTCTGACAAATCGACCATGGTGAGGTTCGAACCTGGTTCAGATAACGAACTTTCTGACCACTCGGCTACGTGCCCATATTCGGACAGTAATTCGTTTTTCACTTTTACAATTCCTTTCTATGGGTGTCTGCGATTTTATGTCTTGGCGATTTGAGTTTACAAAGAAAATTATATGAAAACATATTACTTGCCGCCGGCTTTTGGCATGCACTTTATGGAAAATAACTCTATTGCCGTTCATAGAGGCAGCGGAATGCGATGGTGTCCGGGTCTGCCAAGAGACAAAATCCAAGCTGCGATGGGTCAGCAGTTGGCTTGAGTGTCATCTCCCAAGTGAACGATACGCATTCAGTAGTTTTGTCCGGTGTAACAATCTTTTGACCTCGGCAAAAGATTGATAGACTGCCTTGAGCATTTTAAAGAACGTCGCTTGCAAGAAAGGAGATGGAATTGTACTGTATATTTCTGGAAGAAAGAGCCAAAAGGTAGCGGCAAAATTAGTGATTGGAGCGTTGGGTTGAGGTTGGTCAGGTGTTCTGACGTTGCCTAGAGAAATATTGTAGACGAAAGAAAGCGACGACTTTCAAATCTCGAACTTGGTTTAAATAGCTCAAAGCATATCCAATTTAATTCGATTACTTCTTCTATGTCCGTACAGGGTGTTGGCGAGTATAGCTCTTCACAGCTTCCTGTCATTACTAGTTCTTAATGAGTTTTGTCTTTTTGTTATTTCTAAACCCTTTTGCGCCATCCATTAACTGAAGCTCGCTAAATAGTTTTTTGTTGTAGCATACCTACGGACGATAATGGCTATGTCCCCTTTCCCATAAATACAGTAGTGAATACTGTACCTGACTAGAGTTGGAGATTTGTCTACAGCTGTGCTGGTCATACTCTCTGCAGAGAAGATCCCCGGACGAGGCTACATCGAAGAGCAGAGTCTCATCTCGGGAAGCAGCTACTCGACCGGGGAATTTTTAGCCGAGCTTACGGGCTCGTATATCCTACACTGAGTTCGGCCTTGTGCCACATCTGATTGCGTGGGCGGTTAGTAGGTATCCTGGACTTGAAGATTCGTGTCCAGTTGTGCTTATCAAACTCTCTGCCTCCGAGCAGAGAGGATCGCCAGACAAGGCTATGTTAAAGGGCAGAGTCTCATCGCGAGAAACAGCTACACGACCCCATATTATAGGGGGTTTACAGGGAATTTTTGGCCGAGATTTTTTTACGGGCTCGGATATCCCACGCGTGGGGTGGTTGGTAGATATCCTGCAGTTGGAGATTCATTGTGGAATTTACTTGAATCACTTCTAGCTGTTGACTACTTCTTCTGCGCGTCGCAGGCTAATCTTTTATATGTTGTTCTTGTCCTAAGTATTATCGTTCATTACCAACCTTCGTTTGATTATTCTATTCAGTAACCTTCTCTAGGTTACATAAAAACAATGCATAACATGCTTAGTGAGCTTGATTAAATAAATGGTGAGACAAGGTTTAGGGAAAATATAAAAAGACAAAATCTATCAAAAGCTACGAAGGACAGGGAATTGTGGAGAGCCATGATCGTCTATGTTCTAAGGGGACACGCCAGAAGCAATTTGCGGTTTGAAGCGAATCTACGTCGAGCCCAACCTAGTTTATGTTCTATTTCATTATATACTATACTAAATATATTGTAACAACTATTTGAAATATTTCTTCTTCTATGTGTCGTGTCCCTTTAGGACGTTAGCGATTATGGCTCTCCACTATTTTCTGTCCGTTGTAGCTCTTAATAAACTTTTTCTTTTTGCTGTATCTCCTAAACCCTGTCTTGTGATCCATCAACACAAGCTCGTTAGGTCAGTTTTTCTTTTTTTTTTTTTTCTTTGTCCTCCTTATCTTTAATATGTGCTGTGAGTGTCCAATTTTCCAACCCGGCTTTCCTCATTATGTTCCCTAGAAATACCAACTTCTCTTTTCGGGTCTTCTGTATACGTGTCCTTTTTTCTTTTTTTTTTTCATTTTCTCTAAAACGTCTTTGTTGCTCATGTGTTCAGACCATGTTATTCTCAGCATCCTTCTGTAGAACCACATTTCTGTTGCTGCAGTTGTTTTCTCCATTTGTCTAGAAGTTTTAAGATGGATTTGGGGTTATATGCCATCACTGCTTTCTTTTCACTTCCAGATCATTTTTCTGCTTTAGAATGATTTATTTCACTTTTTTAAAATGATTTTGGAGTCTTCTTTCTTGGGGAATTTTATATATGATGCTTATTTTCTAATTTTTGTGATGAGAACGAACACTCGTTACCACTTTTGTAATGTCAACAAATACGCGTTGTCACTTTTGTAATGCTCTTTGTAGTAGAGACTTTGTAATCGCAGATACAACTATAGTAACGCCGTTGAACAATACTGGTGTCAGACGCCTTCGAATATCACTCGCACTAATAGTTCTTACTCGATAATAGTCGCTCGAAAAGTAACCGCCGAATAGTGATCCGAATAGTAATCCGTACATTGATCAGTATAAAGAAATAGTATAGAGAATAGTATAGAGGCTGGAGTAGAAATAGTGATCCGTATAGTAATAGAGGATAGAACAGAATTAGTGATCCGTATAGTAATAGAGGATAGAACAGAAATAGTGATCTGTATAGTAATAGAGGATAGAACAGAAATAGTGATCAATTAGACGCCACGCTACTTCCTATTTATGCTTTTTCTTATGGTCACATGATCTACCTAATTCAAAAATAGGATCGCCTGCGTTTGATCTCTGGTGATCTGTGTTCAGACCTAAGTGTCGGCAGTGATACTTTATTCCTATATAGCACTAATTACGATTATTCTTATTCCAACTATAAATATCTATATCATAGCCTACGTCGTCCTCAGCACCCTATCCTCCAATCCTCGTTGCTGGTGCCTGCTCAGGCATATTTGTATTTGTTCAACACCGCTAGTTTATACTGAAACTATACATGGCAGACCTTAGTTACAGTTTCTGGGAAATGACACATAACCAGATGTGATAAACATTTTGAACAAGGTTAGTACGTTCAAACCCTCGGTCACGATGACTTTTAACTTCATGCTAGCACAACTATCGACGAGCAATTTCGTCTACTCAGTTTCACACACAAAGCTTGAGACAACCCATGGTATGTTTTCCAAGAGCTGGGATCGCCTCGCCAAGCCGATAATGTCAATAATTCACATTACTATCAAATCGGCCATGATAAAATTCGATCCTTTGTCTCATGGTCAGAAAGTGAACGTTCTAAACACTAGACAAGACGCATATATCCACATATGTGGAAAATTTCTCAGAGTAAACCTGTAGTAAACGACAATATTTATAAATGTAAAAGACAGTAGGTAAACTGTAATGTATCCTATCTAGATAATCTTAAAATAGTCACAACCCCTTCCAGAACTATTATGGATATGCTCAGATCCTCAAACATTAATAGCTATAATATTTCTGAAGCAGGCGTTTATAAAATAAATTGCCAGAACTGTTCCTCCCAATATATTGGAGAATCAAGTAGAAATAAAAAAAAAAAACGCATTTATGAGCACAAAAGTTACCTCACAAAAACAACTTAGCTTATGCACTAAATAAATTCAACCACAATTTTGATTTTAAAAATGATACACCCATAAAAAAAGAAAATAACTCACTCAGAAGGAAAATCCTCGAGAGTGCCGCCATTGAATATTATCCAGATATTAATCTACGCCCAGGCTTTTCCCCATTTCTCCTTTCTTAACAGAATTACTACTTTCCCAAACAAAGTTACTGAACAGTATCAAGAAATCCAAAGAAAATGGTTGAATCCGTCAACACAACAATAAAAACAATATCTCCACACGTGACAGTACTTGATGTAATTTTCAGTTAACAGTATGAAAATAGCGTTCTCTAAATTCTTCCAGTTGCTAAGGACATCTTGTTTTGTTATTATTAGTTACTTTGTATAATAAATGCATTTCGTTTTTACCTTGAAAAAGTCCACATTGGACGAAACGCGTCGGCAACTATGACAGTTTTCTTATTGTCTTTTATATTTATAAATTCACATATGTCTATATACACAGATAATAGTTATTTACTTAGCATAGTGTTATCTGACACAAGATTACAATAACTGAGCCTCTTTTTGGTCTACGAGACAAACTCGTTAATCATTTCACTATGTAAGCCAAACGCACAAGAGGTATTGTAAATATGAAAATAGAAGGAAAGTTGTATGTAAATTTATTACTGTGCGTACGATTGAGTGCAAATATTTTTATATGCTGGTAAAGTTTCTGAGGTGGATGGGAAAATATAAACAGTCGGAAACATACAGGTAGATTAAATAATAAGAAGAATGCACCATACCATCGCTCTTCGGGTAGCACCATAATAAAAAAACAAAAAAAAACATATCACTTAAACACTTCACAGCAGTTACAACAATGGTGGATAGCATGTGTAGCTAGAAGAGAAAATAAGGATATAACCAAGATGTTAACCTTCCACGCCACCAAAAACAAAAAGTTTGGAAGGAAACGTCCATCGAGAAGAGAAGGAGCGATAACAGTTAGTGTACTTAAGACTTCTAATTTCCTGAAAAAAATAAGATTTTACAAATTACAACAATAATGTTAAATTCTCAATCAAAGAATGTCTAACGTTTCCTCTATGGAAACGGTTATTTTAACAATTCCATCTAACGAGCTGTTACTATTCAATCGTTTTCTTCTCTATGCCGTAAGAACGATAACGATGATGGCTCTCCACAATTTCCTATCCTTTGTAGCTCTTAGAGATTTTTTTTTTTTTGCTATCTCTCCCCTAAACCCTGTTCTGCCAACTATTTACTCAAGCACGTTAGGTTGATTATATGCTTTCTTTTCTTTTTTTTTTCTCTGCTTGTCTTCAATATGACATGCGAGCGTCAAATTTTACAAGCCACCTTTCCTCGTTGTTTTGCCCGGGAAATTTCAACTGTCTCTTTCGATGTTTGTTGCAAGTATCCTTCTTGTTTGTTTTGTCTCTAAAACTTCATCATTGCTCCATTTGATTTGAATTCAATTCTTTCCTTCTCTTAGACTAGTTGTCATCCAAGGCTACAGATCATTTTCTTTTTTTTAGAAACTCATAGATGCGAGGAAAAAAAAGATTTCGAAGTGGCATTAGTGCTATGTGAGTGTAACAGGCTCGACTGAAATATGACCTCAGCTCGCTGATTTCACTTTTCGCGCTGATAACTGCTACGCCACCAGCATTTTTACAGATAGAACGTAAGCAAGGAAACAGGCAAGCGGATTATAGTGATCGATAGGACAGATCCGAAATTATGGCCGTACAGATCTTTACCGTTAATCGTTAATAATTTTCGACTGATTCATATTACTTTCTCTTTTGACAAGATAATCCTATAATTTGACAACGCGTGTTTCCATCTCCCACTTCCTCTCTCCCTCTCGCTACCCCGTCTAAAGATGTCATAAAAAGTTAATCGGTAGATCAAGTCGCTATAATTCATTGTTCAGACATACTTAGTCACTCTCTAAACTCAAACACAAAGAGCGGCCATTGTATTGTTTGTTGTACAAGTTGTTCTTTTGCTTTCTTAAAGCAATAAGGATCAGTAATGATATCTACTTAATCGAATTCAATAGTTCACTCGTCTATTTAGTTCAGCCCGTGAGCGAACGCCCACAAACTGTCCGAGAACTTCAGTCTGAAATGTAATTATTCGCGTTTCATACGAGATCTGATCAAAAAGTATCGGCACTGTTGCTATAGTAACGGAGCTAAAGGACGCAGAGTGAAGCCGCTTCATGCATACTGAACTTAGAATCTGTTGCGAGCACACACCACGTTATAACGGTCTTGCCCACTTTCCTTTTTTATAGCAGTGATTGGAAGGAAAGTGTATAGAGTGTGGTCGTCTCATCACCTCTTCATATATTCCATCATTGACCATGGCTTGTGAGGCAGTTTTTGGCCAACGACTCTATCTGACAACCACCATATTTCAAAGATCTCGGCCTTTGAAACTATTTTCTCTTCAAAAATCAAATCCAGCGTGAAAAGAACAAGAGTTCATGACGTCGAGGAAATCCATGTGAATGCGACTAGACAGACTTTCGCTAATTCCTAAAAGAAATACTTGGAATGCTTCCATTAATGTAAACGATTCTGGATAAAGCGTGTGGCGGATTTGAAGGATATCAAATGCTGAATTGATATCTGTTGTAGTTTCCTTTTTATAGCGCTAGTCCCGATAATTTTTGATCAGACGTACATATTTTTTTCAGATGTTTGTTATCCTTAAAGATATATATATGTGTGTGTTTTTGTTTGTGTGTATGTGTGTGTTATACCCGATAACAAAATATTATCTTCTTTTGTTCGGCTACGTTACACGTCACATCCGGGACGATATGTCCAAATGTTATCATTATTAATTAATTAAAGTGTAAAAAATAGTACGAATTTTCACATAGCTATTAAGAAAATATTCGAGCGCTTCACAGCTCTTAAAAAAGAAACAGACGTTATGACGTTTTCATCAATATGACTAGCTTAGCAAATGTCTTCGGCATTTTCAACGTTCTTGTCCACAGAGCTATCTTATCCCTTTTCCTCGAAAATAAATTAAAAGTTACTATTTTCCTGTGTGTTCGTGATGATGCGATTTTTTTTAATGACATCAATTTCAAGGATGTTTTGCAGGGTTGCCAATATTTATGTACAGTTAATTTTGTTTCTATTCGTGTGATCTGATGTTTGCCAGAGATTTGTTAATTTTTCTGTGAACATTGTTCGAGCGTTTGCGATAAATATTGTGTGAATTCTTTGTTTGCGAACATAATATAAACTATTTAAATTCTTATTTTAGTCGATAAATACTAGAATCAAAGTTGAACAAATGATAACTTTAGCCTCTATCAATTTTAAAAGATTCAGTTGGTACCATCCAATGTAAATGTACTCATTTTGGTCCAATTTGATACGTTTCTGAGTGTAGATATTCATTTACATACAAGGGGACCAACTGAATCTTTTAACATTGGTAACAGTTCAATTTAACATGAATGTAAACACGATATTTTTTTTTTCAAATATTTTTATCCCAGATTTAGGGATGCGTATTATACGTGAATAATAACGATACAAAATGTGGGAAAAAAAGAAAATGTTCAGAACAGGGAGTTCATAGAAACTGTTGCTAACGATCTGAAAGTGACAGCAGGCATTTGGTGGGAAAATAACGATGAAATGAGGAGTAGGAGAATTGAACACTCACAGGGTAATTTGATGGCAACCGTGGTGGGAAAGCGTGTAAGCTAACTGATTTCAGAATAAGTGTCACGAAAATAAACAACGTTCCTAACGGAGCGAGTTCACTTAATGAGATAAAAATATAGGAAGATATGGAGAGCTATGATTACCCAAGTTTTGAAAGGAGAAGGCAAAAAAGAAGGAGAGGGAGTGTGTGTTTGATAGCTGCACAGAGTTAAGTAAATGCTTACTGAAAGACCAATATTGAGCCTTTTGCCCTCAGACATTTACAATCTACTTTTGTCAAAATTTATGTGACAAACTCGTGATTTTTATATGGCTGCAAATTTGATACATTTCTGAGCGCATATGTTCATTTACATATGATGAGCCCAACTGAGTAAATTTTCATACAATGGGTCCAAATGAGTTCATTTACGCACGAAGGGCTCAACTGAGTTCATTTACGTAGAATAGGCTCAACTGAGTTCATTTACGTACTAAGGGCCCAAATGTGTTTATTTACGTACGTTGAGTCCAATGGAGTTTATTTACGCACGATTGGTCCAACTGAGTCAATTTACATACCATGGATCAAACAGAGTTCATTTAAGTACGAAGAACTAAACTGAGTTCATTTACATCGGACAGGTCCAACTGAGTTCATTTACGTACGGTGAGTCCAACTGAGTTTATTTACGTACGATGGGCCCAACCGAGTCCATTTACATAAGATGGGTTCACCTGACTTCATTTATATAGGATAGGCCCAACTAAGTTCATTTACATAAGATGGGTTCACCCGACTTCATTTACATAGGATAGGTCCAACTGAGTTCATTTTCGCACGGTGTGCCCAACTGAGTTTATTTACGTACGATCGTCCCAACTAATTTGATTTACATACGATGAGATCAATTAAGTCGAAAATCATACTAGGGCATTAATTTCTATTCCAATTTTTCCTCACCTTTATTGACAATACACAAAAAATTATACATTTAGCATATAAGAGGCTTTGGACATACAATAAATGTAACATATAAGTACTCTGAATTGCATTAATCTCGCCGCTAGAATAAGTTAATGTTCACGACCGCTAACGTGATTAGGGACTGTGTTGATGATGTCACCTGATCTCTGAGAATGCCGCCAACACATACTATAACCAGAGTTTTTCTGGATTTCTTCTTTTATGCACCATGTCCCTTCAGAACTTGTGAGATCATGGCTCTCCACAGCTTTTGTATCTCTTAGCAATGTTTGCCTTTTTGTTATCCCTCTTACTGTTTTCCATCTATTTTTACGTTAGATCGTTGCAAGTTTAGTCGATTCTTCTGCCTCTCTTGCCTTCATTATGTTCGGCGAGTGTTAGATTCTCCAAGCCTCTTTTCCTCATTTTATGCCATAGAAATGTCAACTGTCGTTTGATGATTCTAAAAACAAGTGTTCATTTTGTTTCCATTTTCTTTAAAACTTCTTCGTTACTCACATGATCTGCCATGGAATTATCAATATCTTTCTTTAAAACTTCTTCCCTGTTACCACAAGTCTGCTCTTTATGGGTGAAGAAATTTTCTGTCCTCTACTTCATGATTTGTCATACTTTCTTATTATAAAACATACTAATGATATAACATAGCAGTTCAATAACTAGAATATAACCATTCGCCCTTGCATGGAACACTGCAGCCATATATGGCCTGGAATCCCCGGTGTTCGTCTCAAGATCCTCGACAAAATCCAGAGACGGATATGCAATGTGATAGGTCCTGATCTAGCATCTCATCTACAGTCATCTTCTCAGAGACGTGCCGTCGTTTCCCCTGTAATTTGTATAAATATTTTCACAGTAACTGCTCCGACGAGCTACTTTCGCTGGTTCCCAAAATGCATGAATTTAAACGTGTCACTAGGTCGGCATCTCAGTCCCACCATTTCACTGTCGAAACTGTTAAATGTAGCTGTCTCTTCTACTCCAATAGATTCATGTCACGCACTTCCCGTCCGTGGGACTCCCTTCCTCTTACTTGCTTCCCTGATAGCTCTAATCTTCAATTATTCAAATACAACGTCAATCGACATCTTCAGATGCCCTGATATAATTCTCCGTCCTTCTCTTCATCCATTACGCTATCACGTCTCTTTACTCTTGCTCCTACTCTCGGTAAGCCGTTACGCGCTAGTGGGGTGAATTGCTTAAAAAAATAATAATAATAATTTACGCAAGATGAATTTATTACCGCCCTATGTATATTGGGATAGGCTGGAAAATATGCCCCTCGGACAAAATATACTCTCTCGTTTACACGAGAGTAGGCTGGAAAGTTTATAGGCTGACAAAGATATAAAAATAAACAGACACGCCAGATGGTAGATTAAAAAACGTACAAATGTATAAGATTGCAACAGCTGGACGACCAGATGTTTTATTTTGGTACACTCGTACTGGTTTGACTACTTTTATTATCATGGTCAACATATGAACTTTCCAGCCGACCCTTATATTATGTATTTAAATGTATCCACAGGAGAAAATCACAGATGCTATGGATGATACAGTATCATACGACGACAGATATTTCTTGGATGCATTTTTCAGCCCTAAATTTTCGACTCCTTGATTATTGATTGTAATCATCCAATAACTGATTACTGTTGAATTATTTCATATCAGCCATTATTACCTATTTGTAAACTGGGGCTATCGCGTAACATTACAAGTAAGAAAAAGAGTTGCTAATACTAATACTAAAAGTGGTTATAAACCGACATTGGTCATTATAGTTTATCCTAGATTATCTTATATTCCGAGGCTTCAAAATAAGCTACTCCCAATTACCGCATCGCTTAAGGACGTTGGTGATTTTGGATCTCTACCATTTCCTGTTCTTTGTAGGTTTTTTAATAAATATTGTCATTTTTTTTTTTTTTTGTCATCTCTCCTATATTCTGCTCCGCCATCCATTCCCTCAAGCTCGCCAGGTATTTTGCGCGCCGTTTTCGTCTGTCGCTCTTTCCTTCAATATGTCCTGTGAGTATCAGATTCTCCAAGCCCTCTTTCCACATTATGTTATGCATTGGTTTACTCTGTCTCTCTTACCTTCAAACTGTCCTGTGAGTATCAAATTTTCCAAGTCCTCTTTCTTCATTATGTTATGCGTGGCTTTACTCTGTCTCTCTACCCTTCAATCTGTCCTGTGAGTATCAAATTTTCCAAGTCCTCTTTCCTCATTATGTTATGCGTGGCTTTACTCTGTCTCTCTTCCCTTCAATCTGTCCTGTGAGTATCAAATTTTCCAAGTCCTCTTTCCTCATTAGGTCATGCGTCTCCTTTACTCTGTCTCTCTTACCTTCAATCTGTCCTGTGAGTATCAAATTTTCCAAGGCCTCTTTCCTCATTATGTTATGCGTGGCTTTACTCTGTTTCTCTTACCTTCAATTTGTCCTGTGAGTATCAAATTTTCCAAGGCTTCTTTCCTCATTAGCTTATGTGTGGCTTTACTGTGTTTCTCTTACCTTCAATCTGTCCTGTGAGTATCAAATTTTCCAAGTCCCCTTTCCTCATTATGCACCTCAGAAAGCATAACTGTCTCTTCCTGATGTTAAGTATAAGTGCCCTTTTTGTTACCATTGCCCCTCAAACTTCGTCGTTACTCACATGCTCGGTCCATGGTATTCTCAGAATCCTTCTGCAGAACCACGTTTCTGTTTCTTCAAGTCTCTTCTTCATCTGCGCGGAGATTTTCCAGCATTCACTACCTCGGGGTTATTCGTGACTAGTCGTAAGTATGACCGGGTGTATTCGGGGAGGGCGTTGATTTGGAGTGCGATATCGGCCCTCGGGAAAAATATATATTGCAGGGGTAGTACTGCATTATTTTCTATCGCGGCACGTCGCCGAGTGACGTTAGAACGTGTTCACTTTCGAATCTCACTAGGGTCGATTTGTCCGGAAGGTGACTTCTTGATGTTATCGGCCTGGAGGAGGCGATCCCATCGTACGACACCTTTGGAAATTGTCTGAAACCCATAGCACGGGTTGACCCAAGCCTTGTAAGTGAAATTGGGTAGACGAAAACCATGGAAGCCGTCAATGGCTGTGCTCGCACGAAGTCACAATTTATCGTGACCGATGATTTGGTCAGACTGTTGATTAGTCTAGACAACACGCTCTCTCCCAGAAACTAAGGTCTGCTCAGTATAGTTTCAGTATAAACCACAGGTTGGGCTCTGTGGGTGTTGAACAAACACAAATATGACTGAGTAGGCGTTTGCAATGGGGATTACCTAGCCCTCTTAGTAGATTTACATGCTCGGATTCGAGTAACTGCACCATTTACATTATTTTATTTACAGCATTGGTTTACGGCGAAAAAATTGTACATAATGGTTAAATGGTCATCGTTGTAGTGAAACCGTAAAGTTGAAATACTTCTTTTCAGCCATCATAATGCCAGAAAAATCTGATAATGCCAGAAAAATCTGTACTTAAAAAGAACGTTATTCTTATATTTTCTGTCACTTTTTTGTCTGTGTGTTTTTGTTTCTATGGAGAAATTTCTTTATGGAACTGTTTTCTTTTGGTGAAAACATTAGAAATGCACATTTTAATACGTATGTAATTTCCGTTTGATTATGAGAAGCACTGAACGATACAACTGCTAGATGACCAAGTATAAAAAATGTAAAAGGGGAGACAGAAAATTTCATAAGACGACCAATATACTCTTATGGAAGTTGGTATCTCCATTAACAGTGTAGCACTTTTGCATCATTAAACGCAATGCCATTCACATTCCGATTTACCATTTTATCTAAAAGTACATGATAGCTACAACGATGCCAAATTTTGTCTATTTTCAAGAGAAATCGTTATTATTAGGTTGGTGCAAAAATAATGACGTAATAATGTCGTTTTTTGACGTATTTTTAACGTCAAAAAACGACACTATTACGTCATTATTTTTGCACCAACCTAATAGTTACTTTTGATGAAACAATGCAGTTATTAATAAGAATTTAATGCGCAAAAGATTTCACAGCTCTAGCATCACCCCTTCATACTCAGCTTATGAAATTTTCAGCCGACCCTCAGAAATGTTACTTCTTGGGTAAGTATGTCTGACCTCTCCAAAACAGGTAATTTCATGCGTCAATATTCTGAACAGCGTTAGAAATTCTCTTAAATGGAGTGTTTTTCTCTGTGTGTGTGTGTGTTAAACAATTTTTTTTTTTTTTACTTTTTATTACTATAAACATTGTATTTAGTGGATGTATGTGTTTGAGAAGAATAAAAATATCGTCTCCTCAAAGAGAGGGGGCATATTTTCTTAGATAAAAATTTTGATCTCTAGGTCGATAGATATTAATTTATTTTACTGTTGAGAAAAACGAACTTTTCTGCGTAAACAAGTGGACCATTAAAAATAAAGCGTGTAACAATAAGAAATATACATGCATACACACACACACACACACACATATATATATATATATATATATATATATATATATATATATGATATTTACAGACTGAGATAGAGATAATAAACATATATAAATGAAAAGACATAGATAGAGAGAGAGAGATAGAGATAATGAAGAGACATATATATATAAATAATGAACAGAGATATATAGATAGATCATGAGAAAACATAGAGAAAGACATAATGAACAGACATAGAGAGATAGATTGAGAGATGATGAAGAGATATAGATGAATGACGAACAGAGATACGTAGATAGATATTAGGTTGATGCAAAAATAATGTCGTTTTTGACGTTCAACTTCAAAAGAAAAACGACATTATTTTTGCACCAACCTAATAGATGTGAAGAGACATAAGTACTGAACACACGCACAAACACACACACACACACACACACACATATATATATATATATATATATATATATATATATATATATATATATATATATATATATGTATGTATAAATTTATATATAAAGAGAGAGAGATGGTGAGTTCGATTTTAAAGGAATTAATCAGTGATGCAAATAGACGCATAGAATACAAATGCGAGGCAATTTTGGAAAGATTGAAATTGTAATTTATTGGAGAGATAATAATCTTTGTAAGATTTCATTTCTGTTGAATCAGCGAGCCGAGATTTAAAAAGGTTGCTTAGTTATTTTGAACCAATCCTAGCTAAAATGCACATAACAGAAGCAACAGTGCTTTCATCAGTTTTGTAAAAAAAAAAACTCCGACAGTGAAACAAAATTTCTTTGTCTATCCAGACCTTCAAATACAGGTTTTTTTATACAGACACACCTAACAGAAATGCCGGCGCTATGCCGTCTTTTCAACTATACCTGAAAAGAATTCGTGGTTGAAATAGGTAGGTATTTGTCACTGGGGCTAAAGATCGCTGTATAGATTCAGGATAGAAATTAAAATTTTGAAGGCTATTTTTCCAAGCATGCAAACCTTTCCTTTATGCAAAACTGGCACAACACAAACATATTAAGTTACAGAGCATATATGAGCTTCTAGCTATGTACTGACCCTATTTGCCCATCAGCACACACACACACACACATATATATATATATATATATATATATATATATATATATATATATATATATATATATATTTGGTTGGATTGATGTGAGTTTGTGACCCTGGGTTTCACGCTTTTGCGATCGTCAGGAGTTTGTCTGGTGATCGCAAAAGCGTGAAACCCAGGGTCACAAACTCACATCAATCCAACCAAGTATGTTAGCTCTGTCTCTGATATTGAGCGCTTTCTAATAAGTACTGCGCAAATAATATATAAATAATTATATATATATTTATCTATATTTATATACACACACTTTTCACATATATATATATATATATTATTCGACTCTCCCGTCAAATTCGACGTATGAGGGTCAAGCAGATCAGATCCCGGGAAACCGACACCCCGACAATATCACATGAAATTTGATTATAGCGGTGAAGGTTTCGTGCCGGACCACTCACATTTTTTGAAGGGCCGAATTCAGAGACCTGGTGCACTACGTGCCACAAGGTCCCCAAATGACCCCCCACAGGTTTTGAATTCAAAGTTGTCCTTCTCCTAGACCAGTTACCATACAAGGCTATAGAACCCAGTCTGTCCTGCTATTTACCCATAGCTGGAGAGAGAAGAAGAGGATTCACACCTTTCTCAAGGGTATTAGCACGTAAGTGAATGTAACTGGATTCGACTGGAATTCGAACTCGGCTCTCCAATTCCTAAATCCAAGCTGCTATCCATTACTCCACCGTTATATAAGGCGTTCAAGTCGTCTGAAGTTGGCCTGAATCTGGGTTATGAGTAGGGTCAACCATTCATATGAATTAACCTTTTCAAGCGTTTTTGCCCGGTCTAGATAATCTAGGCATCGAGCACTTTACTGAGTAATTAGGTGATGCCTTCTGGTTTTTTGGGTTTTTTTTTCTTATTGTTGTTCTTATTTAGTTTCTCTGAATTTTGGCAAGTTGACCTTTGTTTCCCCGGGACAAAGAAATGCTCAGGTTGATGTCTGAGGGCGCCGTAAAACCACCGCGAGTCGTCTCCCTCAGCCTTCGTCGAAGTAGACATCTAAGAGAAGGAAAACTGGTAAAACACCTGCGTTGTCTGTTGTCTCCAATGATGTAGAATTGTTCTTTTTTGGGAGGTCACGGTAGCTGTCACTCAGAGAGTGGGATTGGTTTCGTGCAAAGTCTTTCCTCACTTAAAAAAAAAACTTCACGCATAGGCATTACCGTAGCCAAAAAGGCAAATCCACTCAATGAAGGCTTCTAATGATCTTAGTTGAAGATTGCATATCTTTAGCTGGACTAAAAAGCCACAAAAGACCGGCCCATAGATGAGCTCTTTTACATGTATTCAAGCAAGGGCAATGCTCGAACACGACATTGCAGCCATCATATATATATATATATATATATATGTATATGTGTGTGTGTGTGTGTGTATGTATTAGGTTGGTGCAAAAATAATGACGTAATAATGTCGTTTTTTGACGTTAAAAAATACGTCAAAAAACGACATTATTACGTCATTATTTTTGCACCAACCTAATATATATATATAGAAAAAAAACAACTAAAAAGTGGCAAATTAAGAAAATAATAATGTTTTTTATGAAAGTATTTACTTATATTTGATATTTCAGATCGACCTCGATCTTTCTTCAGAAATAACTGTTTTTAGAGGTTTGTTTACAAGTAGCGTCCGTCGCGAGATGCGGACGTCACGTGATATGGAACGCCACTGTGTTCGAATATTTTTAACGTAAATCTAACTGTAATAATATTTTAGATGTTGTGTAAAAAAGATTTTTTTAACTATATCTAAAAAAATGTTTAACTATTGAAATATTTATAAAGATTTAAAATGCCCAAATCTTTATTTAACCCTAGTTTATACGTGGCTTCTCATTATATATATATATATATATATATATATATATATATATATATGTGTGTGTGTGTGTGTGTGTGTATGTGTGTGTGTGTGATATATGTTATATATATATATATAATAATAATAATGGACTCTCCCGTCGGTTTCGACGTATGAGGATCTGCCAGCTTATTGATTCAGTTATGAAAGATTATGCGATAATCTTAAGTGGCATTAAAGACCCGCTAGTGATTTACAAATGAGGCAACATATGGAGCAGGTTTGAGAATTGTGAGATGAGATCACTGTTAGATTGGCTGACCTTTTAGATCTTGCTCTCGCTTCTTGAAGATGATTCAGACAAGCAGATTAAAAATTGCCGAGTCCACTAAAACACGGTGCTTGCGTGTATGCTTTTGCGGGGTGTAAATTGTTCACGTGGATTTGGGGCGCTAAGGCTTAATATTCATTCTGCAGCCTCTTTCCCGTGGATGCAATATTGCAATCCTATCCATATACTATACCTTCTTCTCTACGGTAAAATTAGGCAGATGAATGAGAAAATTCCACCTCAAAATACTTAATTAACCCCGCACTCACCCCCAAAAAGAAAACAGCTACTCTGCGTAACAGACACCCGCGTGGATGCTTCCCTAAACACTACAATCTTCACCTTGATATGCCAAGAGTTAATAAATTATCTATCCACCTTATCCTCATAATCTTAACTTTCTACCACCTCCCCTTTCATTCACATCACGCTTTTCATTCATCGTAACCATTTTAACGGTAATAATCTATTTGATGCGTTCTCGCGACATGGAATTTTTTTTTAAATATTGTCACGATTTTATGCCTCCATATGCATAATACAGTCCTATTTCAATAAAACATGTGGATAATTGAAGACCACGCAGATATTCGCTGCTGGCAAGAGATCCAGATGAAATCTGACTAAAGAGATCCAGATGAAATCTGACTATTTTTAATATTAACCGATTTTATTCATAGCAATAATTCGCACCTTTTTATGACAATATCCGTTTCAATGAGAAATATTGAATTAACTCTTCGTTGAATTAAGTGATCCGATTAAAATCTCCATAAATACGTTCATAAACAGCTGTGTCACAAAGAGAGAGAGAGAGAGAGAGAGAGAGAGTATGTGGGTGTGGGTGTGTTTGCGTGCATCTGTGTACGCGTATCTAGATTCGATGTGTGTAAGGAGAGACTTAATAAGAGTCTGCCTTTGACAAACTTATTCGCTATATATTTTTTCTTTTGGAAGTTTCAGTTATATATGCATATAGAATAAAAACTCTACTTTTCTTCGATGTTTCACTCTCTATTTTAATCACGGAGAGTTTTGAACAGCCAATGCAGAAGTTGAATTCTCATTTCTAATACACACACCCACACACACACACACACACACACACACACACACATACATATATATATATATATATATATATATATATATATCGAAATAAAAGTATAAAATTTAATATTACGAGACATGTTAAACAATTAAAAAAAATATGCAAAAGGAACTAGACACAAATTACAGCGAGTCCCAACAAACACTCACGTTGTTTACACAAAGAAGGCTAATTTGTAATTTGTGTCTAGTACCTTTTGTGTATATATATATATATATATATATATATATATATATATATATATATATTTAATATATAATTCCCTTTTATGATTGTACATTTTTCTGTGCTAATTTTAAATCTCCCGTTGAAGCCTTAAGAGCGGGAGCGAAACCGGTTGCTTCACCTCTGTTTTTTTTTTGTTTGTTTTTTTTTTGTTTAACATGTCTCGTAATATTAAATTTTATACTTTTATTTCGATCATTAAATTTTGTACCTAATCTTATATATATATATATATATATATATATATATATATATATATATATATATATATATATATATATATATATTTATATATACCGATGAGCATATTTCCTTGAGTGCAAGGACGTTAGACGACGTAATTCACACTGCTTAAAAAACTTGGCATCTACTGAAATACTGTTACCCACGGAAAATAATGGCTTTAGTTATAGTCGACTCTCCCGTCGAATTCGACGTATGAGAGTCAAGCAGATCAGTTCCTAGGAACCGACAGCAGCACATGAGATTTTGGTTATAGTGGTGAAGGTTCCGTGAAGGGCCGATTACAGAGAGCTGGTGCACTAAGTGCCACAAGGTCCCCAAACGACCTATTTTTGATATTTTAACTGTTACGGTATATTATAAATGTTTCGATACAGCCCGAACAAACATCGTTAGCGCCTCTAAGTAAAAGCAACCTTCGTCTGAGGAATGCTGTCAATTATGCTTGCTGTGTTTGTCTTAGGGAACATAATGCGAAATCATACATTTGATGCACTTTGACTAGACACTTTAAATCGTCGTGTTGTAAAACAATTTGGTTTTGTTCGGTCCGATTTTTGCAGGCTGATCGATGTCTCATTAGTATGTTTATTACATAATCAATTAATGACGTTGCTTGCTGGTTTGATTCTTTCATAAGATTTTCAATTTCTTTCCTTTTTTGGTTAGTACTTATCGATTGTATGCAGATCTTTGTTACTTTCCTCAGGGCGCAATCATAAAAATTGATATAGCAAAGAAAGAAAGAAAGAAAGAAAGAAAGAAAGAAAGAAAGAAAGAAAGAAAGAAAGAAAGAAAGATGAAATTAATAAAATCGAAAGGAGGAAAAGTGAGGTCATAAGTACTAAAACGAAAGGAAATAAAAGTTAAGAAAGAAAGAAAGAAGGAAAGAAAGGAACAAACAAACAAACAAAGATGAAATTAATAAAATCGAAAGGAAAGGTAAGTGAGGTGTACGTAGTAAAACGGAAAGAAAGAAATAAAGAAAGAAAGAAATAAAGAAAGAAAGAAGAAAGAAAGCAAGAAAGAAAGAAAGAAAGAAAGCAAGAAAGAAAGAAAGAAAGCAAGCAAGAAAGAAAGCAAGAAAGAAAGAAAGAAAGAAAGAAAGCAAGAAAGACAGAAAGAAAGCAAGAAAGAAAGAAAGAAAGAAAGCAAGCAAGAAAGAAAGCAAGAAAGAAAGAAAGAAAGAAAGCAAGAAAGAAAGAAAGCAAGAAAGAAAGAAAGAAAGAAAGCAAGCAAGAAAGAAAGAAAGAAAGAAAGAAAGAAAGAAAGAAAGAAAGAAAGCAAGAAAGAAAGAAAGAAAGCAAGCAAGAAAGAAAGAAAGAAAGCAAGAAAGAAAGAAAGAAAGAAAGCAAGCAAGAAAGAAAGAAAGAAAGCAAAAAAAAAAGAAAGAAAGAAAGCAAGCAAGAAAGAAAGAAAGAAAGCAAGAAAGAAAGAAAGAAAGAAAGCAAGAAAGAAAGAAAGAAAGCAAGCAAGAAAGAAAGAAAGAAAGCAAGAAAGAAAGAAAGAAAGAAAGCAAGCAAGAAAGAAAGAAAGAAAGCAAGCAAGAAAGAAAGAAAGAAAGCAAGAAAGAAAGAAAGAAAGCAAGCAAGAAAGAAAGAAAGAAAGAAAGAAAGGAAAAGTAGATAAAAAAGGACAATTTGGAGAAGCAGCAAAATCTTAAAGAAGTAAATGAAAGAAAAAAACAAAACAAATCAGTACAAAGACATTGAAGATTCAAGAAACCCTCACCAAATGTCATTGTTGTCTCTTTACAATGAAAAAAGATTTCTTCCCATGGCTTTTATCTGTCGATTTAATCTTCCATTAACCGAAAACTTCTGTCAGAAAATTAAGTCGATCAAAGACAAATGATTTGGCAGTCAAAATAAAAATCTCAACTAATAGTCTCAGGGTTTTTTTTTTGTTTGTTTTTTTTTAATGGGCAAAGTTCCATAGAGATTCCAGTCTCAGTTATTTCGATGTTGGTTTGACTTTCATTGCTTTCTCTTTGTTTTGTTTTCGTTTATTTGTGTCGCTCTTATTAAATTGGAACAAAAGTATCGGCTTAGATAGGTTTTAAACATTATTAATGGGTATTTATTCCGAATATAAGAGACGATTTTGTTTCGTTAATTACACAGTTGCAAACTGGATCTAAAAACGGAATTCGATTTTAGATGTCTTGTTCAAGTCTGTCGTTTGTGTTATCTGCGGGTGGCGACTTTTAAAAAAAAAGCCGTCCCTTACATTCGGAATAAATACCCATTAATAATTAATTAAAAGCCTACACATTTGTTCCAATTAAAAAAGACAAAAACATAAACTAAAAAGGGTTCAAGGTTTTATGTAAAGTATTCTGAAAAGGGTCATGGAAAACACTTTATTAAATATTCAAAATGAATATTATTCTTTTCAAAAATTTTGTACCTGCATTTGTTTCATAATCCCATGCTGGGTCATACCCAATGACCTACGGCAAGCAAATGACGTCAGTATTTTGCTCTTTCCACTTAATAAAATAATAGGCAGTTATTAAGAAAAAAAAATCCTAAATAGTCAAATCTCTTCGTAAGGTTATGGGTTGTGCTTGTTTTAATCATTTGTGGGGATTTTATAGAGATATGATGTACTGGAAATTTTATTCTTGAGTTCTTTTTTTTATCAGACCCAGAGCTCCAACTACAACAGGAACAGTTTTAGTTTTTAAGTACCACATTATTTGTTTTTCCATCTCCAAATTTATGTTTCTTTTCTTTATTATTATTATTATTATTATTATTATTATTATTATTATTATTATTATTTTCTGATTGATAAAATCACTTAAAGACCTTGTTATGACGATAAACTACACCCGGAAGCAAGGCCTCTGATTGGGAGGTTTTGAGAAGCGTGGAACCACCTCTTAATTGCTGTTGTTCCAAGGTCAACGCTGGTCCGGGGTGGTAGACCCTGTTAGGGTCCCAGTAGTGACAAATAGTGAACTCCCAAGCAATGCACTATTAAAATCGAATTCCCTCTTAAATCTGCTTCTATTTGTTTCACTTGAAATTTTGAACGCTGGAGCAAATACTGAAAACACAAGTTTATGGTTATTATTATGGTATTATGGTTATGGTTATGGTTTTATGGTTACACTTGTAACTTTTCACATCTGATGATCTTGCCTGGGGATCAGGTGATATATTATTATTAGTAGTAGTAATAATAGAAGTAGTATTAGTATTATTATTATTAATATTTTTAACAAATTCCTTTTAACCTGCTTTTGTTTTATAGTCAATTGCAGTTCATAACTAATGACCTAAAACAAGCTAAGGATGTTATTTTTTGTTGCTTCCACTTTAAACAAAAGACAGCTGTTGGCAAACACCTAAATGGACATAGCTCTTCGCATGATATGGGCTGTGCTTGTTTTAAACATTTTGGGGAATTCTGTAGAGATATAGAATGCCGGGCATTTTATTCTTGAGTTCCTTTCTTTATCAGACCCAAAACTCCAACCACAACAGAATCAGTTTTAGATTTTAAATATCTGATTTTTCTAATTCCATCTTCAAATCTTTGTACTTGCTTAGTTTATCTAAAAGCTTCACAGAAATGTTTATGTGACTTTTCTTTTCTATTTTTTGATAATAATGTTTGGACAATTTTCTTGTATTGTTCAATCTACGTTGATAGAAAAATTCCAGAGGATGGTAAGATCTGCTCCTTCAATTCAGGATGATGTTCATATAAGTTCAGAGCTATTTTTATCCCGTAGCGGTGACAGATCGTCCAAGGTAGGTATTTACCTACCCTATCATGAGGATGTTTAGACTTATTGATCATTATCATCACCACCATCGTTATCATTAATATAATCATCATTATCATCATCATGGGCACGTGGCCGAATGGTTAGAACGTTCGCATTCTGACCATGAGAGCCGAGTTCGAATCTCATCATGGTCGATTTATCAGGAATCGGACTGGAGGGTGGCGATCCAGCGTGTGGCACCTTTGGAAAATGCCCCAAAACCATACCACGGGTTGTTCCAATCCTTTTGAGTGAAATTGGGTAGCCAGAATTGGCTAGCACAAAGTCACAAGTCATCCTGGCCGAGGGGTTGAGCGTACTGGCCTGGTTCAAATTGTTCATCATGCTAGATAACACGCTCTTTCCCAGAAACTGTAACTAAGGTCTGCTCAGAATAGTTGCAGTATAAACCACAGTTTGGGTGTTGAACAAACACAAATGAGCCTGAGCGAGAGTCTGCAATAGGGATTGGCTTGCCACCATAATAGACGGGTATCCTCGGATATTACTATTATTATTATTAATAATAATAATATTGAGTGGGACGGCAGCACAAGAAAAAAAGTGACACCGGCTAATAAAAGCCCAATATACACCCCATCATGACACACAGATTGATAAGTTTATAGAAGACACATGCATCGCACACTAATGTGCGCGGTTAGGTGACATGGCCTGATATATACAAAGAACAACGCATAATGTAGTAGGTGGGGTTCATTTCTTTCGACTAAATTGTTTCGTTGGGAGCATTTCGATTTCAAGTGCGCATCATGGGTTGAAGTCACGAATACTGAAGGAGACTTTATCGATTTGACGTTGTTGGGAAACAGAAAGATTAATCCTGAAACGCTTCTTTTAAGTTCCTATCTATTTTTCAGCAAATTTTGCAATATGCGACGGCCATTTTTCATTTATGTGAAAACCTGTTGTTTTATGGCAAAAATATCTTTCTATTACTTTTTAGGACTAAGCCTCTATTATTTCTACTAATTGAATAGCATTCAAGTAAGATTCGCACTAAATTGGTTATTTTTCGAAACTCACTACCAGTTAATGGACTTTTAAAATAATGCTAGAATTTTTGAGGTGATGGATCTTTTTAAAAATGCCATGTTTCATCTTGGCGTTTGTGATCGTAACTCTCCTCGAATTTCTTTTCTTTGATATTTGTGAATTGACATGAATTCTTTGGGAAAGTAGGGTTGTCAATTTTCGTTGCCTTCTACGAGGCTTGGAATTCGGTCACCCTCTCTTAGAATGAATGCCAAAAAAGTTTTAAGAGGGCCCAGTCTAACATGCAGATGTCGTGGAAGAAAAATGCCAGAGGGTAGTAAATTCTGCTCTCTCAACTACAGATTCAGTATTATGTTTATACCAGTTACCAGCGGTTTTTATTCCAAAGTGATATTGACCTACCCTGTCATGGCGGTTTTTGTACTCATTGGGTGTTTGTCTTGAGCATCCTGGGTTTAGGTGATCAATTGTTTCAATGTGTTGATCACAGAACCTACATTTTGGGCCCGTACTATTAAGCAAGATATTAGTTTGGTAGTTGACTGTCAGCATTCCCTGGATTTTCGCAGCAATAATAAACTCACCAATCTAATCCACTGGCGGATTGCAAATTAATCTATATCAGCCTTTTTCACTCGACCGTACCTCTGTTGGCTCTTGGGCTTAAGGCCATATCACGTTGAAACAGCAGTTCTCTTACGATCACCGAAGTTAAGCAACGTCGAGCCTGGTCAGTACTAAGATAGGTGAACGCTTGGGGATGCAAGATGCTGTAAGCTTATATGTGCGGGTGGTGTAATAGATAACAGGTCGATTTTGGAAATCGGAGGGCCGGGTTCCAATTCCAGCCGGGTTTGATATATTCACATGCCTGCAAATACCTTTGAGGAAGTTATGAATCTGTCTTCACCCTCCCCAGTTTTGCGTTAATTAGTAGGACTTGTATCAGTAAATTCTCTCCAAATTATTAGAATTTAAAAGTATTGCCCGGCTTTAAATAACCTGTAAAAGGTTGATAGGCAGTAAAAGATGAACAAGTCAATGTATTAGGTTGGTGCAAAAATAATGACGTAATAATGTCGTTTTTTGACGTTAAAAAATATGTCAAAAAACGACATTGATACGTCATTATTTTTGCACCAACCTAATAATTGCTTTCGGTCCAGCTTTTTCGCCTCTTGTTTCAGTTAACCTGTTGATTTTGTGGCAGTTGTATCTGCTTCACGGCTATTTCCGATTTAACCGGAATTCTCTTGTATTATTAATATTAGTAGTAGCAGCAGCAGTAGTAGTAATAGTAGTCATCTGTGTGCTATGGTCACAACTTCTTATCATTCGTAGTTCTAAGCAAGTTTTGTCCCCTATTATCCTCGCCGTCCGTGGCCCGTTATCCATTTACCCGTTGTTAGGTAGCTTACCCACTGTTTTTCTCTGCAACATTTGTCTTCATCATGCCATGTGAGTGTTGAATTATCCAAGCCTTCTTTCCTCATTGTGTGTACCAGAAATTTTCAACTGTCTTTTCCTGATCCTAAATGAAAGTATCTTTTTCTTTCTCATCTTCCTTTAAAAATTACTCGTTTCAAAATAACTCCGGATAAAATAGGAAAAACCGAAAAACCCAGAGACGTTATTTAGACTAAAAAACAGTTATTCTTTCAAATTTTGTCTCGGAAATTTAAAAAATTTTCTTGTTGTTTATGGACGTCCTTTTATCACGGGTAGGAATTCTTAAATGCATAACGTCCTGGGTATGACGATAAACTATATCCGCGTTCAGGGTATGACGATGAACTACATCCGCGTCCAGTATATGCCGATAAACTATATCCCTGTCTGGGGTATGATGATAAACTACATCCGCGTCCTGGGTATGACTATAAACGACATCCGGTAGCAAGGCCGCTGATCAGGAGGTTTTGAGGTGCGTGGAACCACCTCTTAATTGCTGGCTTTCCAAGGTCCACCCTGACCCGGGGTGGTAGCACCTGTTAGGGTCCCAGCTAAGGTCAAATAGTTAACCCCGAAACTGGAATAAAAAGCATTATAAATGTGTAAAAATAGGTTTAAATACCTGAAATACTTTGTAAAAATTTATTACCAGCAATAAGTTTTTGAAAAAAATAATATTACCAGCAATACATTTTTTTAAATATTATTACCAGCTATACATTTTTGAGGAAAAAATATTACTAGAAATAGATTTTTGACAAAACAAAATATTACCAGGAAAAAAAATTAAATAACCCATTGAGGTTGATATACCGTAAAACAAAACAAACCAAACCAAACTATCGCTATGAATCTATTTCAAAATTTTTCTTGGCATTAAATGACCCACTGAGGTTTTGATATGCCATAAAACAAAACAACCAACCAACTTAAATACATAAGAAGAGGTAGAAATTTGTCTGCTGTTTGAGCTGTGAATTTATCTGAAGATTTCACTGTATAATGTTCGATCTGTATGATTAGAATTTAACACCGAATTGAATGCATTGATAAAAAAAAAAAGGAGAATGCCTTGAGAAATAAATATTTATAGAAAATTATTTTTTAATCTGTCTTGTTGATGCATTTTCGTACATCAAAAATTACATTCATTGTAATCATTGCCTATGCTTACGTTTTCTATTCCTGCACTTTTTGATGTCTCTGTAGATTCAAACCAAACAATTTCACATTCTTTATTAAGAACACTATTCCGCTTGACTTTGTTTTTTTTTCTTTTTCTTGGACGACTCGCCTATATTTCTTCTATCTTTATCTTGCTGACGTCTTTTATTTTTTTTAACCCAAAACCATATTGTTTCCGTGGATCGAATAATTGTCTTTTTACTCACGATTGATTTATATTATTTTTCACTTGGACGTTTCTCTTCTGTTTACAGACGCTTGTCTACCAATGCAAGGATATGAAATATACTTCATGTTTCCAGAAGACGCCACAGTTGGTAAGTACGATTTTCTTCTTTCTTGTCGTAGAGACTCGTGACTAAATGATTATCATTTGGAAATCCTTTAAGGAAGCAATGGGTTTAACTATCATGATTTGTTTTCTCTAACGTGTGTGGACCGAGAATAGAAACTGCCGATTCCCCTAAAACTAAATGCATTCGCAGGAACGCAGGAATAAGTCAGGGCAGTGTGCGGAGGACATAATGAAGACAAGGAGGGAAATTACAAAAAAGGGATCTTATGTTATTAACTTTGGTATAGAACATATTAATGCATTCTTGACTCGGTTTAAACTTGAAAATTAAGCTAATACTGAATCAAGGATTAATATTTAGCATTCATTCGTAAAAATCTTGATTAGTTTATAATTTCACTGCAATACAAAACTGTATATCTATTTAAAAACTGTCGAATTTAAAACTGTCAAAAAGTATCATGGCGAATTCGAATGTTGGTTTGCGTGTCGTTTCTGGATTCTACTAGTTTATCGGTAATTTTTCACTAACGGATTTTAGTGCTACACCATGAACTGAATCAGCGCCAATTTTCTTTAGATTTTTTTTTTTTTTTTTTTACTTGATTTATTACAGATTTGGGAACATTGCAGTAGGCATCTTTTCTTGGCGAAAGCGAGATAAAAACTAGTTAACTAGTGGCTTTTCTCTCTCTCTCTCTCTCTCTCTCTCTCTCTCTCTCTCTCTCTCTCTCTCTCTGCTGAATCCGATGCACGTAAAGGCATCTAAGGGAAGAAGGCTCGGATGACTTTCATAACCGCAGCTGAACAGGGTTATTTTTTATTATTTTTTCACCGCCAAAAGCCATTGAGACGCAGAGGTTATGAGTGTGAAAGAATATAAGAAATTTAAAACATTATTAAGGAGCAAAAACAATAAAACAACAGGTATTAAAACGGTAGATAACGATTAACATTGCATTTAATTTTTTGAAAATCAAACTTGAATAGAACGCGAGAAGAATTTCACAAGCGAGAAGTGCAAGAAAAGAATCTGTTCGCATAAAAAATATGGTTATATCTAGCCAATTCAACTGTAAATTGATGAGACCTTAACGCCAATCTAACTTAGGCGATCATGTAACTTTCGATACAGAGTTGACGAGTCAGATTTTTTCACAGTAATTTGCCATTTCTTTCTGCGGTAGACCAGAATTCAAAGCTATAGAACCTGGTCTGTCCTGCTATTTACAATACCTGGTGGGCGGGGAGAGAAGAAAAGGATTCATAGCTTTCCCAAAGGTATTAGCATGTAAGTGAATGTAATTGGAACTCGGCTCTCCGATTCCTCAATCAGTTATGTGCCATGCACGATACATGCTTAGGCGATCATGTATATATCGATACATGACTGACGAGGCAGATTTTTCACACATTAGGTTGCCATTTCTTTCTGCAGTAGGCCAGTTGCCATCCAAAGCTATAGAATTCTTTCTGTTCTGCTATTTACCATTAGCCGGATGCCTGGAGAAGAAGAGGATTCATAACTTATCCAAGGATATTAGCTATTAATGTAATGGATTCAACTGGAATTTGAACTCGGCGCTCCAATTCCTCAACCCAAGTCGCTATCCATTACTCCACCGTAAGCTTAAATTCTTAAAGCCTTGTTACGATAGAAGACTGGTCTTAAATATTATTTCGAGTTGCAAGAATCTATCTGCTTCGAATAACTGTGTTCGAGATCCATACTATAACATAATTTCGTTTGCCGCAACGATTTAATCAAACATATGGAATTCGAAATTAATTATCGTTTAAAGTACTTTTTCAGAGTATCTTCACGATCAGCGTAGTGAATACAGAGACACACGATTTCTTACTGTGAATAAAAGACAAATGTAGAGGACCCTAAACGTAAAATCATGTAACTGATAAAAATATGTTCTTTTCCATTTAAGTATATATTCCATGTGTCTGTGAAAGTAGGTATCTCCTCACCCTGCAGGCAAGTCGAGCTTTGTCCGTGTGCTTTGTCCACTATCGATGTTTTCTCGAGTAAAGGCATCCTGTAAAGAAGGAAACAGCTTCAGGTTATGGCGTCCGTCGCAGACCTCAGTCTGCCTTTGAAATTCATCGATCGACATAGAATTGTTGACTGTATTCGGAGAAGAGGAGTGTTGTAGCAGCGAGCACTTGTAAAGATAAGCATACCTTCTGTGTTTATTCGAAACTTTCTAAGCAAGTAGAATGGATATTTATGATTACTTACATAAAGTACGTATATAACGAAAATCGCATGATATCGTCACATGTGTGCGTTTGCGATTAAGTTGATGTAGGTTTTATCACAAATAACTCTGATTATTTTTACTTGCATTTATACACATCAGTATATGAAAACGTATATATATATAATATATATATATATACACTCTCATCTCTCTCTCTCTCTCTCTCTATATATATATATATATATATATATATATATATATATATATAGAGAGAGAGAGAGAGAGTATATTTATATAGAGAGAGAGAGAAAGTGAGAGGGTATATAGAGAGAGAGGATATAAATATAAATATATATATATATATATATATATATATATACAGAGAGAGAGAGGATATATATATATATATATATATATATATATAGAAAGAGAGAGAGAGAATATATATATATATATATATATATATATAGAAAGAGAGAGAGAGAATATATATAGAGAGAGAATATATATATAGAGAGAGCTTATTTATATATAGAGAGAGGGTATATATAAATATATATATATGTATATATATATATATATATGTGTATATATAAATATATATATACACATGTATTTATATATACCCCCTCTCTATATATAAATATCATCTGTCTCTCTCTCTCTATATATATATACATATATTATCTCTCACTCTCTCTCTCTCTCTCTCTATATATATATATATATATCCTCTCTCTATATATATATCTTCTCTCTCTCTCTCTATATATATAAATATATATATATATATATATATATATATATATATATATATATATATATATATATATATATACATATAGAAAGAGAGAGAATATATATATAGAGAGAATATTTATATATAGAGAGAGACAGAGGATATTTATATATAGAGAGAGGGTATATATAAATATATATATATGTATATATATATATATATATATATATGAGTATATATAAATATATATATACACATGTATTTATATATACCCTCTCTGTATATATAAATATCATCTGTCTCTCTCTCTATCTATATATACATATATTCTCTCTCTCTCTCTCTCTCTATATATATATATATATATATATATATCCTCTCTCTATATATATATCTTCTCTCTCTCTCTCTATATATATATATATATATCCTCTCTCTATATATATATCTTCTCTCTCTCTCTCTCTCTCTCTCTCTATATATATATATATATATATATAGAGAGAGAGAGAGAGAGCGAGAGAGAGAAGATATATATATATATAAGGTGGCCAAATTTTCTTGATGTAAGAGCGGCACTCACTAACCTGGCGCTCCCGAATATTTAATTGCACCACCCATTCTGCACTGGGTATTTCTTTAATCCTTCTGACACCCACTATCCTTCCCCAGAACTAAACAAACAATGCTTCACTCTGATCTAGCATTAAAATAAGGATTTAAATTTTTAAACGTCTTAATAAACATGAATATTAAACATGTTTTAATCCAATGGGGTCTCAATTCATATCCAGTAAATAAGTATAAAGCTTGAATTTTTTTTCTTATTTATCTCTTTATATTAAATGTGATGAAAAAAAGGTACTCAGTCAACATATTTCCACGATCCGCATATTAAAAGTCAAAGAGCCGCATTTGGCTTTCGAGAGACCCCCCACCTACCTACCTACCTACCTACCTACCTACCTCAAAAACATATATATATATATGCAATCTCCGACTGACAAAGTGTTGCAGTTAAGTGTTTTATATAATTTTTCATGTGTTCTTATATTTGTTTTTCTTTGCAGGACATAAATTATATAAAAATTGCCCGAATGTTTTATATATCCAAGTACTTTCGACTACATTTATAACTGTTATAAAAATTAAATTTTATTTTAATTTTAACTGAATACATGAATTGCTTTATGTATGTATCTAGAGTTATCTAGAGTTATAGGAATGTTTTATTTTTCAAACAGTTTCATAATAGACGCTAGATTGCGTCTAGCATGAAAAAGTCTGTCGCCTCTGAGTGCTCACTTCAATAATCCCATAAATATAGCACACATTAAAACTATATTACTTCATTTTATATATATATATATATATATATATATATATATATATATATATATATATAGAGAGAGAGAGAGAGAGAGATTATGTGTATATATATATATATATATATATATATATATATATATATGTATTATAAATTAATTGATTTAAAATATGGTTTTTCGCTACACAGTTCTAACCATGTTTCAAGTATGGAAGCTAAAACCTTCGAATTTAATTTTGTAATTAAATTAAAGACATTAGTTCCATTTCATCCTCAAGCGAATTTTGGATTAAATTATTTTTAAAATTACTGGGTTTTAAAGGCACTGCAAAAATTCATAATTCACGTTTCCAAGGATACAGAGAAATCCATTCATCCAGACAAGAAGTGTTTGCGTGTTCATTATGTCTGTATTTTGTTGTATCAGTTATTAGTCACGTTTTGGTAGGGGTAGGGATGTATTTTTCAATGAATTCTGACATCCGCTAAATGCATGTCGTCTGGATTTCTTTCTAAATTTATTGTTAACGGCAAAAATTCTTACGGCATTTTTTTCTATTTGTATACTTAAAGATTTTTGGTGGGTGTTTAGGTTGTAATACGTTTTATTTAACTACGATTTCAAAAATATTTTCACTTTTAATTTTTAATATACTATATTTCTTTTTAAAACAAGTAAATGTATTAGAATTACTTAGAGTATGTAAAATTATCACATCAAGTATAAGTATGTATATTACCAGGTCATCATTTTTTTTTTAATTTATATTTAGATATTATTTCAGTAAGATTTATGACAATGACGGCAAAAATAGCTCATTCATTTCTCTGATTTAGTAAACTTTCATTTTTTATATAATCTAGTAATTTTACTATCTTACTGTTCTTTCTTTTTATTCATATATATACATATATATATATATATATATATATATTTATATATATGTATTTATATATATATATATATATATATATATATATATATATATATATATACATAATGATGATTATTGAAAAGTAAATCCTTATTTTATGTATGAGAGGCCAGACAGTTTTCCTGACTTAACATCCTGTGATTTTTTTTCTTTGAGATTTGGTTAAATGAGCCAGTCTACTATAGCAAACCAAGAATTTGGAAGAACTTGAAGGGCGAATACAAGAGGTTATGCCTTTCATACTACAACAGTTACTGGTGAAATCAGTTGACGCGATTCCTGAGCGTTTAGAGTAACTGGTAATGAAACCTGGTGTCCATATCAAATGTTAAATAAAACCTGAGAGAGAGAACGCCATATACAACAAGATACAAGCGTAAAAAAACGAACATAAATATCAGTGCAAATAGATAGATAGATAGATAAGGTGTAGGTGATAGATAAATAGATAGATAGATAGATAGATAGATAGATAAGGAGTAGGAGATAGATAGATAAGAAGTAATAGATAGATAGATATGATATGATCAATAAAGCCCCCAGCTGGTTTATATGTGTCTGTATGTAAGTATCTTTTAATTATAAGCACTAAACTAATTCATGCGTTTTGTCCACTCTGCAAATTCGTCCTTCCTTTCTCTAGGAATTTATGTCTGCCTGTACTAATCGATAAATGTTTAGCTTCTTTATTTGTTTAACATTTTCTTTGCATCTACCGAAGTTAGTAGTTAATGGTTATAGTATTTTTTCCAGCGACATCAATTTCAGTAAATAGGCCCTGGAGTTGATTTCGAAAAAAAAATAGACAAAACGTTATGCACCCGTTTACCTATATTCAAAATAATCGACAAATATACATGCAAACATAACTAACACACACACATACACACACACACACACACACACATATATATATATATATATATATATATATATATATATATATATATATATATATATATACGTGTGTGTGTGTGTGAACTTCCGTTACTGTTCGACACAAACAATAAAACGATTCACTCACCTTTTGAAAAATGCCGCCATTTCAAATAACCTTTCAAATTTCCAAACAAGATATTTTTCATTTTTATTTGTAAATTTACACATTCTTTCCTATTAAGTTTCTCAATTTTTTTTCCTTTTTTTTTTATTTTATTCATCTTTTTCGTTCTTTTTCGTTCTTTTTCGGTTTATTTATTTTTGGGGGTTTATTTATCTATCTTTCCCTCTTTTCTAAATGTTTCTTCCATTTTTTTTTTTTTTTTTTTTCTGACGATTATTTTTTGTTATTTTTCTATTAATTCTCTAATTATTCTTTTTATTTTTTTTTCTTTCCTAATCTCTGTCTACATTTTCCATGATATTTTTTTTCGTTTCTTCCTTTCTTGCTACCTATTTCATCTATTAACTGCCTTCCAATTGTTCTTTCGTTTACCTCTATGCTGGTTTTGAGAAAGCATCATTTCGGGAGCCTGTACCACAACATAATACTTCTGGAGAAAAACTTATGCGAGTGGAATGTCCTTCTTAGTAATGAAATGCAAAGGTAATGAGGATGTGCCGACTCTGTGTACGTGGCATGGTGGATTCTATCTGTGATGGTTTAAAATTTTGGAACTAAGAAATATAACTTGTTTGAACATCTGAAAACAGCAAGAATGTAGCGAGAAGCTACCAACGTTTCGGCTTTGTTTTGTGGAAAATAATGCATCATACACAAGACCGCCATAATACTTTTGAATTATGTTAACGTTGGGAAGTGAGGATTGTGCAGCTCCAGCCTACGTATCCATTTCTGGTCTACTCTGGTTAGAGCACGGCAGAAGGAGTAAGTTATCTTCTGGAGCGTTACAAGGGACCGGCCATTTTTCTAGCATCCTTAGCGATGGTACGTATAAATGAGTACCACTTCAGGTCTAGTGTGAGCTTCAGTCGCAGAAGATCTTCGAGGCAAGGAGACTCATACGATCGTTGATCATGACTGGAGTGAATTCTAGGCCTGATCTGAGGTGTTGAAATGTTACTATGGAGCTATTGAATATTACAAGCCAAGTTTTCCCATTGAAGTGCTTACAGCCACATCAAGTTCTCGTTCCCGTACGACCACCAAAGGTAGGAAACGTTAAGCCTGTTGGTTAACCGCTTGGGAATACCAGGTGTTGTAAGCTTTGATGTGCTAGTCGTGTAATGTATAATGCCTCGGAGTTGTTAATCGAAGAGCCGAATCACAGATCCAGCTGAGTTCTTTACATTCAGTTGCGCGCAAATGCCTCTTCTCCTACCAGCTCTGGGTTAATAAGTTACACATTGTCTTACTAAAACTATTATTATTTGTGGGATATTTATCCCACAGAGGTTGATATGCTCCTAAACAAAAACAACCAACATACTACCATTGACCTATGCATGCTAAACTAGAGAATATATCAGGCTTTGGTCATCTATATGTTTTTTGTTTTTTTTATTAAGCGTTTCACCCAAAGCAAGGCGAGAAGCCACTAGGACGCAAGTGTCCACAGAAAGATTTGGAGCAAGATCAGACAGGAGTGACAGAAGAAAGGATGAGGAGAAGGGTAGTGGATAGATAAAGGCAACAGGAGATACAGAGGCCAGAGAGAGAGAGAGAACTGGGAACCCCTTCCTAAACAAGAAACAAGGCGTAAGTCTGTGGAAATTAACCCCTTCAGCCAGTGGTTCCCAAACGGTGCAGCGCGCCACATTGGCGTGGCGGAAGAGGATAGTCGGAGAGGGGGAATGACAATCAAAGATTTAGAAACAGCTTTTAAAAATGTCAAAAATAAATATGATTTCAAAATTTTAAAATATTATTATGGATGTGTCTCACTGGCGATGGTACGAGGTAATGCTTTCTCTATCATTGCGGCTGGCAGAGGAGAACAACAAAACATTTGTTTATAGATACATTGTTCAATATTTGTTTCAATAAATGTATTCTTTATATTAAAAAAGGAATTATTAACAGATTTTATATTTGTGCTATTTTATTTCATTGTATCAAGTATTAAGAATATAGTAACTAGGATCCGTAAATTGGAGGAGAGAATTATCAATGGTAATATTCTGACTTCGAATCTGCGGTTATCTCCCTTTGACCCACACGCTATTTTTTTCTTTTTTTGTTGTTTTTTAAATATACTTTTTATCACATAAAATTTGATGAGGCGTGAGCAAATTTTTATTCTGTTAATGCGACCCAAGAAAAAAAGTTTGGGAACTACTGCAAACTATGGTATCATCTGCATATATATTTGCTAAAGATCTGAGAATGTTCTTAGGCAGATCATTAATCTTAAAGAGAAGACCAAGAGGGACGCCAGCATTGATGTCATTGGCTTCAGAAGACTGGAAAATGTATGAGAACGGCTAATTTCACCATTAACGTTGTCATTCCAATCAATTTTGTAAGGCGCCGAACTACACTAAAATGGCCACAGGGATTATTAATTGATCAATCACTTAAATGCAAAAAGAGACAGGCCAGTCGAATGTGCTAGCCAGCGGGATGCAGTCTACTGACTTACCTATCAGACGAGTGAAAACAAAGCATTAATTGTATTGCGCCTATTCAACCATTCGACAAAACAATGCAAAAATGGTGGCTTGCAATCATTACCATTTGAACCATTACTCTCCTTCTATCGCTTGACTTCTTTTGCGTGTTTACGTCAGTCTTAGAATCATTTGTACCTCAGAAACCGAACAATAACTACGAAAATAATAAAAGTATAAAATTATCATCAAATATATGAGAACAGTTATTATTATTATTATTATTATTAAAAGATTTGAAAGGTAAAAAATAATATTAGTAATAATAGTAAAATGGTACATTAGATGACGAAATGTTTACGCCAACACTAAAATACTTACGTGTTTATGCATGGATGTTTCTATAAGCGTACCTTTGATGGCTACCTTTTTATGGTCTAATCACTATGAAACTGACGCCGTCTTGAGTTCTAAACTCTTGGTAGGAATACCCTGAGCGGAAAGGTCAAAGACGAGGACCCAGACTAAGCGCGACCAACCCCCAAAACATCGAGAGTGTAACAAGCAGATAACGATTACAACAGATCTTAACGGTTGACCAGCGGATAAAGAGGGCTACGCATTATGGACATGCTGCAGAAGGTGCCACATGCAATTATAAAAGAGTCAGTGGCCGTCTGTTGAAGTTTCATAATTCTATTCTGCATATCACATTCCATATGTTCCGTAGAGTTAGGTAATTAAATTAATTATGTGGCAAGTTGTGGTCTACCATAAACAAATTCAGCTCATTGACACTTTCTACTACTCTGATTTTCTTTCACCTTCAACCAAATCTTGCAAAGCCGTGCGGTGATAAGGAATGAATGATAGGAGCAGATTTGGGGGAAACACCTAGAAGCTTCTAGTCCTTAACCAGCAGGTCGGCGGCAAATTTAGTCAAGACAACCACCATCATAAAGGAATTGATCATGAGAGTAGAAATTAAATATATGAATACGGTATAAAGTCAAAGACGACTACGAATTTACACTAGAATATATTATTAGCGACTGATACATTCCTACGGAGAACATTTATTAATATTCAAAATTTACTGCAGGAAATTGAAAGTATTCTTTATCGACTCAGGTGTGTTTTATCTGAATTTTAATTGTATGTATCTTTTCTCTGTGTCGTTGTCCTGGCATCAAAATTAATCATAAACCCTAGTGACAGAGCGAATTTGAAAGATGAAGTAAAGAAAGTTAATAAAACAGAACATTTTGTCTTTTGACGTTTCTAAGAAAGAGCAAATGGATATTGCTCTACGGTGTCATAAACTATATAACTTCATAAAATATCCAAACCAAATGCGAATGATTGGAAAGAAAGGATTTGTAATTAATGACAACACTAGTATTGTTTTCAGTCGCAAAACAACATATTGAATATTCTTTCATAGGATTGCTCAGTTTAAGAAAAATACATGTATAACAATTACCTTCATTTATATAGATAGATAGATAGATAGCTAGCTAGCTAGCTAGCTAGCTAGATAGATAGATAGATAGATAGATAGATAGATAGATAGATAGATAGATATTGTTATAATTGTCATTTTACTAATATGGAACAGCGTGATGGTTTCAACGGTTGAAACAGTGGATGAAGAGGGCTACGCATGATGGACATGCTACAGAAGGCGCCACTCGAAATTATAAGAGTCAGCGGCAGTCCTTTGCAGTTTTTCGTATCTGGATTCTAGATGTCTCATTCGATACGTATCCGTAGAGGTAGGTCATGAAATCAAGTGCGGAAGTCACTTCTGGGGAAGCTGAGGTCCACCTTAAACAAATTCACACGATCGGCACTTTCTTCTATCTCTGATTTTCTTTTACCTACAACGAACCCTTTCAAACCCAAACGCCAATAAGAAATGGATAACGGGCGCAGGTTTTGGTGAAACTGGAAGCTTCTATTCCTGAACCTGCATGTTGGGGATGAATTTTGTCTTCAAATCCATCATCATAAAGGAAGCGATCCGCAAAGAATAAATTAAATTCTTGGATACAAGATAAAGCCGACGACGACAATATTTTGATCCTATACAGGTCAATGATTACCTCTGTGAAACATTTGGCATGAAGCCATTTTTCTCATGGTACGAGGAAGCTTCTCGAAATAGAGTGAAAGTTTCTTTTTTAGTTCCTTTTATACTAATGCTGACTCTAGACTTGAAGAGGTCACGATTGGGATTGGGAAAACATCCTACCAGGACTTTCTTAATTTCAGTTTGCTTAAAAAATACAATAATGCTTTAAGATTCCTAATATATATATATATATATATATATATATATATATATATATATATATATATATATATTAATTGATTCATCCAGTCTGATAGAAACCTCAAGAAGCACTGGACGGCCGTTTCGTCCTATATTTGGGACTCATCAGCAGTACGCATCCACTACCGAGGGAATCGAAACCCCGACAGTTAGGTTAGCAAGCGAACACTATACCAATTTCTATCAGACTCGATGAATCAATTAATATAATTATCAAATCCTCCTCATTACTATGTGTGTTTATCATCGCTTGAACCAGCTTCTAATGCTCCAGTTGGAGCGGCTCGGTGAGAGTAGTCGTGGCTCCAGGAGGCTCAGTCCTATGGTCAGAGAGAATCTCAGTTGAGTTCCCCCACGGAATGTGAGACTGAGCGGCGCTTCTTAGAGTCTGATTTGCAATCTCTTCGTATAGTGTTCGCTTGCCAACCTAACTGTCGGGGTTTCGATTCCCTCTGTAGTGGATACGCACTGCTGATGAGTCCCAAATATAGGACGAAACGGCCGTCCAGTGCTTCCTGAGGTTTCTATCAGACTCGATGAATCAATTAATATAATTATCAAATCCTCCTCATTGCTATATATATATATATATATATATATATATATATATGCGTCACTGTGCGACACGGAAAAGGTAGCGAAGGAGAGCGTGAAGAAGGGACTAAGCATAAACTACAAGAAGACAGAATGCATGGTCATCGGTAAAAGGATGAACCCGAAATGCAATTTACAGGTCGGAGACACTGAGATACGAAGACGTATTGGAATGGCCAAAGACGAATTTCAAAAGCTAGGTAGAGTATGGCGAAACAGGAGGATTTCTTTGGTAATAAAGAAAAGTATACTAAATTGCTACAGGATTTCTCTCCTCCTTTCCCGTAGTGAATGTTAAATGTCACCTCAAAGATGAAGAAAAGACTACAGAAGGATACTAAGGATAGCATCGATGAGGTTATGGAGAGGATGCAAACAAGATGGAGGCTTATACTTAACATCAGGAAGAGGCAGCTGAAATTTCTAACGAGAAAGGAGAGCTTGGAAAAACTGATACTCACAAGTCAAATAGAGGGAAAGAGAGATAAAGGAAAACTATGCATGAAACACCTAACAGGCTTAAGTGGATGATAGGACATGGTCTAGGGGAAGTAGCAAAGGGACAAAACTTATTGAGAGCTACGGGGGATAGGAGAAAATGGAGGGCCATGATCCCCTACGTTCTGAAGGGACATAGCACATAGAAAGAAAAAAAAATATATATTCGCAATGTCTTTTAGTCTGAAAGTAGATTAATCTCGTTATATAAAAGTATCTCCCGTTTAAGCAGATGATCTTAATCATGTAGCATGGCGGTTTCAAATACGGCTCTCATATACATTATGGTGTTATCGTATATATTGCAACCTAAAAATGAATGAGGAATAACCAAAATGGAGGTTGGAAATGAAATGGTAATCTTTATAGCATCTACAAGTAACTTCAAGGACAAGATCGTAAGGTCGAAACCCGGGTAGTTCGCTGCGCGTGGAATTTTCCTAATCTTAGATGTTATTACCAGCTATACAAATTCATTTTTTTCTGAATTGTGTATTGAGCACTTTTAAAATTTTATCCAAGCATTGGCTCGACTCTAGTCTAGATTACTGTTTTTCTTTTTACTATATATATATATATATATATATATATATATATATATATATATGTATATATATACAAAACCCTTTCATAAAAAATAAAATAAAAAAATAAATAAATCTCCATAGACACGTCAACCAGACTAGACGTAATCATCTTCCGTTTTAAATTTAGACACCCCAACCTTACCCTGACTTGACATCTATGAATGTAACTCTATACTGATACAAATTATTAACACCCTGCCCACCTTTTATATATGAACAATCGTGCTGGCCGTTAACATGGAAATTTTGATTTCAATAATGAATCTGCTATTAAAACAAATAAATTTCAGAAATAAGTTATTCCAAAAAAAATTTCGCTCGAAGATGGAACAGAGCTTACTTTAATTTAATTTAATTCAAATAATTATATTGAAGTTTTCGGCTTTTGTTTTGAAACATGAGAACTCTTATGTAGCGTGTTGGAATCATATTTTAAATAAATAATTATATATATACATATATATATATATATATATATATATATATATATATATATATATATATATATATGTATATATATATATATATAATTCTAAAGCTAACATATTTGAAAATGTGTGTCTATTTCAAAATTTACAGCACTTTGGATGCTTCCTGATCGAAAGGTGAATCAGTAACTGACAAAATTTAAAAGTTTAATTTGTTTAGCGTAATTTTACTGCAAAAACATTATACTGTTTTTATTTAATTTGGTATGAAGAGACCTCAACATTTGTAATGACGCACATATTGATTTTTTTTTTTTCAAATGAGACTTCTGCAGACAGAAACTAGAATTTATTTTAAATAACAACAGATGTTGAATTCTCTAAGACAAAGTACTGAAAAAGAAAGAAAGACACGTTTTAAAAAGTCCAGCAACAGATAATTCATTGAATTGAAGAATTACTTTATAATAATTCAAAATGGTGTACTGGATTTTTTTTTACGGTTTATCAACCTTTGGCAGTTTATTTAAAAGAAGAAAACATTTTTAGATCGTAAGAATTTTCGAGATAATATTTATTTACTGATACTATAAATACTAATTAACCCATAGCCGGGCTGAGAAAACGTGGATTCATAATAAGGGTATCAGCGCGTAAGCGAACCCAACTAAATCTGGAAGTCAACTTTCTGATTTCCAATTCTGTATCGTTATATATTACACCACCTGCACATCCAAGCGTAAAGCATCTGGTATTCCTAAGCGGTCACCGATGCAGGTACTAACCAGTCTCGACGTTACGTTACTTCTGTTGCCGTAAGAGAACCGGTGTTTCATAGCGATATGACACGTAACCCCGTGTGCTGGGATACAAACGCGTAACAAGTAAGATACTTGTAATGCTTTCAAAATCAACTCCCTATGTTTATCCGTGAGTGCATCTCTATATAAAAATAGACTAAATTACACGTGTTTTAATTTAAAACTACATTTTCGTTCAGCAGCGGATATTTATTTAAATGCGAATATTTATCAAGCTTCACTTAATTTGTATAAAAGGAAGAGAGAACGGTAGTAGGAAGATGATGTTTCAGCCATCTTCCATGAAGGTAGAATAAGTCTGTCTGTTCGCCTTGCAAATTACTAACAATGGGAGTTTAGAATCCATTCGTTGTGTTCATTTTTGATAATCTCGCCAACTCACCGGTACTCTCTTTCTCTATCTCCCTCTCTCTCTCACGCATACACAAACACCCACCCCCATATTATATGTATATATAAATATATATATATGTATATATATCACACATATCACACAAATATATATATGTATATATATATGTATATATATAAATATATATATATATATGTATATATATCACACATATCACACAAATATATATATATTTATGTGCATGTGTGAGAGAGAGACCGAGAGATAGACTCTCGGTGACTGTCGAACTCTCTGCATTAGCAGAGGGGAACCCGGACGAGGCTTTGCCGAAGGGCAAGGTTTCGTCCGGGGAGGTTGACAGGGCCTGAACCCGTCTAGGCGGGTTCAGAAAGGCCATATTTTTGGCCGAGCCTACGGGCTCGGGGATACCCACATTAAAACGGCCTTGTGCCACATTCGATCCTCGTGGGTGGATTGATAAATACCGAGAGAGATAGAGAGACTACCGTTGAGATGGCGAGATTATCAAAAATGAAAACGGCGAATGCATTCTAAATTTCCATTGTCAGTAATTTGCAAGGCCGACAGACAGACTTATTTTACCTTCATGGGAGATGAATGAAATATATATATGTGTGTGTGTGTGTGTGTGTGTGTGTGTGTGTGTGTGTGTGTGTGTGTGCGTGTGTGTGTCCGCGCGCACGGGCACAGGATGCGATGGCTATATTGACGCCATTTTATTTTTTTTAATTTCACACATGCGTGTTGTTTGGTTTTGATTTTTGTCGACTGCAGTCAGTTGGGCACAGTCTGCGAGAAAAAAAGCACCATGACGTAATACCCACCGGCCAGAAATTTGGAAACGGCAGGCTGTAGTACTTGGCATTCTCGTCGGAAGCTCGAATATGAACACTTCAGAGTGCTTTTGGCGTCAATATGAGAAGAGTGCAGGTGATTTGGAAAGAGTTGGATGAGTCTAATGGTGATTACGAAGGTACGGCAGCTCGGAAAAGTCCCTCTGATCGTTCTGAGAAGAAAACTCCCGAATTTATTGTCGAAGTCCTAAGACTCAACACGGGGGCCTACATCAAGGACAACGTAGAGGACTCGAATTTGGATGATATATCCAGTCAATATTATGGTGTTTGGAGTGATCACTAGTGATGGTGACGTTATGCCCTCATTCATCTTCTCACAGGGCCTCAGATTCAACTCAGAGGCCTACATGAAGCGCCTTTAGGAGGCAGTGCTACTCTGTGTCAAGAAGGTGGCTGCGGTAACACCCTGCGTCTAGGAACAGGACTCCTTGTAACCTCAAAGATCAACTGAATGCAAAGATTATGGTAGTATTCACCAACTTGAACAAGGAGACAATCCAGAAGAGTTTCAGTAGATTCCGAATTTGTCTGGAGGCCGTGGTTGAAGCCAATGGCGATTTTATAGAATGAATTTACTTTTTAGGAATTTTTGTGTAATTTTGGTAAATATATCTGTTGAACTGAGATGTCGATGTTATTGCTATTTATGGGTAAGTTAGACGACAATTTATCCATCGCACCTTGTATAGTGTCATTACCGCAGCCAATTTCACCACAGAAGATTATATACGCAAGCATCTGCCATAGAAATGTGAACTCCCGAATTTGTTGAAGAGGGCCTCAGACTCAACACGGAGGCCTACATCAAGTGCCTTGAGGTAGTAGTGCTGCCCTGGGTCAAAGGAGTGGCTTCTGGAAGACCCTATGTCTGAAAACAGGAGATCTGCACCATGCCACACAAGCACGAGAACGCAGTCAAGACTGTCAGACAATTTATGCCGCCACATCATCCCTTACATCTGGCAACCCAACCCCCCAGACTGGAGGCCCTTTTATTATTTTATGTGGGGAGCAGTTGGGAAGGAGTACAACAAAACTTGTATCAGAAAAGATTAGCTGAATGCAAGGATTATGGCAGCTATCATCACCAACGTAAACAAGGAGACAGTCCGGGAGAGTTTCAGGAGATTCCGAAGTCGTCTGGAGGCTGTAGTTGAAGGCACTGGCGATTTTATTGAATAAATTTACTCTTTAGAATTTCAAGATATTTTTGTGTAAATTTTGTAAATGTTGTGGCCTGTTTCGCGGCCAGAAAGAAAAACACGGAAGACGAAGGTAGGTTGAAAAAGTATATTGAAGAGATATACAAAACAATAGTGTTAGTAATAAGCAGATTAGTACTGCGTCTACTACTCCAATTCACTTTACACACCTCCCTCCCGTCCGACTCTCGCAGTTTGTATTTATGAGAGAAGAAAGAGTTCATTATACTGTAAGAAGGTTTAGACGATAATTTGTCCATTGCACACAGCAAAACAAGTAAAACTGTCTATATAAAAATATGTCCAAAAGGCCTTAGTTGTATCTCAATACAGTAACTCATAACAAATGTTTAAAATGTCCTCTGCAATGTAATTATGTATAGCTGGACGCTCGTATTCGAGAATACTCGTCTACTAGGGCGGCAAACCGATCCCTATTGCAAGTGAACATTTGTGTTTTATTCAACACCCACAGAGATTCCTGTGGTTTATACTGCAGTTATTCTGAGCAAACCTTAGTTACAATAGACCGTGTTATGAACAATTTGAACAGGCCACGATGGCTTTTGACTTCGTGCTACCACAGCTAACGACAGCACCCAAGGGTTCCGCCTACCTAATTTCACTCCCAAGGCTTGGGTCAACCCGTTTGTCCAAATGTGCCACCACACGCTGGGATCGGAACCCTTTCCCCCCACCAGTCAAATAACATCAGGAAGTTTCCTTCCTGACAAATTGACCATGGTGAGATTCGAACCTGGGTCTCATGGTCGGCGTTCTAACTATTTGACCACGTGCCAATATATATATATATATATATATATATATATATATATATATATATATATATATATATATATATATATATATATATATATATATATATATATATATATATAAAATACTTACTTTATATATATATATATATATATATATATATATATATATATATGTGTGTGTGTGTGTGTGTGTGTGTTAGCCAATTACAAGATTTGGAGGTTAACTTTTTGCATATTGGGCAAACCGGCCAGTGACAGGAGGGCAAATTTCTTGTGTTTAATTGGCCTCTTCATATCGACCGGCAAATCGTACTTTCAGATCAATGTTTTATGAGGCACTATTTTTTTTTCTTATTTCTCACCATTTTTCCCCTATTCTTGACACTGTCTCTATCACAAAATGGATCCGCATCCAACCAATTACGATTAGTAGTTCAGTTGTTCCCTTGACATCGTTTAATAGTCGAGACATTATAATTGGTCATGTGGCGCTCTCGTTCTTAAAGTGACACAGAAGTCCATCGCGTTTTGATCGCAGCTGTTGAACAATGGCCAAAGGGTGAAAAGTGTTTCCGATTCTTCCGTAGACATTAAGAAATCGCCAGCTTTGAAACCGAGTGCAAGTGTGCCTATTTGGTTGCCGTGGTAAAATTTAAGTAGACATGTCCAAGCTGGAAAGTTGGCAACACCTCACTGTCTGAACTGGTATTCTTCTATAGTATTGATTCTTGTCGAGGTTGAATATAAAAGTAACAGCCGTTTTTGCAGTCACTGCCTGGCTGCGTAAGCTCGTTATGCGAAACTTGTTTGCCAAAGTGTATACCCAATCACATGTTCCCTTGTCAAAAACATTGAGGCATCTTGATGAAAATGATAAAGGCCAAATTAGTATAATACATATAATAAAAACATATAGATAAATATATAGATAAAACATATAGATAGGTGTAAATGATAATGGTTAAATTCGTATAATTTTTTCATATAGAAAACATTCTATATTCATTGATAGAACAGTTGCTGGCCGGGTAAGCTCGTTATACGAAAATTGTTTGCCAAAGTGTATACCCAATCACATGTTTCCTTGTCAAAAACATGGAGTCATTCCTATGATAATGATAAAGGCCACATTAGGATAAAACTTACAATAGATATATAAAAACATATATATATATATATATATATATATATATATATATATATATAAAGCATATAGATAGGTATAAATGATAATTAGTATATTTTTTCATATAAAAAAAAATTTGATATTAATTGATAGAACAGTTGCTGTAAATTCAAAATTATGTTTATTTAAAATAGTTTTTGCTTTCAAAAATTAAGCTTCTTGAGTTTATTAATTGTTATCTCTCTTTCTAATATTGTTGGGAGTTTCGTTCCAAACCTTTTCATTTTTGTAGTGTAGAAAGAAATCTTGATTCTGTCATTATTTTTCTGTCTAATTACACGTACTACCCATTTTGTTGCTACCGTTGTTGGAAGTCTTTAAATGATGGGTTCTTTTATTTGGAAATATTCTTTGTAGGTGATCCTTTAGCGTCAATCTACAGAGTCTTTACGGTTTAAAGAATTAATAGTTTGAAGTTATTTTGAATCATAACCTAAGAAAATGGTTGTATACAGCTAATAGTTTAAATGTTTCTGAATGAAACAGATGCTATGCGTGACATCGATATAAAAGTCTTGCTTTAACGACGTTACTTAAGAAGATGAGTTTTCAGGTTAATAATTTGGGATTGTCGATGTGTTGGACAAAACTACTCCTCGGGCAAACCAGTTTCCTTTTTCTATACTAAATATGCCATAAATCAACCATATACTAAGTTACTAAAAGTGTTCTTATTATGGCTTCAGTGCATTTGTCATCATTGCACTAATTCCAATTCCAGATCAAAGTTTCTGCTTTAAAAGTGTTCATCAGAACTCCTATTTCTTGGAACATCGAGATATTCCGTCACGGTATTTTCAAACTTTGGCTAAAGTACCTCATCTTAGATTTAAAATCTCTTTGGTGTAAACCAGGTACCCTCCATTTCAGAAAAAGAAATTTTATGGTCATTCTATTTATATTTCTGATTAAATCTCACTCACTCTCTTTCTTTCCTAATCCCCCTCTCTCTCTCTCTCTATCTTTCTCTATCTCCTCCTCTCTAGCTCCCCCACTCTCTCTTTCAATCACCCTCTCTCTATATCTATCGCCTCTGTCTCTATCTTCCCTCTACTTTCTTTCTATCTCTCTCCTCTCTCTCTATCTATCTCACCCTTTTCTCTCTGCATCTATTCCCCTTTATCCCCCTCTCTCTATCTCCCATCTTTCTCCTCCTGTCCTCTCTCTGTCTCTCCCTTCTCGCTCTCCCCTTTTCCTCCTCTTTCTTCTCCCCTCCCTCTCTCTCCATATATATATATATATATATATATATATATGCCACTCTCTTTGTGCCGTGTTCCTTCAAGTCGTGGATGATTACCCAACCGAAGGCACCTCAATGTTTTATCAGCTCCACCTTCTTTTTTCGCCTTCCACTGAAACAATAATAGACAAAGTTACATAGATATTAGATTGGTGAAAAAATAATGACGTAATAATGTCGTTTTTTGACGTATTTTTTAACGTCAAAAAACGACATTATTACGTCATTATTTTTGCACCAACCTAATAAATAAATAAACCTGACGAATGTAGGCGTATCTCATTTACACACAGCCACCTACTTTTTTTTTTTTTCATGCCCTTTGTACAAGAATAACTTCATTAGATTAAACATCAGGGGCTTCATTTTTTTCCTGAAACCCCGCAAGTTTCCCCGCACGCATTTCATTAGACTCCTTTTCATCAATCACGAAGCGAAATGGACCTTATTTATGATCAAAGGGGGGGGGAGGCGCGATCGCAATCATTCTTCACATTTTGCTGACGACAATCCAGAAACAGATGTCGGAGACCCTCGGGTAACTTACGAGTCAAATTAAATGGTCCACGAGAAAGGCTCTTGCAAAAGGCAGCCGGTTACTGGACAGAGTCGAACGAACAAAGCAAAATGGCGGACAGTGATGATGATGATGATAATATTAATAGTATTTTTTCAAAAGAATATCATCTTCGAAAGCAACAGCGTTAATTCATCATAGACTGATAGAAATAAAATGTCTATCAGATCCTAACAAGTCATGTATTGTAGAATTTGCTTGCTTGGTTGATTTTATTAAGCGACATAGCAATGGGCTATTTTATGCCGAAATCAAAAATTTTGTACACATTTTTTTTTTTTTTTTTGCATATAATAATGGGTTGAGTGATACAAGTCTTACTAATTATCTCGTAGCCAGGGGGGAGAGGTGGATTCATATCTTTCTCATGATTATTTGCGCGCAAGTGAATATAACGAACTCAACTGGAATTGGAACTAGGCTATTCGATTAACGATTCCGGGCTATTAACCATTACACAATACGTACATTCAAACTTATAGCACCTGGTATTCCCAAGCAGTCACCCATCTAAGTACTGACCAAGCTCGACGTCGCTTAACGTTAGTGATCGTACGGGAACCAGGTGGTCATAAACCAAGCAGAGCACTGATGATGACGATGATGATGATGATGATGATGATGAGGATGATATTATTGGAAAGTAAATTTATTGAGTATTCATAATATTTTTGGAAGTAGGATCCTAAAATCCACTATTGTGAACACAATTTTATGGCTTCAATTAAATATATACTATAAATACATATCTATCTATCTATCTATCTATTTATCTATCTATATATCTATCTCAGTCTGTTTACGATCTGCCCAAGTTCTATTTTCAATCTATCTCAGTTCAGTTTATTATCTATCTATCTATCTATCTATCTATCTATCTATCTATCTATCTATCTATCTATCTATCTCAGTCTCTTTACTATCTATCTATATATTTCAGTTCATTTTACTATCTTTCTATCTATCTATATCCTTCTTTTTACTACCTCAGTTCAGTAACCATCTATCTATCTATCTATCTATCTATCTCAGTCTGTTTACTATTTATATCAGTTCTGTTTACTATCTATCTATCTCAGTCTGTTTTCTATCTCAGTTTACTATCTATCTATCTATCTGATGTGGGCCCAAAGTCGGAGCCACGGAAGGAAAACACGAAACACGGATTAGAGGTAAGAAAGATATATTAAACAAAAGGTTACAAAGATAGTGTAAGTGTAAGCGGAGCTTACTATGTGCTAGTGTCCAATATTGGTAGTCGTACGCGGCTGATACTACGGTATTAGAATACTCTCTCCTCCTCTTCTTCTTCTCTCCCCTAGAGTGTTATGGTGGCATGCTTTATATAGTCCTGGAAGAGTCCATGTTGTAGGTATGTTACGGTCTCACAATACTATCTCAGCCTGTTTATTGTCTATCTATCTATATATCTATCTATCTCAGTCTTTTTATATCTATCTATCTATCTATCTATCTATCTATCTATCTATCTATCTATCTATCTGATTAACAGATCAATTGATTTCTGATTTTCGTCACTCTCGTGTAGTTTTTTCTTCGTGTCTGTATCTTTTCACCTTTCACATCCTAGAACGAATCAATAAGTCTACAGATTTTGGCTGATTTTGATATGAAATTTTGACGATATAACAAGTAAAAGATAATGTACATTGAGCCTGTAAGATTCAGCGCTTCTTTAAGTCACATCACATCCCATTACTTCTAGATAAAAATGCCTTTCTATGCTTTCATAATGTTTCGTTTTTGCTTGTATTCACTATTTGCGCATAGTTGGGACCCTAAAAGTTGCTAACACCCCGGGTCAGCGTGGATCAGCAGCAATTAAGAGATGGTTTTACACTCCTCAAAAACCTTCAATCGGAGGCCTTGCTGCTGGATGTAGTTTATCGTCATACCCAGGACTAGTAGAATTTGTTGGATTAATAGCAAACGCGATTGGCTTTTGTGGTCTAATCGATAAGGCGATACTGAAAAAAGTAGTTACCCTCGGATAATATGCGACACAGAAATACGAAAGTGCATAGGAATAGAAAAAGATATCTTTCAGAAAATAGGCAAGGTATTGAGACATCGAAAAATGTCGTTAGAAACAAATAAAGGGGTGCTGAAATATTATATTAGGTCGGTGCAAAAATAATGTCGTTTTCTCACATAGTAACATATGTTAGAAAACGACATTATTTTTACACCAACCTAATATAATATCTAGCCTCATATACGGCATTGATTTCTGCACAATCCCTTTACGAATGAAAAAGAAACTTGAAACTACTTTAATGTGATTATACCGAGTTCAAATCCTTACTAAAGCGCTGGATATTACAAGGTCTTTATATAATGTATTTTGTTTGTTATATCGTCAAAATTTCCTATCAAAATCAGCAAAAAATTCTAGACTTATTGATTCATTCTCAGATATGAAAGTTTAAAAGATACAGACACGAAGAAAAAAACTAAATGAAAAAGACGGAAATCAGAAGTCAATTGACCGTTAATCAGATAGATAGATAGATAGATAGATAGATAGATAGATAGATAGATAGATAGATAGATAGGAAACAGAACGTGATAGATAGATAGATAGATAGATAGATAGATAGATAGATAGATAGATAGATAGATAGATAGTAAACAGACTGAGATAGATAGATAGATAGATAGATAGATAGATAGATAGATAGGAAACAGAACGTGATAGATAGATAGATAGATAGATAGATAGATAGATAGATAGATAGATAGATAGATAGATAGATAGATAGATAGTAAAGAGACCGGGATAGATAGATAGATAGATAGATAGATAGATAGATAGATAGATAGATAGATAGATAGATAATAAAAAGCCTGACATCGTTAAGAACAGACTAAGTTATAGATATTAAGAGTCTGAGATGAATAGAAAGCGGTTGTTGATGTGTGCAGTCATCTTGAAGCGGCAACATAATGATAGTAGTGATAATACTAATTCTCTCGCCGTAATGAACGAGACAGACGCTAATTCTTAACACAAAAATAGAGAGAAGAGGTGGCAAATAAAGAAAGGAATAAAGTTATAGCTTCTCTAATTGGCAAACAGGATTAATTCTGTCATCCAGCGGCAAATTTACCGCTACGTACATGTTTATAATACATCCTTCACTGGTTATTGTCATAGAAGCGAAGAAACGGCAAGTGAATACGAGTATTATTCGATATAGGAAAATAAGTAGTTTCATACTGAATAGAACTCGATTTACCAAGTCAGTATTTTTTATGTACAGATAGATAGATAGATAGATAGATAGATAGATAGATAGATAGATAGATAGATAGATAGATAGATAGATAGATAGAAAGAAAAGGGACAGGATGTGATAGATAGATAGATAGATAGATAGATAGATAGATAGATAGATAGATAGATAGATAGAAAAAGGACAGGATGTGATAGATAGATAGATAGATAGATAGATAGATAGATAGATAGAAAGAAAAGGGACAGGATGTGATAGATAGATAGATAGATAGATAGATAGATAGATAGATAGATAGATAGATAGATAGATAGATAGATAGAAAGAAAAGGGACAGGATGTGATAGATAGATAGATAGATAGATAGATAGATAGATAGATAGATAGATAGATAGATAGATAGAAAAAGGACAGGATGTGATAGATAGATAGATAGATAGATAGATAGATAGATAGATAGATAGATAGATAGATAAGGGACAGGATGTGATAGATAGATAGATAGATAGATAGATAGATAGATAGATAGATAGATAGATAGATAGATAAGGGACAGGATGTGATAGATAGATAGATAGATAGATAGATAGATAGATAGATAGATAGAAAAAGGACAGGATGTGATAGATAGATAGATAGATAGATAGATAGATAGATAGATAGATAGATAGATAGATAGATAGATAGAAAAAGGACAGGATGTGATAGATAGATAGATAGATAGATAGATAGATAGATAGATAGATAGATAGAAAAGGGACAGTATGTGATAGATAGATAGATAGATAGATAGATAGATAGATAGATAGATAGATAGAAAAGGGACAGTATGTGATAGATAGATAGATAGATAGATAGATAGATAGATAGATAGATAGATAGATAGATAGATAGATAGATAGATTTTATTATGCAATTCAGTGTTTCCTCAGTAACATGGGGAACCAACCGATACCACCTGAAACTATACAAATGATGGTTAAACATGTGCTACAGATACTATGCATGGAAATAAAGCCACTAAGACGCAAGTGGTTAGTGAGTGTTAGAGAATATGAAAGAATCACTATTCAAGGGAGAGAACAATAAAAGAACAAGAATTATGAAGACAGCAGATAACGATTTATATTGCATATAAACTTTTGAAAACCAAAGCTGATTACGAAGCAAGAACCTGAAAGAGAGTTGCACAAGCTAGAAGTACGATAGAAGGAACTGTTAGCATAGAACTTACGGTTACGTCTAGTTTTTCAGCTGTAAATTAATCGCACTTTGCTGTCAATCTAGTACTGCGCTTAAAATCATAAACTCTAAATAAAAAGGGGAAAGTTCATCAGGACAATTACTATGAAAGTATTTCTAAACAAAAAACGACACAGCGAAGCTACATTACGGCGGTGGGAAAGTAATTGAAGCCGATATGCCATTTTATGACCAGTAGCATTGCAGATTCTTCTTTAGAATTTAGCAATAATTAATAAATATATAGCAGGAGCACTAGACCAGATGTGGTAGCAATATTGTCGAAAGGTAAACTTATAAATCTGTAAGACAGAGTCTGGCGAAAAAAGAATTGTCTAGCATGACATGGGAAACTAACTTTCGTTGCAGGGGACCTAGCAGTTAATTCAATCTCATCTTTCTACTGTTCGGAAAACGTTTGTCAGAGAAGACGGAATGAGCCATTCTCCTGGAGGTTAGCATCAGCCTTGCTGAGGGAAGGAAAAAGCTTGAAATCCAAATGAGATTATCACTCTGTGTCTTTTTGAGTCCCACTTATCCCTGTCCATTGTTCACCGTTTTATTTACAAATACCCTGACAGAATATCTCGTTGTTCCAAGAAACAGGAATTCTGATAAACCCTTTTTAAAGCAGAGATTATTATCTGAAATTGGAAAGAGTGTAATTACGTCAAATGCCCTGAAACCATAATAAAAATATTTCAAGTACCTTAGTATATGGTTGAGTTATGACATATTTAGTATAGAAAAAGGAAATTGATTTGCGCAAGGTGTATTTTTGTCCAACGCAGCGACAATGCCAAATTGAGTTATAACATACGAGGGCCATTCAATAAATAATTTTTCGGTATAAGGACTTCTAATACAGATAGAAGCTTACTTTTTTTCCTTTTTTTTATGCGGAGTCTCCCAGCACTGTCATACACTTTTCCCATCTGTGCACAAGCTTCCGTATTCCCTCAGCGTAAAAATATTTGGCCTGATGTCTCAGCCAGTCGCTCACAACACTTTTAACTTCATCGTCACTTTTAAACTTCGTACCTCTCGTGAACGCTTTCAAAGGACCAAACAAGTGAAAGTCTGAAGGGGCAAGGCCTGGGCTGTAAGAGGGATGAGCGAGCAGTTTCCAGCTCATTGATGGTCTGCACCGTTTGGGCTGCTGTGTGAGGCCTTGCGTTGTCATGATACAAGATGACTCCTTATGACTGATGACCCCTGCGTTTGTTCTTTATGTCTTTCTTGACCTTCCTCAGCAGTTCACAGTAATTGGCACTGTTCACAGTGCTTCATTTCTCAAGGAATGAAATGGTGATTGAGCCTTGCATACCTCCAAAAAACGGTGAGCCTCACCTTCTTCGTGGACCGCTAGAACTTGAACTTCTTCGCTGGAGAGCCTACGTGCTTCCACTCCATGGACTGCCGTTTGGACTCAGGCTCATAGTGCCAAACCCATGTCTCGTCACATGTGACCACCTTCTTCAGAAACCCATGTCTCGTCACATGTGACCACCTTCATAGCGGGAGAGACACTGCTTGAACAACTCGACCCTCCTCTGTTTGTGCTCTGCGGTAAGCATCTTTGGCACCCGCCGGCAGCTGACATTTGAGTAGCCAAGGTCATCATGGACAATTTTGTGTGCTGTCCCAACAGATAAGCTCAAAGTCCTTGCAATGTCATCCACTGTCACCCTTCTGTCAGACTGAATGAGGTCATTGACTGATTCGATCACCTCAGGAGACCTCACTTCTGTAGGCCTCCCACGCCTGTCTTCATCCTCAACACTGCTCCGTCCTTCTTTAAACAATTTAGCTCACTTGTAGACATTTTTTGGCTGAAACATGTGGCACCATACACAGTTGACATTCTCCTATGAATTTCAACTTGTTTGCACCCTTCAGCAACCAAAAACTTGATAATTGACCGCTGTTCAATCCTGGATCATGCTTCTTGGTCGGCCATCTTTGTTAATCGCCAAAACTCTCAAAGTTTTTTTTTTAATCTGCAAAAGAAATTAAATCCATGTGAAAAAGAAGTAAAGCAAAAAATGAATTAAAAAAAAGTAAGCTTCTATCTGTATTAGAAGTCCTTATACCGAAAAATTCATTTTATTTATTGAATGACCCTCGTATTTACAATAGAAAAAGGATTTTTTTTTTAGCGTGAGGGGTACTTTTTTCCAGCTACAAAACCAAAATATTAACCTAGAAACGCAAGTCATGTTCTTAAATAGCCGAAAAGACGCGATTAGTCTCTTTCCATATGGTGAGCCTTAGCCATGCTGGCGGGACGTTAAAAGGGTTCTCTCAGACGATTAAAAGACAATAGCTTCGGTTTTGGTGTGTTAAAATTAACAAGCCATTCCTTGCCCCAGTTAACAACAGAGGATGAATATAACAGACTTAAAAATATGTTAACGACTTTTTTTGTGGATGTCATGATTTATTCTACAAAGTGTAATATAGATTAATTACTAACAGATAAATCCAATATATATAAACCACAGACACATTTAATTAACACAATATAACGTGTTCATGATTAAATTATTACTTCATTATTTTATATGTTAATATGGGCCTTTAGATATCAGTCTTTCATATACTGATTGTGTTAAATTTTCTATAGTTTCGACTCTAACATTACTGGCTGTAGTTTTTGTATTTCCTCCCAGCGATCTCATTGGTTTACATGGTGTTCACCGTATTTATATTTGATTCATTTAATAAGACGCCGCATGTTTTCTGTTGGATTAATAAATGAATAGGCCTGAAGGGTGATCTCATTACTATGGTATCTTTCAAAACTTTTTTTTTAGTAGGTTCGCTTAATGTGAAAGACGTTGGCTTGCATGAACATAAATTTTATCCTATTTTCTACTTTCGTTGCGTACCACACTAAAATATCCCGTCGAATAACTTACAATAATTATTTGCGTTTTGCTTGAAAATATCATTAAATTTGATGAGAGCTGTGATTTTACTGCCCAAATACAATTTCAAAATATTACTCTACTTTTTCTTCTTCTCCATCTATATACATATATATATATATATATATATATATATATATATATATATATATATATATATATATATATATATATATAAAGAAAGAACTGTAAGATATATAATCCGGTGTTCTTATAGATATTTTTATTTTTACAAAATAGTGCTCAATGTAAATTTACAGAGAATTAATATTATAAATTAATTGATTTAAAATATAGTTTTTCGCTACACAGTTCTAACCATGTTTCAAAAATGGAAGCTAAAAGCCCCGAATTTAATTTTGTAATTAAATTAAAGACATTAGTTCCATTTCATCCTCAAGCGAATTTTGGAGTAACTTTTAAAATTACTGGGTTTTAAAGACACAGCTAAAATCATAATTCACGTTTCCAAGGTTAAAGATAAATCCACTTCCACTAGACAGGGGTGTCTGCGTGTTCCTTATGTCTGTATTTTGGTAGGGGGCTTTTAGATTCCATTTTTGAAACATGGTTAGAACTGTGTAGCGAAAGTAACCATATTTTATATATATATATATATATATATATATATATATTAAGAGCATTTGATAATTAAGTAATTTACCGAGTCCAGAAGAATCCCCAACCAATTGCAGAAAGCACTGAACGGCTGTTTGGTCCTATATTTGGGACTCCTCAGCAGTGCGCATCCACCACCGAGAATTGAAACCCGGACAGTTACATTATCATGCAAACGTCATACCAACTCTTCCAACGGGCTTCGGTGACGAAGACTTAGCGAATCAGGCTTGATATAGCGCCACTCGATCATGTATTCCGTGGTGGAACTCATCCGAGTTTCTCTTTAACCCATAGGACTGTGC
>OZ010579.1:79099730-79114730 GCA_963932145.1 Acanthosepion lycidas | reverse complement strand
GAACATAACATAATTTGGGCCAAAATGATGACGAACCATGTGATGATAGAACTCATTTCTAACGAAATGCGAGAGTAACAAGACTGGATTTGATAGATAGATAGATAGATAGATAGATAGATAGATAGATAGATAGATAGATAGATAGATAGATAGATAAAAGACTGGATTTGATAGATAGATAGATAGATAGATAGATAGATAGATAGATAGATAGATAGATAGATAGATAGATAGATAGATAAAATACTGGATTTGATAGATAGATAGATAGATAGATAGATAGATAGATAGATAGATAGATAAAATACTGGATTTGATAGATAGATAGATAGATAGATAGATAGATAGATAGATAGATAGAAGACTGGATTTGATAGATAGATAGATAGATAGATAGATAGATAGATAGATAGATAGATAGATAGATAGATAGATAAAAGACTGGATTTGATAGATAGATAGATAGATAGATAGATAGATAGATAGATAGATAGATAGATAGATAGATAGATAGATAAAAGACTGGATTTGATAGATAGATAGATAGATAGATAGATAGATAGATAGATAGATAGATAGATAGATAGATAAAAGACTGGATTTGATAGATAGATAGATAGATAGATAGATAGATAGATAGATAGATAGATAGATAGATAAAAGACTGGATTTGATAGATAGATAGATAGATAGATAGATAGATAGATAGATAGATAGATAGATAGATAGATAGATAGATAGATAGATACGTACGTACGAACGTAGAGGCTGAAACTAAGTTGACAGAGAGCACAGATCTTTAGAAGCGGGGCTAAATGTCACGATTCAACAAAGCTCCGAAAACAATAAAGGCACTCTCCCAAGCAGACCCCGATTCTTCTTGTGTCTTCACTCTTTGTGATGTTGTCAGCGGTAAGTCATTGAACGCAACGGAGCATATTGAACTCTGCTTTTATTAGGCGTCTTATTCTCATTGATACCCCGTAAAAAAACTTCAGCACATTATAAACTGTCATCCTTACTTCTTTTTAATTTTGTTTCCGGTGATTTCCTTCATCCATCCCCCGTTAAAAAGAGAGAAAAAAAGAAGTAAAATATATAATAGGGAAAAACAGAACTTCTCAACTTAGCTCAATGGTTACAACAACGTATTTCGGTTCAGAGTCTGCTTTCTTATACCATGTTGTATCCTTGTACAATTTGAATGAGATCACAAGACTTCATCCTTGAAACTCAATCATACATTTTATTCACGTCGTACTAACGATCTCCGGGCGTGAATGGTCCCTGGCCTCTCATCCAACACGGGGGCACTACACTTCTCGATAGAAAGCATAATCTGGCATCATTATAAATTTCGAAAAGTCTAGTAAGCTCAGATTCTCGGTCACGATGACTTGTGATTTTGTGCTAACGCAACCATTCAAGACTTGCTAACTCACTTCATTCATAAGTTTTAGGTCAACTGTGGAATGCTTTTCATGTTCTCCCCAAAGGTGCTACAAATGGAAATTGCCTCAAAAGGCCGATAAAATCTAGAATTCTCTTTTCATGGTAGAACCTGGCCCTCGTGGTCAGAAAGCGAATGTTTAACTGTTCTGTCAAGCAATAATTTTTAAAAACAGTTTCGCCAAATAAAAGGCTCATTGTAAGTTAAAGTAGAGAGTTACTTAAAAAGGAGACTGCAAATCTCCTCTCTGTGGTACGTCATTACATATCTTCCTGTAATACAATTCTTTCCTGTGTCTGCAACCTAGATGCAGTTGGACCGATCAAGGGGGTCTGCACTTGTTGGCTATGAAGTCATTTCTCAGGTCAACCATGAAAAAAAGCATGTAAGAAACGAGGTAGTTTTAAGGAAAATAGGAACAAAACGACCACTTGCACTTAGAATCAGAAAGTAACATTTGAAATTTCTGGGACAAATAATGAAGAAAGAAGCTTGGAAAAATGGACAATCGTGGGACAAAACTTCTGGGAAGAACAGTGAGTAACCTACGTAATGAAATAGATCTAAGAACAGATAATAAAGAGAAGATAATAAATAGATACACATTACTGTGAGCTACGAAGCAAAGGATGTGGTGGAGAGCCATGATCGGCAACATACTGAAAGGACACGTCACATAGAAGAATCAGAATATTATATATATATATATATGTATGTATCATTTATCCTTGCATTGAATACTATTGCCATATATGGTCTGGAACCCCCGCTGTTCATCTCGAGGTTCTCAACAAAATCCAAAAATTGGATATGCAATGTGATAGCTCCTGGCATCTCGATTTTAGTCCCTTTCTCACAGACGTGATCTTTTATACAAATATTTTTTTCTGGCAACTGCTCTGACGATCTATTTTCATTGATGCCCCAACTGCGTGAATTTGAACGTGCTAGTAGGTTGACATCTCGGTCCCACCCCTTTACTGTCGAATCAGTTAAATGTAACCGCCAACAGCTTCTTCTTTCGCACTTCCCGACATTGGAACTCCCCTCCTCTTACTTGCTTCCCTGATAACTATAATCTTCAAAAATTTAAATGTAATGTCAATCGACATCATCTGATGCCTTAATCTTGATCTCCGTCTTTTTTTTTATCCAAATCCTCAAGGGTCAAGTGATTTGCGATCCGATTCGATCATTGAAAGACCTGAGGTGATGTTCTATTTGTTATTTCTTCCAGTTCTTTGTTTCTGATACTGAAGCCCCAGTGCACTGTGTTAAAAAAAAGGATAGTCTTTATCAAGTCCCTCAGGATTCACTCGTTCAAAGTCATTTTTTCACCATTGATCATAGAAAGCGTTTAAATACAGCCGACAGTTTAGATATTTCTGAAAGAGACTGTCGCCATAAACATAACATCTGTATGAGTGTCTCGATCTAACGAGTCTATTTAAAAACATGACTTGTGTTTTTAGTTTGATGTTTTAGCTTTGCAGCTGTTTGAGGTACTGGAAGAAACTATCTCTAGTGAATCTAGTCAATGCGACAACAGAATCCGAAGGCGCATTGGAATAGCAAAAGATGCCTTTCAATCGTTATCTATCCTCCTTATCCTGATAATCTTCACGTTTGTTAATTCATGCATCATAGCTATTTTAAGTAACTCTCTACTTTAACTTACAATGAGCCTTTTATTTGGTAAAACTGTCTTGATTGCCTGACAGAACAGGTAAAACATTCGCTTTCTGACCACGAGGGCCAGGTTCTGCCATGAAAAGAGAATTCTAGATTTTATCGGCCTTTTGAGGCAATTTCCATTTGTAGCACCTTTGGGGAGAACATGAAAAGCATTCCACAGTTGACATAAAACTTGTGAATGAAGTGAGATAAGAAACCTTGAATGGTTGTGCTAGCACAAAACCACAAGTCATCGTGACCGAGAATCTGAGCATACTAGACTTTTCGAAATTTATTATCATGCCAGATTATCCTTTCTCTCGAATATGGTTCGTTCACCATAATTGCAATATAAGACGCAGGTGCTCTCTTTGGGTGCTGAACAAATACAAATATGCCTGAACAGGAGTCTGCAACAAGGATTACTAGCCGTCTTAGCAGACGAGTTTGCCCGGAAACGAGTATCCGGATATTAGTTTAGAAATTAAGAAATTTTGTCAACAGAAGCAACGTAAAAGATTTACAATCAACGCTAAGGTTTTGAGAATATGTTGCTAACATTTTGAAGGCATTCACTTTGGTACAACTCTCATTCCAGCCTTAAATTAATCATCATCTGTAAATTGCTTTATCCATGAGTAGAAAATACGACAGCAACATCCAAAGGCGCATTGGAATAGCAAAAGATGCCTTAGTAAAGTATTAAGGAACAGGGAGAATTTCGTAAGAATAAAAGAAAAGTGTGCTTAAATTCTGTTATATCTTCCCTCCTATATGAGAGTGAATACTGGACAATCTCGTCTCAGATGAAGAGAAGTCAACATAAGTGTGCTTCTACATATCTCCTGTATCTGTCTATATTTCTGAGATGAGGCATTATGTACACTATTTACATTATTAGGACTATTGTCCTCGTCTTTGTTGACATATTTATCACAACGTTTCAGTCGTTGTACGCTCAGGCCTTCTTCAGGTGGTTGGAATGTCGAACTGAACCGTTTATTTCGCTTAACTTAAGCCTTACCTTAAGGTGTGTACGCCATCTCGTGCAGCTGCGGAAGAAAATGCAAAGTGTGAATAGGCCGCCCCCTTAAGGTAAGGCTTCAAGAACACCAAAAATCTGTAACCCGGGGGGAAGTGGAAAAATCAGGCGTGGCTGTCCACATATGGAGAGAGAAGGGAGATTACCGCCCTCTGCGAGATCAAGTTGAAATCATAGACAAAGAACATCATTGGAAAATTGGTAAACTAAAGGAATCAGCACATATGCTAGGCTACAAAAATCTTGTGAGCCGACTAAGCATAGAAATGAATATAATATGGGAACCAGTAATAAGGAGTGCCAGAGAAAAACAATAATACCAACAAAAATTGCAATATGAGCTCTGGTAAAAAAGATAAATGATAACAGCAAAAATATGAGCACTGGTAAAAAATGATTGCTGAAGTTATTAAGTTTATAAGTCCGAGAAATTCATATACAGCTGTCCTTAAGGACACATAGCACAGTGGATAAAGGCGTTGGTTAGGTCCAGTGACAGGACCCAAAGATTTGCGAGTTCAGTACCTAGTTAAGGCAGTGGAGAACTTGGCGAGAGGAATTAACAAGAGATAACTATTAACTGACATCCATTCTCCTCATTTCCATATGCACAACGTTTCGGCCGTTGTACGCTCCGACCTTCTTCAAGTGATTGGAATTTCGAACCGGCCCTTTTACTTCGTCCACCGGGGAAGATTGTTCTAGTTCCACATGCCATGCCTCTTCCGCATGTCCCAGTTATTTCCCTTTAACTCAACTCTCAAAATTTGTTTTGGCTCACCACTGCTGTAGCCTGGTATTGAACTCACAACATTTTGGGTCTAGTCACTGGATCTAATCAACGTTTTTTTTGTTTTTTTATGGCAATGAAGATGAGAATAATAATCCGAATAAGGTAAATAATGTAAATAATCATAATACCTCATCTCAAGGATATAGACAGGCGTAAACGAGTTGCAAAAAAAAAGTATAGTGCTGTAAAAACGCGGCCATGAAAATTTTAATATTAATGACAAATAGCCTACCAAGGTGAATGGTGGTCTTAGCCCATTTTCAACTATTCCATTTTTCGTCTTTGTTTAATTATCCCTATATTATTTACCTGCTTTAAACACTCAGCAAAGTTCTATTCTGGTCTATAGGCAATGTCGATAGATCTGGGGGTTTACAATTCTTTGTCAAAAAAATCCCCGCAGATTATGTATGCTGCGTTTGCACGGTATGCAAGCATGGTGGTGCAAAATGGCGTCTCATGCCACCAACTTAAATAGTTTCATCGGAGAATCTCCATTCGCACATGCGCAGTAACCTACGCCTTGATTTATTTAGTTACGTTAAAATCGTTCAACTGGTTTTCGAGATATTCAAAATGGCTGGACACTTTCCCGGCAGACCAAGTATGGTTTCCAAAGGTCAATTGTACACAACCTCTGTCATCATATACAAGTGACCTCCGACGGAGGCAGAATAAATACAAGTAGGGATAACCATGAGCCATGAAATATCGCCCCTGCAATGGGTAAGAAGCTGAATGATAAAGAGGATATGAAAGAAAAGATATTGGAGAAATAACCATTAATGTTTCTTCTTTATTTAGTTCAAACTCTGTCTTATTATCTATATTCGAATTCCAGTATCACTAAACTACAATCCCTGGCTAAATAAGTAAAATAAGTTAGAATTTCCGGCGGTTAACCGTGGTCACAGGGCCGTTCACATTTAGAAACATAACAGGGACAAATGCCAACACATTTAATAAATATTTCCTGTCTTGAAAACCTTTCGGCTTTCGCTTGGCTGATTTCCGGTATATATATATATATATATATATATATATATATATATATATATATATATATATATATATATATATATATATTGTCTCTCTTTATATTTGCCAAGTTAGGAGTGGAGCGTTATTTTAAGCAAAGTAAATGTTCAGGTCCGGAGCGTTTAAATATTTCGGCCGGGGTCCAGCGCCACGAACTAAGACTGGAAGTTTCCGTTGGAAAGACAGACGGATGATGCAAACAACAATGATGAGAAACGACTTGAAGAGTAATTAATGACATCGTAAGTTGTCGATGGTGATTGTGAACTGTGGCTGTGAACGAATGTACACAGTGGACAACAGCATGACACATGTGTGATAAAGAGTGAAGTCGACCTAAGATGGCTGACTTGTGCACATCGGTTTGCAATTAGTTATCATGTCAACTGTGAACAGCAGTGATTATTTACATAGACTGATAACTGTGTTCAGGCTAATGTGTTATTACTTACGAACTAAATACTCCTAGATATATTTCATTTAACACTATTTTCTTACGAGAGGTCTCTGTTGCCTATCAATGGAATCATGTGACAACAAGATTCCTACTTTTCATCAACCTTCTCACGCATTGTAGCGTTGCACGGAATATAAAGAGTTTGCTTCATTAGCATAATTACACCAGACACCTGACAATTATCGGTGGTGATTAACCAACAGATAATCCAGATAAATCTCAATCAGTTTTACTGATTATCCATACAGATTAATCCTGCTCTAGTTTGAATTAGTCTCAGCCTTTCTTAGAATTGGCTTGGCTTCATGGAATTTAAGTTAGGTTGGGTTATTTAAGAACGAAATTATATTTGAGCCCGTATGTAAAAATTGGTTGTGTCTATATTTGTATCTGTACACTGGTCATCTTTATTCTTGACTCTATATATTAAACACTGGCCGGGTTTATACTTGAGTCTTCGGGGAAATATTGCTTGCGTTTATACTTGAGTCTCTAGATAAACAGTGATCTTCTTCATACTTGAGCCTATAGGTAAATACTAGTCGTTTGCTATAACAAAGTGTAACCAGAACATGTCTGAATTTCTGGAACGAGGAGTTATCATTATTTCCAGCAAGTGGTCGTAATAACAATGCTTAATCTCAAATCAAGAACGATGATTAACGCACTTCCAAAAATCAACGAATTCAGAACTTTGCGGCTGGTGCTTCATTTGAACTAATACTAATTTGACAATAGGTGAAACTTGGCTTGCAACTTTCAATGCCACCAAAAATAAGCTCGTAGTTTCCACACAAACGATCTGACCCCCGAGTTGTTTTTTTTTCATTCACGACGAACAGCTGTAATTTCAATGAACTTCCATGCTTTGAATGTTTATCGAGACTCAAGATCATTTCACATTTCAAGTGTGAACAGATACGCGATCTATCGCTCCCAAAAGTACCTGACTCCTTTTCCTATTTTTACAAGAGTCAGATTAGAACAAAACTGAGTATTTCTGCTATATGTGGGCTTAATCTTCACTTTCCCGTTCAAAATCGTTTACAGGGACATATTGGGGAAGGGTTATTCTCCACTATGCAGCTGCTTTCCCACAGGCACAACCCACAGGTCTAATGCCACTATACTTCTATTTCCATGGCAAATGTTAGAATGAAATCTTTAGTTCCTCCAGTCCAGACCTTTACATCTGGCATAAGCAATGCTACATCCACGAAATTGAATTATCCTCATTACCCCCGTATTCGAAAATGTTTATGAGAAAGTTCCACTTTTTGGAACATACTTCCGCGTGAACGCAGCGATCTTAACGTCTTCACTTCAAGCGCCAATCGTTATCTATCCTCCATATCCTGATAATCTTCACGTTTGTTAATTCATCCATCATAGCTATTTTAAGTAACTCTCTACTTTAACTTACAATGGGCCTTTTATTTGGTAAAACTGTCTTGACAGAACAGTTAAAACATTCGCATTCTGACCACGAGGGCCAGGTTCTACCATGAAAAGAGAATTCAAGATTTTATCGGCCTTTTGAGGCAATTTCCATTTGTAGCACCTTTGGGGAGCACATGAAAAGCATTCCACAGTTAACATAAAACTTGTGAATGAAGTGAGTTAGGAAGCCTTGAATGGTTGTGTTAGCACAAAATCACAAGTCATCGTGACCGAGAATCTGAGCATACTAGACTTTTCAAAATTTATAATCATGCCAGATTATGCTTTCTCTCGAATATGATTCGTTCACCATAATTGGAATATAAGTCGCAGGTGCGCTCTGTGGGTGCTGAACAAAAACAAATATGCCTGAACAGGAGTCTGCAACAAGGATTGCTAGCCGTCTTAGCAGACGATTGTGCCCGGAAACGAGTATCCGGATATTAGTATAAAAATTAAGAAATTTTGTCAACAGAGGTAACGTAAAAGATTTACAATCAACGCTAAGGTTTTGAGAATATGTTGCTAACATTTTGAAGGCATTCACTTTGGTACAACTCTTATTCCAGCCTTAAATGAATCATCATCTGTAAATTGCTTTATCAATGTGTAGAAAATACAATAGCAACATCCAAAGGCGCATTGGAATCGCAAAAGATGCCTTTCAAAAGCTAAGTAAAGTATTAAGGAACCGGGAGATTTTCGTATGTAACAAAGAAAAGTGTGCTTAAATGCTGTTATATCTCCCTTCCTATATGAGAGTGAATACTGGACAGTCTCGTCTCAAATGAAGGGAAGTCAACATAAGTGTGCTTCTACAAAAGGATGCAGAGTATACGACGGGAGCAGCGCGTAAGCAACGAAAACGTATTAAGAAAATGAGAAAATAAAAAAGATATTTAATCAAAAAGAGATAGTCGAAATTTCTTTGAAAGATAATGAGGAAAGACGGTATCTAGCAACTGCCCCACGCAGTCACATGTGGCACAAGGACGAATTTAATGTGGTGTTCCCGAGTATACTCCGCCACAAAATCCCCATAGACCTCGCAATAAACGGGATAAGGTCTGTCCACTTCCTCGGACGAGACTCTACCCTTCGGTATAACCTCGTCCGGGCCCCTCTCTGTCCAAAGGCACACAGTTCGACCAGCACAGCTGGAAAAGATTCGGAGAATTTGACACACACAGCACATATCGAAGGCTAGAGATATAAGAGCAGGCAACCTCTGCGAATGTTGATTTTCTAAGCGTAGCTTAGATGTCGCACAAGTAACTATAAGAGATAGGAAGTGATGGAGAGCCATGATTGCCTACGCGCTGAAAGGACACGACATATAAAAGAGGGAGAAGAAATTAAACACGAATCCTTCCCAAGTATTGATCAATAGTCTGTCATCGGTCACTTTTCAAAATTATGTTCGACTCTACAATTCGAATTTAGTCGACTTAATCGGATTGTGTAAGAATCAGTTGACCTTTGAAATGAGCGTATGAACGAGCGGCATCATTCACACGATTGCAACTAAATAACAATTACAAAATTAAGCACTTTCTCTGCACAGTGGCGGCGAAATTTCAACATCTGCACACTTCTAACTATACTTTAACTGTTTGACACAAATTCATGGCCGCTGCTCTCAATCCAGCTATTACTGAACAATACCGTCCCTGACTACTCTTCTTGGTTGCAAGATCATCGTAACACGACAATTAACGCACCCGTTATTAAACCTATTAACGTTGAGTCCCGCCTCCTGAGCGATACAGTGTGAACACCATGATTCTTTTCTCCAACTCTTGCAGCCGACATTGCTATTTTGAATGCTGGAATAATTTTAATCGCCATTAGAATCGGTCAGGAAATACTTTTCAATTATTATTTTTTATTTTCTTTCTTTAATTCAAAAATTCGCTGTTTTGCAATAAAATGATTGGAAAAAATTCACTCTGTCTACGATATTCAAAGATGTTGCACTTTTCCTTAGCTAATAATTAGACGTTACTTGTGTAGGCTTTTTATATTTCTTGTTCTTTGCTGAAATAAGTCAGAGTCCATCTTCTTTATCTTCGTCTGCTTCTTCTTCATACAAGTGTTTTGTTTTGTTTTTTGTTTTTTTGTTTGTTTTTTTTTTTTTAAGTTTAGGTATTTCTAAAACAGAAGTACTTATTTTTCTCCTTTATTCCTTTTTTCATTGTTCTTATTTTCTCTTAGTCTCTCTATGTTGCCTTCCTCATCTATCGTCATTTCTTCGTCTCTCTCTTCCAAAAAGGCCTTCATATTTCGCCTCGGTGTCTTTATATTGTTTTTCTTTGTTTCTTTTCCGGTTTATTTTTTTCCTTCTCAACTCACTTAAAAGCTTTTATTTTTTACTATTACTTGTGTTGATCATTTTTATTCTTTCTGCTTCCATATCTTCCCATTTTGCTGACTTCTCGTCTTCCTTCTCTTCTTTTTATATCACGCTTATTTCCTTTTCTCAATCTTTCACGAAATTCTGTTTTGCTTTCTATAGTTTCTCATATATTTCTCTTCTTGTATCTATTTTTCTCTTTTTTCCTCCGAACTCATACTCCAACCTTATTTTCCACCAATCAATAAGACCACAGTCACAAGAGCCAAACCTTCCCAAATCCTTTTTCAATGTGACACTTAAGAAATTAACCTCAAGTCAAGAGTGCCAGTGGGGAATTAACTCTCACATATTGACTTCTACCACTTTCTCTACGGAAGCGAATAAGCAACATTGAAAGATTTATTTCTTGGAGAATAAAGACAGCCTTTCCAATCAGAAAAGGCCCATGCAAGGCATGATGATGACTAACCGAATCATTCCAAAGAAAAGTGAGAAAATGGTTTCTGAGAGCCATTCTCAAAATCTCAAAGAATCTCTGCTCGCCCCCTGTTGAAATTGTTAGTTTCCCATCGGCCATTTGCTTCATTCTTCTTTTTTTTCTTTTTCTGTGCGTGTTACTCTCCCAGTGATTACAAGTCGAAAAAGTTGATTCGAATTTTTCAAAAGCAATTTTCAACGGCAACTTCATAAAAACCATTAGCCTTTTCCTTTATTTTCTTCCGTCTCATGGTCTAATATCCAACCAGCTGTGATATTCAATGATTTTACGGTGTAGCTATTCGTTTAGTAATTTGATGTTGGTTACAGGATCATCGCTAGTTTATCATTAAACCAGGGTGATGCCATATTTCTGAATCATAGAATTTTCAAAAGTTTATTGTGTGTGATTCACTGTGGAAATTCTTTTAGTCAATGCCATGAGGTTTGCGAAAAATCCGCAACGCATTTTCTTGAAAACCAAAAACTAAATAGTCCAACAAGTAACACCCCCACTCCCAAGAAAAGTGACACGTCATACACACGAAGAAGATAACGTTGTTGCAATGGCTTATTTTTAAAAAAAAGTAATATTATAATATGTTTTTCTCGAAAGTAAAATCTCTGTTCAGTCAGATTCGTTTTGTTTTACGGTATATCAACCTCAATAGGTTCTTTAATGCCGACAAAATAATTATTCTGGTAATATTTTTTTTCAAAAATATATTGCTGGTAAAATTTTTTCCTTCAAAAATATATTTCTGGTAATATTTTTTCTTCAAAACAGTATCGCTGGTAATATTTTTCATTTCAAAAATATATTGCTGGTAAGATATTTCCTTCAAAAATATATTTCTGGCAATATTTTTTCCAAAAATGTATTGCTGGTAAAAATGTATTGCTCGTAATAAATTTCTTACAAAGTATTTCTGGTATTAAAACCTATTTTTACACTTTCATGGTGTTTTGACCCCAGTTTGGGGGTTAACTATTTGCCCATAGCTGGGACACTAACAGGTGCTACCACCCCGGTTCAAGGAGGACCGGGGAACACTAGCAATTAGGAGGTTGTTCTACGCTCCTCCAAAACCCCTTGCTGCTGGACGTAGTTTATCGTCTTACCCAGGACGCGGATGTAGTTTATCGTCATACCCAGGACGCGGATGTAGTTTATCGTCATACCCAGGACGCGGATATAGTTTATCGCCTTACCCAGGACGCGGATGGAGTTTATCGCCATACCCAGGACGCGGATAAAGTTTATCGTAATACCCAGGACGCGGATGTAGTTTATCGTCTTACCCAGGATGCAGATGTAGTTTATCGTCATACCCAGGACACGGATAAAGTTTATCCTCATAACCAGTACGCGGATGTAGTTTATCGTCTTACCCAAGACCCGGATGTAGTTTATCGTCTTACCCAGGACACGGATGTAGTTTATCGTCATACCCAGGACTCGGAAAAAGTTTATCGTCATACCAGGACGCGGATGTAGCTTATTGTGTTATCCCGGACGCGGATGGAGTTTATCGTCATACCCAGGACGCGGATAGAGTTTATCGTAATACCCAGGACACGGATGTAGTTTATCGTCATACCCAGGACGCGGATGTAATTTATCGTCATACCCAGGACACGGATGTAGTTTATCGTCTTACCCAGGACACGGATGGAGTTTATCGCCAATACCCAGGACGCGGATAAAGTTTATCGTCATACCCAGGACGCGGATGTAGTTTATCGTCAAACACAGGACGCGGATGTAGTTTATCGTTATACCCAGGTATACAAATACTCGTATGGTTCTACAAATTTAAGAGAATTTAAAAGAGGCCCTTGAAAATTATCAATGATTAGAACTGTATACTGTTGAATATTTTTTTATAGAAAATAGAAATTGATTTTATATTTTGCACATATCTTTAAAACAACTCTGCTAGTATATTTGTAACAGCCATTCAAATTCAAATTGTAGCTGCAGCAAGAATAAATATTATGTATGAACTTAGAAATTTTTTTTCAAATACGTCTTCAGGTTGGAGGCAGTCATGCTTTTGCAAAACTTCCTATATTTTGTAGATCTAAGTGATGTTTATCTCATTACTTTATCCCAGGTCATGTTCTGCCTGTTATTAACACATTATGTGATCAATATGTTCTATGAGTATCGAATTTTCCAAGTCGACTTTCCTCATTATTCCCTGCCATTCCAACTCTCTGTTAATAATTCTAACTACATTGCCTTTTTTTCTAATTTTTTCTTAAAATTACCTCATTTGTCACATATTACTTCTAAAGTATTATCGGCATGCTTCTTTAAAACCACATCTTCATTGCCTCAAGCATCTTTTTTTTATCGGTGAGGTAATTATCCAGTATATACTTCGATATTGGAGGATTGATAATACACATGACTTCACCACTCTTTTCTTAATTTGTAACTAAATGTTCCTTCTTAATATTAGGTTGGTGCAAAAGTAATGTCGTTTTCTCACATATGTTACTATGTGAAAAGACGACATTATTTTTGCACCAACCTAATACTTTGCTTAGCATCTGCAAAGCATCTTCCGCTAGTTAAATGCCCCTTCGGATTTTGCTGTCAAAATTTACGTCATCTGTTATATCACTTCACAGCTAGTTTATTTTCTGTACTTGCTTGACTGATGCTCCCGTTTGTAGTTCTATCTGGGGTTGTCCTTCCTGTAAAAGGTCGTACATTCTACACTCTTACAATTGATGGTTAGTCCATCTTTCACCCTTTCTTTTAGTACCTTATTAAACAGTTGTCTTTCTGTGTACGCCATAATTACTGTCCATGTTAATTTTCCGTCTGTTTCAATTTAATCCAGACTATATGTGCATCTACGTTCACATGTGCGCGTATACATTTATAATCAGTGAGAAAGGTAAAATATTCAAAAAAATTTAAGAAATCTTCAAAAAATATTTCCTGGGTATGTCGATAAACTACATCCACGTCCTGGGTAAGACGATAAACTACATCCAGCAGCAAGGCCTCTGATCAGGAGGCTTTGAAGAGTGTGGAACCACCTCTTAATTGCTGGTGTTCCCAGGTCCACCCTGACCCGGGGTGGTAGCACCTGTTAGAGACCCAGAGATGAGGTATTATATACATTGTTTATATTATTCCTCAAGGACACATGGCACAGTGGATAAAAGCGTTGGTTAGATCCAGTGACAGAACCCAAAAAGTGTGAGTTCAATACCCGGCTAAAGCAGTGGAGAACTTTCAGAGGGAAGATTAACAGGAGATAACTAATAACTGACATCCATTAAACATGGCACATTGAACTAGAACAGTCTACCACAGTGAGCGAAATAAAGGGTTCAGTTCGACATTCCAGCCTCTTGAAGAAGGCGGGAGCGTACAACTGCCGAAAACGTTATACATTATATACGCCCATGCAAAGTCACGTGTAAACACTTTGTGAAGAACTTAGAAACTCCCTGGATATATCCACATATACTTCATCTTAGTCTGTAACACTCTGACTCGAGTGAGTCTTAGACCTTGTACTGGATGAATATCATTGTAAAAACAAAATGAAAAAAACTATGAAGCGATAAATTCGGTATTGTTTCTTGACAGTGAGATTAAAAGTTAAGAATGGCCACCAAACAAATACGTCTTGTTTTCTATCTATCAACCGTAATGACTATTAAAACGAGTTACATACAATTGTTTATAGCAGCGAATGCACACATAATTTTAGACAATCATGCAAACATTGCTAGGATTTAGTGCTTCGTAGGTCCTATGTCAGGAAACACTTTTCGCCATTTTAACGAATGTACTTTAAACTGACGCCTTATTTTTTCATGGGTTAGGGGTAAAATCTCCAACTCTCGCATTATTCAGCCGGGTTTGGATCCTAGCTAGAGGCAATCGGACGTCTAGCCACAATGATGAGCTGTGATACAGCGAAACAGTCTGTCTGCGGATGACAATATATATATATATATATATATATATATATATAGATAGATAGATAGATAGATAGATATTTGTATATTTGTTTGGGAACTTTCTCTTTCAAATTTACTAACATTTGGCGGGCCATATGTTACCTACAGTTCGTACTTTGCCTGCCCTTGGTCTAGGAGAAGGACAACTCTGAATTCAAAACATGCAGATGGTCGTTTGGGACCTTGTTGCGTGCTGTACAATCTTCCGAAATGTGTGGTTGGTTCTGCAAAAGGCTTCACCTATATAATCAAATGATATGTGCGTTTCATCTGTTAT
>OZ010579.1:79094730-79097230 GCA_963932145.1 Acanthosepion lycidas | reverse complement strand
TCAATAAGTGTTCATGAATATCCTTTTAAAAATAAAAGGGATCGTTAGAATGAGGATGTTCCGGTTAAGCATTTCATCCCAAGCAAGACGCTAATGCCATCAGGGAGTGAAAGAACATAAGGAAAATATAGTGAAGTGAAAAACCTAGATGTTGCGCTTGAACCTCTAACCAGTGGTTAACTGGGACAGGTAATGGTTTGTTAATTTGAACACCTTCAAAACAAAACTGGTCTAATTTAACCACAAGAGATACTTTTCTTCCTACTATCAGCATGCCTGATACTAGACTCCTGGACAGCAACGCACTGCACTTTCTTGGCCTCACGTTTTCAACTAACCTGAAGAGGAGCGACTACAATGAACCAATAGCTGCATCTACTGCAAGGAAATTTGGGTCACTGTGTCGTTCTTGGCATCTCAACTCCAGTCACCTTTCTACTGCTTCCCTCTGTCTTTTCTATAAATATTTTCATGGCAACTTCTCTAACCAGCTTTTTTTTCCCTTGTGCCCCAACTACGTACCTAGATGTTGCGCTTGAAAAGGACCTCTAATCAGTGGATAACTGCGACAGGAAATGGTTTGTTAATTTGAACGCCTCCAAAAAAAACTGTCCTAATTTAACCACCATAAAGAAACTTTTCTTCCTACCATCAGCATGTCTGATACTAGACTCCTGGACAGCAACTCACTACACCTTCTTGGCCTCACGTTTTCAATTGATCTGAATTCGAGTGACTATATCAAATCAATTGCTGCATCTACTGCAAGGAAAGTTGGGTCACTGTGTCGTTCCAGTAGATTTTTCTTGTCAGAGTCCATCTTGCACACATATAAATCTACTATTCATCCGTCCATTGAAAAATGTTGCCATATCTGGTCTGGTAATCGTGTTCTTCATCTCGAGGTTCTTGACAAAATCTGTAATTTAATCGATCCTGACTTGACATCTCGACTTCAGCCATTTTCTACTGCTTCCCTCTGTCTTTTCTACAAATATTTTCACGCCAACTGCTCTGCCGATCTTTTTTCCCTGTTGTGCCGACTACATATACTTAAGCACGCTACTAGATCGGCGTCTATGTCCCACCTGTTAACTGTAAAAATAGCTAAATACAACCACCACTTCTGCTCAAAAGGTTTCTTTGCTCGCACTTCCTTCCTGTGGGACTATCTTCCGTTTCAAAGGACAGAGTCGCAACTGAAAATTATACTGAGAAGTGCCCGGCCCTGGGGAAGAGCTGCCTAAGGGCGCGCCCTCTCATTGCACTAAAGAGAGGAATCGGTGCTCGCACTGAGGTCAGCGCAACCGATGGTTGCGGGGGCTCGGTGAATTTTTATTCCTTGCCCGGGAGTACGCGTTCGGGCTCCCCACATTAAACCGACTTTATTTAACAAACTAACCTCGTATGTGGTTGAGTAAATACGAGTAAATTCGTTGTTTATGCGGAGACATAAAGAGTTAAATTAGAGTCCAGAAAGAACTGGAAACCAAATCCTAAACAGGAAAAAGGGGATAAATTTCTACTCCTGTTCAAATGACCAGAGAGGAGTGTGAACCGGGCGAAAATTTGACATTTTGCATTTTTAAAAATCTAACAGGATTTCTTCGTCTCTCCGTATTCATCACTTTCTCCATGTCCCTCCCTCCATTTATTTGTCCTCCCTACACACATATCTTATGTATGCACCCGGATGTGCGCGCATCTGTCTGTGTGTGCCTGTCTCCGTGCTTTTTTTCTTTTGAAAATTCTACTTTGTCCTAGTTTTCTAATCATTTAACGTCAAAATCTGATTGACTTTCTCGATAGATATCACTATATATGGGGTGGGATGAATAAATTTTTGTGTCATTTATAACACAAAAATGAAAGTATCGCTGACATCTCCTTTTAAGATGTATACTTAGCAAAATGACACATATTCAATAAAATCACCATTGTTTTCAGCCACGGGCTCCAGGCGACTACGGAATCACCTGCAACCCTTTTGGACGATCTCCTTGCTGGCATAATAATTGCTTTCATTTAGTCTTACAAGGAGTTCTATTGGTTTCCCGCTCAACTACGCCGCACCTGTAATATTAAAGGGGGTAGCAGTCTGGAGAGTTAGGTCGCCAGATGTAAGGGGTTATGTGGTCGCAGAAATTGTATCTCAGCCATGACTGGGTTCACTTTCAAGTGTGTAGTATGGTGCAGAGTCCTGTTGCAAGAAATAGTGTCTTCCAGCAGCCACCTCCTTGACTCAGTACAACACTACTACTTCTATATACTTGATGTAGGCATCCGTGAATCTAGGGTCCTGAGAGATGATGACTGGATGCTTAACATCGCACATCACTAGTGATCACTCCAAACACATACATAATCACCATTAGACTCATCCAACTCTTTCTGAATCCTCTGCACTGTTCTCTCATTGACAGCCAAACACTCTGAAATGTTCGTATTGGACATACCGGTGCGAATGCCAAGCAGTACAGCTTGCCGTTTCCAAATTTCT
>OZ010579.1:79074730-79087230 GCA_963932145.1 Acanthosepion lycidas | reverse complement strand
CCTCTTTGTCACGATGATTAAGAGCAATCGAAGCTGTAGTTATCGTAATAGAGAATAAAAGTTGACTTTTTTTTTTGTGATATGCCTGCTAGTTACGATTTACTCTAAAGAAAGTGTAGTTCTTTGAATGACTCACACTCACTCTGCGTCGGTTTAATGATCAGAAGTAAAACTCAATTAAAGACCTCAAAAAACTGCAAAATGTCCGCTTCAGATTCAATCAGTTTTTCGCTATGATTTTCTTCTCGGGAGAAAAAAAAAGATATCTATTTAAAAGAACGTTCCATTTATTTTAGGCTCTGTGAGTTAGAGACGAAAAGAAAGAAAAAGTTACATTATGTAATATAACTTTACCAACCCAAACAAACATAACTGCAGACTGCCTGAGATTAAAACGGTTAAATCGTCATAATTATAACAATTGTGACTGAAACAGTTGTCTTAATATATTAATGTCTACTTATATCTGGTATCTATAAATGTATAAACTTACAGTAGTATACTGGTTTTTAGTATATCATTTGAATGTTCACCTACACGTCTTGTTAGTTTAGCTGCATATCAACTTCTCTTGGGTCATTTAATGTCGAAATTTAATTTTCTTTTGAGTATTATAAATTTCTTTTAAAAATGTATTGCTGATAATATATTTTACTATGAAAATGTATGGTTGGTATTTTTACTATGAAAATGTATGGTTGGTATTTTTACTATGAAAATGTATGGTTGGTATTTTTACTATGAAAATGTATTTTTATACTTTCAAAGTGTTTTGTTTCTATTTAAGTGTTTACTATTTGCCCAGACCAGGGACCCTAATAGGTGATTCCACCGTGGGTCAGGGTGAACCTGGGAACAGCAGCAATTAATTACGCTCCTCAAAACATCACGATCATAAGCCTTGCTGCTTGATGTAATTTATTATCATACCTAGGACACACCTACAGGTCAGGTTTCAGATTAGTTAATGGTTCACTTAATTGGATGTGCAGGTAGTTTAACGGTTACCGACTCGGAAAGAATTGGTGAGGCTAGTTCTAGTTCCGGCCAAGATCTTTGGATTCACATTCGTACAAATACCCTTAAGAAATGTATGAATCTATCTCTTCTTCATTTACGAACAAGAAACAAGAAGACAAGAGTATGAGCTTTGTCAAGCTACTTGCTCTAGATACACCACTGTTGATATTGATGCACTAGACACACCACTGTTGATATGGCTGCACTACAACGGCCCTGATGTGACACGTGACGTGACGTGATATGCTTATAATAAAATATTTACATAATTGACTCTCCATGTTTGCCAACGAGAAGTATGATTTACATTATTTACACTATTTGGACTGCTGTCTTCATCCTTGTTGCCATATTTAAGTATACATGCCCCAGTGGATAAAAACGTTGGTTAAATCCAGTGACTTGACCCAGAGAGTTACAAGTTCAATACCTGGCTACAGCAAGTGTGAACAAAAACTTGCAGTGTTGAGTTGAAGGGAGATAACTGATACTGAAGCATCCGGAAGAGCCGTGGCATGTGGAACTAGAAGAATCTACACCGGTGGACGAAATAAATGATTCAGTTCGAAATTCCAATCACCTGAAGAAGACCGGAGTGTAAAACGGTCGAAACGCCGTAAATATTGCAATATGAGAGCAACAGTCCGAACAATGCAAATAATGTAAATAATTAAAATAGCTCATCTCAGAAATGTAGACAGGAAAGTAAGATTATCTATGTCTTTACAGTAGATTTTGTTGGGTTCTTGCTTCTCGAAATATCAATGAAGGTTTGTTTTTATCTGTCCAATTAATGAAGTAATTTGCATTATAAGGTCTGAAAATAGCAATAAACAATTGGCGAGAGATTTGGAAAATCGCGAGGCTAGGAAAAACTTTTAAAAAAGCAACGCTTCGAAATTCTGCTTTGTGATTTGTGAGACGTGTATCCAGTAAATACGAAGGAGCAAATCTGGTTCTATTCGACTAAATAAAGTTGAATAGATTTCACTTAGTTTTCTGTACATATCACACAATTTTTACGAGGAAGCATTGACTGTGATGTTCCATCATGGTAGCAGAAATCAATGTCGCCGGATAGAACATAGTCATCGTGTAACGGGAAGTAAATGTCAGAATCCTTATTACCCTTCGAAATTTTTGGATGAAAAATTTATCGATTATTCCTGATTTCCTATCATCGTATTTCGATTAATTTTTTTTTTTCATGTCAGTTCCTAGATCATTATTCTACGATCGTTAAAAATCCATCACAAATTGGAAAATTGTTTGGCTGAATTCGGGTGAATGTGCGGACAGTGGAACAAATATTAGCGCGGAATCGACGAGCCGAGTTCAAATTGCGGGCTAGTCTATTGCGTTGACTTTCGCACGAATGCCCTTGGGAAAGACCGACTTTTCTCCCCCAAACTAGGTATTAAAGAAGTCTATACTAGGCTCTCTATACGTCCTAATACCCTTGGGAAAGATATGAATCTTCTTTTTCTCCCCCCCACACTCCAGCTATAGGCACAAAACAGAATAGATCGGGTTCTATAGCTTTGGATTGTAACTGGTCTACCGCAGAAAGAAATGGCAACCTACTGCGGGAAAAAAAATCTGCCTCGTCACTCATCTATTGAAAGATAGATGATCGCCTACGCGTGTATCACGCATGGCACGTTACTGATCGAAAGACAAAAACTGCCCAGTCATGCGACCAAAAAATCAAAATTGCAATCTGCGGGAATTCTAAGGTTTGATATGTAAGTACTGACAACAAAAGTTAGATTCGTTAATTTTCCAATTTTGGAGCATTTATTTTTAAATATCATCTAAAAAAGTGTTTAGAAACACTTAATTTACGCTGTTTTTTACTTAAAAATTGACTTCAAAATTTTACTATTTCAAGAATAAATCCAAACAAAGTTGATACCTTTGTATTAGACACATTGAATGGAAAATATATTCCAATCCGAATTCTAATTAAGAATCACCACATGCAAAATATGCAATTTTTTTTTACTGTAAATACTATGCAAAAAATTATGGAAGAGTGCAAAAAAGACTAATCAATGAATACGATTTGTTAGATCATTTGTTAAATCATAATTAATAAAAACAAAAAATTAATAAAGGTGTATATAACACCATAATACTAGTCGGCACAAATTATAAGACATGTTTTCAATTTGGATTGTATATTGAAAATCACACTAAAACTACTGCACACTATGATAATATCACACTATCATAATATAGCTAAATTGTTAAGCTAAATTGTTCCCTTGGATGCAAAGGAAGTTTTTATTTGATGGCACAGTGATTTAATAATAATAATGAGTTTGCTCCACGTATCTTGTTTATATAAGATTTGTAAAGCTTCAGAAAATTATAAATTTTTAAGGCTGTACAATAAGGCTTTCATTGATCGCCAAAATGAAATTCCAACGCTACGATTTTTGAACCTAAACTTAATCTTCAAATTAGTTTCCTCAAAAATTGGTAAGCATTTGGAAAAAATATATTTCGTGACATTATTCATCATGTCAAACCCCAATTTCCAAATTGAGCGAAGTGCCACTGTTCCAAAATCGACCTAAACTACTGTCACGCTGGAGTCGATATTACTCTGCAATAAAGAAGATGGTATCACAGGGTTAGGAACCCCGATAGCAGGCGCCGACTTCTGTCTAAGAGGAGAGAACCGATACTACGCTTAGTATTTACTTGAAGCCCCACGCTAACAGGATGTGACACAAAGTGAGTTTAATGTGGGCATTCCGAGCGTGGGCACCCGGGCCAGGTCCCAAAATAGCCCAACCCCCGCGAACGTCGGTTGCGCTGACATCGCTATTACTATCGATCCCCCTTATTTAATGCAATGAGAGAGGAATTGCCGTGGAGAATTGTTCCCCGGGTGCGGCCACCTTTCAGAAAATTTTTCATTTGCGCTAAACAGAAACACAATTGATTTGCGCCCTGTCCGAAGACAGAGACAAAATTAAGAGATAAAATATAGTTTACCCGCCAGAGAGCAGATACAACACTTTCATCACATTCAAACGGTGGAGAAGCGATTGTACTTTTTTTGCCGCTCCACACTAGCAGGATGTGACAGTCTAACGTGGGGCGCCTGAGAACGTACACCTAAACCCGATTCCAAAAAATAGCCCAAAACCCCGCAAATATTGTGTCGCTGTCTATAGACAAAGTCACAACTGATCTGCTCTCTGTACGAAGACAGAGACACAATTAAGAGATAAAATCTAATTTATTCGCCCAATGGCAGATACTATGCTTTGATCCCGGCTCGCCTTTCACTTATAAACAGTCTCTCAAAGATATGAGATGCATGTTCTGGCACTAGATTTGTGTTATATTTCTTATTTAGGCTGATCATCGTAGCCTGACAAACCCGAGATTTCCAACAAAAAAGAGTAGCAAAAAGAAAATTTGAAAAATTAGAAATACCAAAAATGTAAACAAAAAAAGCATTGCCCTTGAGATTGAATATGTACAAATTGAGTAATGTTTCAATGACTTATCTTCACAAAATAAAGAAAACCTGCAAAATTTCTTTCTCTCGGAATAATCATACATCGCGCCTTTCTGCATGAAGATTGCAAGTCTTTCACATCAGCCATATTTAAAGCAAGGCGGGAACTAATAAACGTGTACTTGTCTTTGGACAAAGTGCCTATCGATCAAATGGAGACTTCGCTGGTTAATCTCCTCCAGTCGCTGAGAGTTGGAATCCATTTTAAAGGTATTAATCTTGATTTCAGGTGACACACACAGATTTAGTGTTTGGGATTTTCGCTTCGTAAATGGGTAACACTGTACGATTTGCTTACTGTCTCTGGGTATTTCACACATGCGCAGAGTTGCTATTTAGAACTTGTAGGTGCGCAGGCGCACTTGTCAAAATCGATGCGAATATAGTCATTTTTCTCTATCTCTCTTAATTTCTCCTTGCTCGTAAACTAACACACAGGAACACACACACACACATATATATATATATATATATATATATATATATATATATATATATATATATATATATATATATATGTATGTATGTATGTATCTGTGTGTGTTAGGTGCGCCAAGTATTTCAGTGCAAATCTTTAGCGGGCCATAAATGGAATAAAATTGAAGATCGTGTTACACAGCATGCACCAAATGTTAGCGTTGTAATTCCTCTTTCGAATCTATCGAGTGCATTAACACGTTATCATCAAACATGACCCATGAAATTTGATGCCTCGCAGTACTTGTTTAACTAGTTGACACCAACTCAGATATAACGGGCTTTTTGAAAGTATTCAAGGAAACATGACGAATGAAATACGGCTCTTCACAAATCCCAAAGACCTATCAAGCGTTATACACACCAACATTCATACACTGACCCAGGGGTCTTAAGAAGCCGGATCAATGTAATCACGACCACCTTATATCCCCAGGACTTCAGCTCCAATGAAAAACCTGTATCGAGGTATTAGTCACGGCTCTTAAGTTCTTGACCGAATGTTGACCTATACACGTTAGGGCAGTGCTCCGTTCTCTCCTATATGATTGTCTGACAGATATCTTTCACGATCATACTGCCCCAATATATAACACCCTAGTTCCCTGATTGAAATCTCCCGAACTATAACATTTCGGCTTCTGTCTAGAAGGCGACGGGAAATCACTCCAGTAGCTTCCATAAGAATGTATGGCAAACCAGTGTTAAGGAAAATAGAAATCTGTAGAGAGTCAAATTGCTTACGATCTCAATGGACATGCTATTGAAAAAAATCTTAGTAAATCATACCTATTCGTTTTCTAAACCTTACCGGAAATATTTTATTTACTGACCACCTACCACTACTCACACCCACCCATCCAGAAGATAGGAGATGGCACAATGTCCTTTTTTTATGTGGGGGGCTCATATGCGCGTTGTAGTAATTGTGGCGCAGATTGAGGAATCGGAGAGCCGAGTTCGAATTCCAGTCGAATTCATTACATTCACTTACGCGCTAATAACCTTGGAAAAGATATGAATCCTCTTCTTCTCGCACCAACCTCAGATATAGGCACATTAACAGAATAGACCGAGTTCTATGGCCTTGGATAGTAACTGGTCTACAGCAGAAAGAAATGGCAACCTACTGCGAGAAAAAAAAAATCTGCCTCGTCAGTCATCCATTGAAAGATAGATGATCGCCTACGCGTGTATCACGCATGGCACGTTACTTACCGAAGGACAAAAACTGCCCAGTCATGCGACCAAAAAATCAAAATTGCAATCTGCGGGAATTCTAAGGTTTGATATGTAAGTACTGACAACAAAAGTTAGATTCCTTAATTTTCCAATTTTGGAGCATTTATTTTTAAATATCGTCTAAAAAAGTGTTTAGAAACACTTAATTTACGCTGTTTTTTACTTAAAAATTGACTTCAAAATTTTACTATTTCAAGAATAAATCCAAACAAAGTTGAAACCTTTGTATTAGACACATTGAATGGAAAATATATTCCAATCCGAATTCTAATTAAGAATCACCACAAGCAAAATATGCAATTTTTTTTTTACTGTAAATACTATGCAAAAAATTATGGAAGAGTGCAAAAAAAACTAATCAATGAATACGATTTGTTAGATCATTTGTTAAATCATAATTAATAAAAACAAAAATTAATAAAGGTGTATATAACACCATAATACTAGTCGGCACAAATTATAAGACATGTTTTCAATTTGCATTGTATATTGAAAATCACACTAAAACTACTGCACACTATGATAATATCACACTATCATAATATAGCTAAATTTTTAAGCTAAATTGTTCCCTTGGATGCAAAGGAAGTTCTTATTTGATGGCACAGGGATTTAATAATAATAATGAGTTTGCTCCACGTATCTTGTTTATATAAGATTTGTAAAGCTTCAGAAAATAATAAATTTTTAAGGCTGTACAAAAATTGACTTCAAAATTTTACTATTTCAAGAATAAATCCAAATAAAGTTGATACCTTTGTATTAGACACATTGAATGGAAAATATATTCCAATCAGAATTCTAATTAAGAATCACCACAAGCGAAATATGCAATTTTTTTTTACTGTAAATACTATGCAAAAAATTATGGAAGAGTGCAAAAAAGACTAATCAATGAATACGATTTGTTAGATCATTTGTTAAATCATAATTAATAAAAACAAAAAAATGATAAAGGTGTATATAACACCATAATACTGCTGGTCACAAATTATATACATAGATACACACACACACACACACACACACACACACATATATATATATATATATATATATATATATATATATATATATATATATATATATATATATTAATCGAAACCATCCCAACCAAAGCAGTAAAGCCACCAAACAAGAAACAAGGAGTTACTGAGTGTTACTGCGTGTTAAAGAATTAGTAAACGGAAGCATTATTGGAAGTGTACTCTGGAAGAGAGTAGATAACAATTGACGTTGCATTTAAATGTCTGAAGATAAAACCTGGCTGGGAAGCAAGAAACAGGAAGAGAATTGAGAAAAAAGAAACTATTATCAGAGAACTTACTGCTACATGGAAGCAATTTGACTGTAAATTGATGAGATATTTATGCTAAAGTCGAGATACCATAGCAAAGAGCTTTTCCGAACAATTACCATAAAAAATATTTATAGAAAAGGCACAGCGAAGAAACTTTAGGGCGGTGGAAATGTGACTGAAGACAAGACGCCATGTCAGGGCCAATAATATTCGTGATTCGTCTTTGGATTTCATCAAGAATCTCTAAACAGAATCAGGGGCACTGGACTATATATGGTAGCAATAGTCGGCGTATGGACGAATGATAGACGTATAGATATGTAAGATAGATTTTAGGGAGTTGGTTTCACTGCGTCTGACAAGTCGCAGTAAACCAATTTTCTTCGCAGCAGACTTATCAAAGGATTCGATATAGTCTTTCCACTTCACGTCAGCCGCCAACGTTAGCCCGAGAAGCCGCAACGTGCCACTCTCCCGGAGGTTAGCATCAGCCATGATCGTGGGAGGAAGAAAAGAGTCTCTCAGGTTATTAAGAGCGAGCAGGGTTTTTTTTTTTTATCTTTTACTCCAGTTAACAACTGACTGAAGGTTATTTCTGTGATCAACCGCCGGTTTGAACTTATTCATCTGATTATGCATACTCTCGAGATAAAATGGTTGCGTTATCAGTATAGATACCAAGTTCATACATTGACATCCATATATATATATATATATATGTGTGTGTGTGTGTGTGTGTGTGTGTGTGTGTGTAAGTAAATTTTTGTCACATAGCTGATCGATGTTACTTTCATTATCTCGACTTCAGAGCTCCGTAGGCGGACCTGACCGTCCACTCTTCAAGGGTGGGGTGGGGTGGTTGTGTGTGTGTGTTCTTCAGATCATATTGAAGTTCTGGTAAATTATTGTTTCCGGGTTGTTCAATGTCTGGGAGTAGGAATGACGGAAGGACTACACAGAACCACGGGAGATTGTTAATAGCAAAGTAAAGGGGGAAAATTACTGCAAAATTTAAGGAAAACAGAAAACTACTTTTCACATACTCTAAATACGTTCATAACACAATTTTCATATACAGAAACTATCTATCTATCTATATATCTATATCTTTTAATTATCTATCTATCTATCTATCTATCTATCTATCTATCTATCTATGTCTTTTAATTATCTATCTATCTATGTCTTTTAATTATCTATCTATCTATCTATCTATCTATCTATCTATCTATCTATCTATCTATCTATCTATGTCTTTTAATTATCTATCTATCTATCTATCTATCTATCTATCTATGTCTTTTAATTATCTATCTATCTATCTATCTATCTATCTATCTATCTATCTATCTATCTATGTCTTTTAATTATCTATGTCTTTTATCTATCTATCTATCTATCTATCTATCTATCTATCTATCGGTCCGTCTGTCTGTCTGTCTGTCTATATATAGAGACATATAAATTCAGCGTTACCTCTCCTGCGTGCGCATGGGTAGTTACATCAACATAAATAATACTCTAGTTCATTGAAGCCCTAATATATATATATATATATATATATATATATATATATATATATATATGCACAACCTATCGACGTAAATATATATATATATATATATATATATATATATATATATATATTTACGTCGATAGGTTGTAAGAATAACAAAATCATCCCAAAATTTCAGTGAAAAATTATAGTCTAAACTCGATCGGTTACAAATTGTAATGGTTATTGTTAAAGATAACTTCTGAAAGAAAAGAAGTAGACGCTTTCATTCCACATGAAGAACTTTGTTATAATGAAATATTCCACTAATTTACAAAAAACAAACACAAATCTAACGGTTTTAAACGGGGCAATCTCGCAGTTGGTTTCAGCTGCAATGTGTTTATTCAGACCTTGTGCCAGACAGACTTAGCTCTACTTCTTAAATACCTATTCTACATTACACTCGGGATTGCTTTATCATATGATTTTGAGCTATATTAAACTTTAAGTAACTGGACCATAGATCTAGAAAACCCTATCCGAAAGCTACAACCACTTATCTAACTTCTCCATAAATGAATTACGTCTACTTACCGTAAAACATGTTTATTTCTTCATGATAAGTAAAATGTTCTAATTGTCAATGTATTTCGACACCCACATGAGATTTTCGTAATTTGTCGTGTCTGGACCGGGAAGCATTTATGGTTCCCTCACAAATTACTTGTAATCGATATCCACTGCGAAAAGTTTCTATCAACGAGAGAGACATGTGGCGAGAAAAATGACTAACAAATTTGGGAAGACCTTCGCTGAAGTCGCCCCTAAAAAGTTAACGATATGAGAATGGTGACTTCATTAAATGATGATCATGATAGAATATCGATTAAGAACGGACAAAACTGAAAAATCATACATCGGAAAAATATGACATGAAGAAAATAGAAATAGAAATTCTATCTGATTATCCTATATATAATATATATATATATATATATATATATATATATATATATATATATATATATATATATATATATATATATATATTCTAACTTTCAAGAGTCAGATCAGATCAAAATGGAGTACTGTTGTCATATTTGGACATGAGTAGCCCATGCCTCACTCCCCAAGCTTGATAAAAGTCCAAAAGCGTCTCCGAACACTAGTATATATATATATATATATATATATATATATATATATATATATATATATATATATATATATATATGGGAAAATTTCTCCGATTTGACCAGTAGAGAAGACAATGTTTATGAATAAAAATGACAATAGTAAAACTAGTAATTGCTGACGCGTTTCGTCCAGTGTGGACTTTATCAAAGTAAAATACGAAAATTTTTTCGTATTTTGATTTGATAAAGTCCACATTGAACGAAACGCGTCAGCAATTACTAGTTTTACTATTGTCATTTTTATTCATATATATATATATATATATATATATATATATATATATATATATATATATATATTATAAATTAATTGATTTAAAAAATGGTTTTTCGCGAAAAAAACATATCTTAAATCAATTAATTTATATTAATGCTCTGTAAATTTACATTGAGTACTATTTTGTAAAAATAAAAATATCTATAAGAACACGGATTATATATCTTACGGTTCTTTCTTTATATATATATATATATATATATATATATATATATATATATATATATATATATGGCAGAGGTTATAATTGTTCCAACGAGAGAAGATAAACCGCAAACGTTTTTGGTAGAAATGTGGATTTTCTTATTTTAAAATATATATTATACTCTATTTTCCACAAGTCTACTACACACGTTTCTGGTTTCCTGACTTTCTTCAAGCAAAGAGTAGATATTTCCACATATTATAAAAATGAACTTTTTGTGTTGTAGTGATTCAAAATCTTTACCACTTTGAATCAGTACTACGGAAAAAATCCATATATATATATATATATATATATATATATATATATATATATATATATATATATAATAGATAGGTTGGTTCATAAAGCACGGGCAAACGAAAGGGTACTAATGTGATTAGTATGAAAAATATTTATTTAATGTCGTTTTTTGACGTAACGACAAAAAACGACATAATTACGTCATTATTTTTGCACCAACCTAATATTAATTATTAACCACAAGGCAAAAATGAAGCACGGAAATTAAGGTTCTAGGTCCGGAATTTTCGAGTGCGCCTATGTCCTTCATTAGTGATGCGAGAAACGGAGAAGACTCACTAATTGCTGCCATTCTCGCTGGTGTGATTGCTTGTGTATATGGTATTCTTAGTAAAAATCTAATACCTGTTTGATTTGTCGCTGTGCGAAACTACTTTTCAAAATAAACTTAGATTAAAAAATTCGGCTATTTTGTCCTTGTCCGTAGTAGGGGAGTGAGATTTCGAATATAGAGGAAGAGGGTTATTGGACTTAGGGTGGGGAATATTTTTCTATCTATTTTAAATACTATACGAAGCACACATCGACTCTTCCTTATAATCATATATATATATATATATATATATATATATATATATATATATATATATATATATATATATATATATACAGAGAGAGAGAGAGAGTGGGTGGGTAAATCAAATAACAAGATATAAGCAATTGTATATGCGCGCGTCAGCGTGCATACATAAGTCAGCAAATAAATATTTACTTAATTTACTTTAAGGTGTAAATATAACAGTATCTGTCTATATTTCTCAGATGAGATATTATGGTTGCTGAAGCATTAGGATTATAATACCCAGAAATTCATACACCAGGACACATGGCACAGTGGATAAAGGCGTTGGTTAGGTCCAGTGACTAAGACACAAAGATCGTGAGTTCAATACCCGGTAGTGAATAACTAATAACTGACATCCATTAAACATGGCACGGAAACTATAACAATCTAAAGCAGGTGAGCGAAATGAATCAGATCGACATTCCAACCACCTGAAGAAGGCCGGAACGTACAAATATAATATGGCGACAAAGTTGAGTACAATAGTCTGAATAATGTTTATAGTGATAAGTGAGAGCTAAGAAATATATGTTAATAAATATACATTAAGCTTCGTTGTTCGTGGGAAGAACGCTAAATTACACGCAGATTCACAGCTCAAATTTAAAATAAGCTCAAAGTTAATATAAAATTTTAAATATAGAGTAGAAAATAGAGAGTGTATTGAAATATAGAGATTATTTATCTTCCCTTTTTTCTTATTCATATAAAAATAATTATAAATAAATTGCTTCTTACGATTTATAATTTTTTTTACTTGGATTTAAGAAAAAAATTATAATTTTTTTATTTGGATTTAAGAAAAAAAAATTATAATTTTTTTAATTGGTTTTAAACTGATCTATTCAGAATTAAAATACTTTAGGGGAAATTCTTTCC
>OZ010579.1:79067230-79072230 GCA_963932145.1 Acanthosepion lycidas | reverse complement strand
AGTACAAAACAGCTACTTTTGGGGCCAAGTTAAAAATTTACCCGGAGTAACCTGAAATTTTGGAACTGTAGTGTTCTTAATTAAATGAACAGTGATTGTATTTAAAAATTGAGATATGACGTAATATATCTGAAAGACAGTTTAATAAATTGAAATAATAAAATGGGAAAAACTTATTTTTACAACGCGTTTCGATCCTTCAGGAATTTCATCAAATCCAATATGGAGAAATTCATATAAGAAAAAAACGCTATCTGCGCAACGCACGAAAAGTATCGTTGAAACGGATTAAATGGTTTTAAACAAAAATAAAGATAAGACATTCATTTCAAATTACATAGAACCGACTCGAAGTGCTTTAAGCGTAAGCAAGCAAGCTTAGTAGATCATTACTGCCACAGTGATATCAATTCTTAGTGAGTATTTTTCTCCATATGCTTTTGCGTTGGATTAAACTAATTTTAATAAAAGGTGAATTATTCACCATGTCACAATACTTGGCAAACTTATATACTAAATTAATTACGTATTGTTGTTCCACAAGGATGCTCTCCAACGGCATTGTGCCAAAGTGTTTGTTTTTAAAGCATTATATACGATGATGACACGACACAGATTCCTTTTCTTTATTATCTGTGAATTGCCATATATTCTTGGGAAAACTGGTGGAGTGGTTTCCTTTTGCATTCTCTACTATTCCAGTTCAGAGTTTTCCTTGTCTTAGATCGCTGACACCCAAAACGAAAGAGTCTAGTCTACTATTTAATAGATGGAGGGGGAGAAGATATGTGTTCTACTCTTCCCTACAGGCACTAGAGCATAACTAAACTCATTTAGACTAGACTGTGATTTGAAATCGGTCCGTCGATTCCACTTTCCGCTCCGATATCTGTCAAACTACCTGCCTAGTTTGCTAAGTGCATTTAGTAAATGAGCATATTGGCATATACAGCTTGCATAGAAATTATTGGAACGGATATTTGATTATTATGATAAGAATGAAAGCTGAGCTCAACGAGAAAGGAAACCTGTGTATGCACAGGTGCGGGAATTCATCCCGACAATACATGCACACACACACCCAGCATGATAATCCAAAGTCGATTGGGTTGTTTCTGTTTAATAATAATATTCAGCGTGAAATTACTTGCACAGTTTTCGAATTGTGGTCACCTGCAGATGTACATTGTGTTTGAGTTTTAACAGATATAGGCGCAAATGAAATGACGACGTAAGCGCATTTAAGCTAGGTTCTGTAGAAGGCTCTTGATTGGGCGTCCACACAATAGGTAAGGAGGATTAAATTACTATTGGGAACAATAAACTAGAAAAAAAACTCAAAAAAATGATCGCTGCAGTTAAGTATTTTATTAATATTTAAGCTTATCTTTTAAAAGATCAACGATAATTTTTTTACGGCCAGTTTCATGTACGTAGGTCCTTACACATATTTTTTTTTTATTTCATGGGTGACTTTCACTGGATTTGGCAATTAATTTCGATTATTCACTAAATTATTTCCAAGTTATAAAAATTGTTATCGTACAAAAAATTTGTCGCATAAAATTCGAAGTAATGAAAATTTAGAAATCCCAAATTTCAGGATTACGAGTCCGGATCCGGCCGGGAATGATTTTAATTTGCTCACAGAGTCGCCCTGATTCCAGAATTAGATATGTTTGGTTACAGCCTCTAGGATTAAAGTAGAAAAACTATGATACAGTGACACACTAGCATTCTTTGCTGGTCTTTTGGTATATATAAAGTTATGGGCATATTTCCTGTGACCAATTAGAAACAAAACGGAAATTATTTATGACTCGACTTAACATTGATACAAATTCAAATTAACAATAATATCACAGTCATTGAAATTTTTGAGAAGAACAAACTTTCCTGCAATAAATTATCTTTACTTATTTCGATTGTTTGCCTGTCCTTGTTTGATGTTTATGCGAAAGAATTTCAAGAGTAATAAATTACATTTTTTCTTTACAAGATATAAAGATCTTTGAAGATATAATTTTAAAAGTTATTTATTTTAAATGTCTGACCATTAATGTTTACGCTGATCGTTTTTATAGTTGTTGTGATGTCTTCTGTGATGTCTTCTCTGATGTACAGGTTCTAACTCCGTACCGAGTAACGACTGACTTAGTAATAGTCGCTCGACTCTATGCAAAATAGGGAAAGTCTATTCTGTCTTTGTCACTACAATGACATTATATTTTACGCATCAGATAAAAAACATATCTGTTAAAGATTGATTAATTTATCCATTTTCTACGGTTTATCAACCCTTTGAGGTTATTTAAAGCCAGAAAATATTTTAGATTGTAAGAATATTTTAGGAGAAGATAATAATGGTTTAGTGATACAAGTCTTACTAATTAACCCATAGCTGGAGGGAGAACAGGTCGATTCATAATTTCTCCAAGGGTATTTGCGAGTAAGTGAATATAAGGAACCCAATTGGAATTAGACCTCGGCTCTCCGATTAACAATTCCGAACAGTCAGGAATAGAAAGTCAAATAAGAATATGATAAACTTGTGAATGAGAATCCCGAAACGCCTGCGAAAATTCAAATTTCAATAAAATAGAGGGAAATTTATCAATGGAAGCTAAGAAATTAGAGCGTAGTACGACCTTTAAAAATGAAATATCCAATAAAATATTTAGGGTGTGCTTCTTTTTATAATGAATTATCATATATAAAAATTCTTAAGCCTTACACGAAAGACAGAATATTATCGATTTTTTTTATATATCATATTGATAGCGTATGACGTAAAAATTCCAAAGATGTATCGATTTTCTATCAAGGTTTCGAATTTCTTGAAAGGTTCACCGATTCTAACCCTTGCCAGATTGGCGCAGTTATCTCGGATTTTTTTTTTTTTTTTTTTTCTGTAACTTTCCCTTTCCGATGTTTGAGTCAGAGAAAAGTTTGTTTTTTTCTTTCCTTTTCTCATCGGATTATCAGTTATTGGTGTTTATATCGTGGTAATAAATTCAGGAATTTAGTAGTTTGAAATGTCCAAACCAATTCTTACGACAAGTCACCTCTTCCGAGATTCAACTGTCAAACTTTCCTTTTAAAGGAAGAAACATGCCTCCGTGGAATAGCAATGAATTCTAAAATAAAAAGTAGAAACTCTCCGATTTCTGTTTGACTATTTGTCACAGGATTTTTCTAGGCTACACTTTTAAAAACGTCTCAATTCCCTACAATGAAACGAGGAATATTAATGCAAAGACTAACTCAAAATACATAAAAAGTCTACACAAAATTAACATATGTAAGACATAATTAATTAAAAATATTCACTAATATTTTTCTAGTAGTTTCGTCTTGAAGGTTAGAATTTGTGATATTTATCATGGCGCCCACATCGCAACCGGATGAGATAAAAACGTCGAGGTTTATAGTGGGTCTAACGGCCATAGCGCGCAAAAATTCACAAGCCCCCTCTGCACTTCTTTTGAGTACCTAGCCCCTCTCCCGTGAGAGAAATACTGCTTGATGCGAAAACTTCCTGGGGCTTGGGCTAATATTAAAAGAAAACAAATCCCAGCCAAAGATTAGAATTTTCGTATTTACAACGGCGTTCACGTTACAACTGGATATGACTCAAGGTCGATGTTTAAAGTGGGTTTAACGGCCATACCACATATAAATTCCCAAGACACCCTCGACACACCCACTTTTGAAAACGCCCCAGGCACTGTGCAACAAACCCAGCCCCCTATCGAGGGAGAGGCTAGTACTGAAAGAATGAAAATCTTACCCAAAGGTTAGAATTTGTTTAACCTCCAGCTGTATCAACTGTTGTTTATAAGGTGGAGATTTGCATAGGAATACAACACATAAAATATCACGGGTTTGTGTAAAAGGCTGACAGAAGACATGTTTTATCATTTCACCCCAAACAAAACAATAAATCCACTAAGACGTAAAGGTTTACTAAGTGTGAGAGAATATGAGAAAACGAAAACATTATTAAATAAAAACGACAATAAAAGAACAGAAATTAAGAAATGATTTGACATTTGAAGATCAAAATTGACTGGAAAGCAAAAAGACAGAAGAGAATTGAGCAAGCGAAAAGTGGAGAAGAAGAAAATGTTACCATAAAACTTGCGGTTGCATCTAGCTATTTCAACTGTAAAATGATGAGACCATCCCGCCAATCTCGTACTGCGTTTAAATTCATAAAGTCTAGTCACCATAGAACAAAGTTCATCAGAACAATTACCATGAAAAAATTTATAGAAAAGTTACAGGGAAAGTCACAGAGAAGCTACTTTAAGACAAAATGCCAGATCAGGACCAAATTTTAACAGATGGCAAAACATAAATGGACACACATTGCTTAGATTTTTTTTATTGATGGATTTGTTTTTTTTTTTACGTCTTATCAACCTCTTGATGGTTGTTTAAAGCCAGAAAATATTTTTAGATTGTAAGAAATTTTAGGAGATAATGATTTTATTGATACAAGTCCTACTAATTAATCCATAGCTGGAGATAGATTCTTACCTTTCCCAAGGGTATTTGTGCGTATAAAGAACCCGACTGGAATTGAAAATTTGCTCCCCGGTCTGCAATTCCGATCCATTATATCAATCGCATATCCAAGCATGCAGTACCTAATATCCCAAGCGGTTACCCATCTAGGTACTGACCAGACTTAACATTTTTTAACTTCGGCGATACGGTCCTACACATAGCGATAAATCGATAGAACAGTTAAAATTATCAACCTCTCGTCAGATCCTGATACAATAGGTTATTTACATTATTCGAACTGTTGTCCTCATCTTTATTGTCATTGAAATTTCGTCCACTGGGGTAGATTGTTCAAGTTCCACATGCCATGCCCTTTCTGGATATCACAGTTTCAGTTAATTACCTTTAGTAACGCAACTCTCCAAGTTTTGGCCAAGTATTGAACTCAAAACCCTTTGGGTCAAGTCACTAAATTACTTCAACCAACG
>OZ010579.1:79047230-79062230 GCA_963932145.1 Acanthosepion lycidas | reverse complement strand
AAAAGACGGGAGAGGAGTGTGTGCCGGATGATAGCCGAACCTATTTGCTCGTATTGAGGAAAACAATGGTTAGTGAATAAAATTTCAGAGTTCAGGGGTTAGAAGTATAGATTTAAAGTAGACTTTCGAAGGGATGGGAACCCCAATGCTAAACAAGAAAAAAGGAATAAACATCTTCTACTCTTTAAAACAACCGGAAGCAGAGTGAACCTGATATATAAAATATATATATATATATATTTGTCCAACATTTGGATATTTGTTTATTGATATATCAATCTCTACAGGTTAATTAATGCCAAAATCTAAATAATTTCAACGCAATCTCACTTATTTACTTATTTATTAGATAATAATGGTTCTAGTGATACAAGTATTACTAATTAACCCATAGATGGGGAGAGAGGCGGATTCATACCTTTCACATCTGTATTTGCGCTTTAGTGGATATAACGAACCCAAGGGGAATTGAAACTCGGCTCTCCGATTAATAATTCTGATCCATTATCCATTACACCAGATGCATATCGAAGTGTATCGCACCTGTTATTCACAAGCATTCACCCATCAAAGGTACTGACTAGGTTGAACGTTGCTTAACTTCGATTATCATACGGGAATCGGTGTTTCAACTTTATGTAGCCGTTCGCCTGTTATAAAATAAGGACAAATTTTAATAAAATAGATAAAAAAACAATAAAATATAAATGATAATAAGAATAATTAAACAATAATAATAGATTTAATAAGACAGATAAAAAATAAGAAGAATAAACGTAATGAAAACATATAACATATAAAAATATATAATACATATAATATATATAATACATATAATATATATAATATATATAATATATAAAAATAAACCTATATAACATATAAAACTAAAATCGATAAAAAAATATTGCTTTTCTGATGTCAACGGACACATGTTGCCACTTTTGTGATGTCAACGAATACTCGTTGTCACTTTCGTAATGCTTCGTAATGCGCGCAAATACACGTGTGAAAGTAGAGACTTTGTAATCGCAGATGCAACTATCGTAACGCCGTTAGACAATACTGGTGTCAGATACCTTTGAATAGCACTCGCATTAATAGTACTTTCTCGATAATACTCTCTCGTAACTAAGCAACGTGATTTGTATAGAAAAATATGGAATAGAATAGAGACTAGCGGACCCTATAGTAATAGAGTGGCGATAATATTTATTTGTAATAAAAATACAAAATGTGGCACAATGCCAAAATGGCGAATGGGGAAAACGGACGGTCGTTTTCTGTCTTAACGTTAAACTTAGCTAGGCACAAACACTGATCCAAACATACAACAATATTAAACAAAACAATGTATTCTCACTTACCGTTCTTACTACATTCACCATAATACCTCATTGTCTCCATGAAGGTACTAACTTATGTTAGGTACCCTTATATACAATCCATTGTCTATGGGAGGAGTGGAATAAAACAACACATTTAAAAATCTAACCCCAATGAATATTTACAGAAATGAACAAAAACTATATACAAGAAACTGAACTGTTAGAAATAAACCCTCCACAAGCCCTAACAGTGACAGAGACATCAGTTCACTGGACGAAATCAACGCGGGACCTTAATATAATAATATAATACATTCATTTATCCCAAATACTCACTCAACCACACACTCAGTCAAACACAACAACAAATACGAAAAACCCAACCGAAACGAAAGGCACCCCGCATCTACCAGAGAGTTGACATCACTAATCACCAAACGAGGTGGGTATTAAACAAAAGAATAATAAGGACAGAAATAAAATGGGCCAATGAGCATACGATATTAGGTTGGTGCAAAAATAATGACGTAATAATGTCGTTTTTTTACGTTAAAAAATACGTCAAAAAACGACATTATTACGCCATTATTTTTGCACCACCCTAATAGATTAACCATCAATCTAGACGTCTCGTGACTTCCTCCATATATGCGTTTCCTCTATGGTCACGTGGTCTACTTAATTCAATTATGGGATCGCCTGTGTTTGCTCACTGGGCGATCTATGTTCAAACTCAAGTGTTGACAGCGACATGTTATTCCTATATAACAACTAATAATACACATAAGTACAATAAATATAGATATAATAAAAAGTAATAAATAGATAGTAATTATAATATTTAGGCTAGCGATTCCGATTGATGGTGATAATGATACTGCGTTATTCATTTTGATGATATCCTAAATGGACCTTTCAGATATCTTGTTTATCATTTCAGGATCCGTGATCGGACGAGTGAAATTTAATAACTGGAATGAAATCAAAAAGGTTCACGCCGAAAAGAGTTCGTACGTCCGTTATGATGCCAGCAGTGAGAATATTACGCTTTTAAAGAGGTTGGATGCTGACAAAAATTCAAATAAAATCACACTGCGAATTTATTGCGAAGCGAAAAAACCAAATACACGGAATGTAAGTATTTTCAAAAATACTAATATATATCATTTTTCTTTCTTTTTTTTTTCTTTTTTTTTGCTCAGAAATAAATTTTCACGAAATGATTATTTAAATTTTGCCGACGAAAGCTAATCCTTTTGTTTTATAAAACAAAAGTAAATATTTGCCAGCGGAAAGCAAATTTTTACCAACGATCAGTAATTTTTTTACCAACAAAAAGTAGGAATTTTCTAAGCCAAAAGTAAATTTTTGTTTGCGGAAAGTAAATTTTTTGCCAGCGGAAAGTAAGTTTTTACCAATGGATAGTAAAATTTTTACCAACGAAAAGTAAAATTTTTACCAACAAAAAAGTGTTGTTTTCTCAACGAAAAGCAAATTTTACCAACGAAAGGTAAATTTTTTGCCAACGAAAATTAATGTTTTCTAAACCAAAAGTAAATTTTTTTGCCAGCGGAGAGTAAATTTTTACCAACGAAATGTGTTGTTTTCTCAACGAAAAGCAAATTTTACCAACGAAAAGTAAATTTTTTGCCAACGAAAATTAATGTTTTCTAAACCAAAAGTAAATTTTTTGCCAGCGGGGAGTAAATTTTTACCAACGAAAATGTTGTTTTCTCAACGAAAAGCAAATTTTACCAACGAAAATAAATTTTTACCAACGAAAAGTAATAATTTCTAAGGTTTTCAATTTGTTATACATCGTTCGACTCTTAGTACAATGCTCTTCCTATTGTGTAGATAACTCGTGATTCTTGAATAAGATAGAATTCTAGATGCTCTCATCTGAAGCGAGCTCCAATGAACAATACGAAACGCAACAAAAGATAAAACCGGATTTCTAGCGATTATTTGAAGTAATGTGTACTGATGTCACCTTGGTTTATCTCAAGGTTTCACGAAGGAAAAGGTAATAAAAATGTTTTCGTGGGGTCAATCATACCTTGAGAACAAACCCCCATCTAAAAAGCCGATGCGAAAATTCTGCTATCTGAATTACATGACCGACCCCCTTGAAGTCCAGAATATAAATAAATTATCTAAAAATCGTAATTGGCAGTCTTGTTCGCTCTAGAGGAGACTTTATTTAGTTTCATTTCCTCTGACACTAGGCTCCAGGTCATCAGTAGTAATGGCTTAATAGATTAGGTAGATAAACCTTACCCTATGGTAAGGCCCTTTGGGTATTCACTAATCTTGTCTGTCATAATATCACAATTATCGAGGTTCCTCTTGAGGATAAAACACAGAACTCAGTCGTAATTATTTGTTAAACGATCGTATTCACCAATAACCCACGACGTAATGCCCTTTGTTTGCTGTACCCATGATTGTTGAAACGTTTTCGGTTCAACTAAGAAGAGATTCTAAAAGAAATTCCCTATGCGTTAAGAAGTTGGTCAGGATATAAAATCTTCGCCAAGTGATTTGTGATAAGCTTAAGTTAGGCTTGGTATAAAGACACAAGCAGTGAGGATCGAACCCTGTCCGCCGTCGTCATGATCTGCGACAGTTAAAACTCTGTTTCGTAAGGGAAACAATTGATAGTCGGTTTTTTTTAAGCTTTTTTATTATTTTCGATAGTAACAATAAATAATGGATTATTATTCAATTAACCCTAACCAAAACTTCTATGAATTTGCCTATTCACTGTTATATGCCGCATCAGTTCAGTACGTATCCTATAATGTCTCTCCACATCTTTCTATCGTTTATATCTCTAAGCAATGTCTGTTCCCTCCCCATTATACCTCTCAGTCCCTGTTTTTTCATTCATTTGCAGAAACTGTCTCTCTCTCTCTCTCTCTCTCTCTCCCTCTCTCTCTCTCTCTCTCTCTCTCGATAAATTACTCGACGTTTCTCTTTGCTTTTCTCATCTTCAGTTTGTCAAAATTAAATTCTAAACGCTCTCTTTTCCTAACTGCGGGTCAATAGTTCCTTTATTCTAGTTAGAAGAGTACTTCTTGATCTCTTTCCTTAAAACGTCCTCAATGCTCACATTTTTTGCCCATGGTATTCTTAGCATGCGTTCTGTAGAAACGTATCTCTGTTGCGTCAAGTCTCCTCTTCGCCTGTGAGGAAATTGCCCAGGCTTATTACAGGACGATTAATATCACACCGCATTTCAGAATTACTGTCTTTGTTACAAAGTGTTCCTGTTTCTTAATACTTTGCCTAGCATTTGGAACTGATTACAACCTCCTGCATTTGTAGCCATATGACGTACTGAATTCAGCTTATTTCCATATCAGCGCGTCCCAGAATACGCTGACTGTCTCACCTGCAGAGAGGTATGACTCTCCTAAAAGGGACTAATTACCGAGTGGATGTGTGATAACACGGATATGGACGGCCAATATAAACGGAATAAAGTATAAACTCGACCTATTCTACCTATTGCCTTAAGGATAAACACGACATAGACTCAAATATACACAAGGTACAATACTACATACTACCCATAGTCTTAAGTATAAACACCACTCATATCAACGTATAAACTTAAGTATAATCACGATTTATGTATCCCTATGGTTCAAGAACAAATCTGATCTATGTATACCTATAGACTGAAGTATAAGAAAAAATCAGATTTCGCCATATTTGTTGTTTTTATCTACCTATAGACTTAAGTATAAACACAATATATATATATATATATATATATATATATAGCCTCAAGTATAAACACCACCTATGTCTTCCTTTGGCGCAAGAATATACAAAAACAGATTTCGCCATTATCCTTCTAAATTAATGGGATAGGAAATGATCATTATTTACATTATTTACAAATGGACTATTGTCCTCATTTTTTTTTTTTTTTTTGCTCTTATTACAGCATTTCAGTTTTTTTTTTGTGTAGTGCTGTTCAGGCATGGTACAAATTTCTTGATGCTTTTATAGTGTAAACACGATGTATTTCGTTATATGTAAAATTCTTATTTACAGTGTATAGAGTTGGACTAATTTATAGTTAGCACGTCAAAGTTATGGCTATTTTGCCCTTCAACCTTCTTCCGGTTTCTGACAATCCGAGTAATCTATAGGGAATTCTGAACTGAACCCTTTATTAAATCTACGGAGGTAAATAGTTCTTTTTATCTTGTCGTGTTCCTTTTTAGTACCTCTCAGGTATTGCTCACCCTGTTTTCAGTGCTACTTGACCCAAACTCATTTGTTTAAGAAAATGCTAGAAAATTTGACATCACACAAATAGATTTCTTACTTTTTCGTTTGTTTTGTTTTGCTTAGTTTTGTTTCTTTTCGTTTGTTTTATTTTATTTTTTATTTTTATTTTATTTATTTATTTATTTTTTTTATTTTTTGTAATTTGTTTTAAAATAGCTGGCTTGAAATCAATTGCCTTTATTCTTTTCATACTTACTGATTGCAGGATAGACCGAGAATTGGAAAGCGTGTAAGTCTTTTGTGCGCACTTGTAACTACGACACACTACTGCCAGTAGTAGAACGGCATCTTCGTCATATCGCTTTTGTCATTGTTTACTTGCTTCCCTTTTTGCTAATTAGTTCAATTTCAGTAAACGGAAAGCACATACTTAGTTTTCATTACGCAAAAGCACTAGTGTAAAATTCACATTTGCTACTTTTTTTATTAGTACACTTTTCACTGAAATTCGTTTCCTGCAAAAAAAAAATCTATTTGGCCGAAAGCTGAGACAGGGTTAGAACCTTGAAGCAACCAATACGGAGTGACCTCATCAACAATCAAGTAGTCTGTGAGAATACACTACTTGCCCGAGGATCAAGCTGACTTCAAAGCGTCCATATATGTTATTTTTAGCAATTGTGTTTCTATGTTGACTAAGGGACATCAGCGCAATACTTTTGTTTTCGAACAATGAGGTTAGTCTAATCCAGAGGATTCCAAAATTTCGGCAACACCTTCTTCATTGTACCAACGAGGGAGTGTCATAAGACCTCGACTCCACCATCACACTGGTCAAGGAGAATGTTGTTGTTTTTTATTATTTTGGCCGTTTTGTGCACGTATTGGCATCCCCACGTGACAAGGCCATTGTTTCAAATCCGAACACCGAAGAGGGGAGTAAATACCGATTATCTCCTTAAAAGTCATTCTTCTGGAAGTACTTGTCTATGCGTATGTTTCTTCTCGTGGACGTGTTTTTTTTTATCATTTTACCCCAAGCAATGCAATAAAGCCACTCAGACGCAAAAGGGCGTTAAAGAATATTAGAAAAAATACTATTAAAGAGAGAGAACAATAAAAGAACAAGAAGATAGAAGATAGCACTTGTCACTGCATTTAAATTTTTGAAGATCAAAGTGAACTGGGAAGCAAGAAGCCGGAAGAGAGTTCCATACGCTAGAGGTCGGATAGAAGAATCTGTTAAAATAGAACCTATGGTTATATATAGCCATTTCAACTGTAAAATGATGAGACCTTGCCGCCAATCTAGTACTGCGCTTAAATTCATAATGTCTGGGTACCATAGAGGAAAAATCATCAGAACAACTACCATGAAGGAAAAGGTATAGGGAAACTACATTACGGCGGTGGGAAAGTGACTGAAGCCGAGATGTAATGTTAGGACAATTAATATTGCAGATTCTTTTGGGGATTTTCTCAAGAACTTCTAAATGTATACCAGGATCACCAGATCATATATGGCAGCAATATTCAAAGCCTGGCTGGATTGCAAACTTATAAATGTGTAATTTAGATTCTAATTTAATTTTTTAGAGAAAAAAATGTCTACCACGACTCAATGAACGAAGTTTATGTGGGGGAAAAAATTAACTATAAATATAGAGCTGGAACGGTATCTACTAAAATAAAATGTCAAATCCAATAGGTCTAAATTAATAAATGATTCAATCGTATGGCTAATTTGTCAATGGAAAATTCATGTCAGTCATGTAAGACTTAAATCTCTTCCACGGTGTTCTATAAGGCATGTGAACCTTCTTTCATTTCAAACTGTGAACCATTAACAACATAAATGCTATTCTTTTTATCTCTCAACTTTTACCTTCTTTCTGGGAAAATCACCAATAATGGTCACCTATAAGTTCTTTAGCCATATACCGCTGAAATCTATCCCATAGCTACAGCATGTAAACGCGTGTTAATTTCAAACTTCAAACCTCTAAGGAAACTATAATTTTTATTAAAAGACCCACTAAATTCGTTGGATTTATTATGTACCAATATTTTTTTTTTATTGTTTTTGACATAAACAAAGATATTTAGCATGCAATGGACTTTCTCCATTTTTTATTCCTTGCAATAAAATATAATTGCTAGGTCATCGTAGCGTCGCGATCGGCACCTTGACGTGGTGTAACGGTTAGCAAGCTTGTCTCGCTACAACAACAACTGTATAGTGAGTTCGAACCTCACTGGGTGTCCTATACTTTCGGCCTAGTGCCGCATCTAAGCTACGCTTAGAAAATCGACATTTTTGCGACGTGACACTGAAATCGGTTCCATAGTAACAGCCTGGGTCGCATTTGAAGAGAGGCCCTAGGCTATTCCACTTGTGAGGCCCCTCCAAATCCACCATTCCCGCGAGTAGAGGAAAATGGAAGAGTTTTATATTAAACAATTTAAGTAAAACCGTGGATGATAACGGTTGTTTAAAATTCCAGAGTTGACAATTCCTCTTCTAACGCACAAAGAATTTTATTGTTAAATACAGTATGTGATTGAAAAAATGCATGGATGTTAAAATTTTTAAAAATCTATAAAGAAATCAATGCTAGCATCGATTTATCGGCTTAAGACAGAATTATTCTGAAATGGAATGTAAGGAAAATTACCGGAGGGTTGTTTAGTGTCTACGATGCGTTATAACAGCATGTGTAAGAAAGAACTATTAAAGTATAAAAAAATATTAGGCACTTTAGCTGGAGGCCGCTTAGATTTTGAGGCCCTAGGCTTCAGCTTACTAAGCCTATAGGTAAATCCGGCACTGGTAACAGCATATTAACCCACGTTCATTTCAAACTTTAGACGGTTAAAAAAATAGCATTTTAATTGGGGGCTCACTAAGTTTGTAGTGGTTTATAAGTAACCATAAAAGGTTGATTTTTTTTAGTTTACAACGTAAGCAAGTAATTTAGTCTTCACAGAACATTAATCATAAGTGTTATTTTTATGTTTGAGTCGCATTCTTGCTGGTTTTAGTATATAAAAAATCGCTATTAACCAAATATGTTGCTTTTTTCTATCACTAATGTTAGAATAATTGTGGAGAAAATACGCTAATTTTCCCCCCTTAAGAAAATACGGGATGAGACAACAGCCGTCAAAACAGAATTAAAGCGATCCTCTTGAATAAGGGTAAAACTAAACACTTCTTATGTGATGCAACAATGAACAAAGAAGAGATATTCTGGCTAACTCATTAAATAATCTACTCATGTGAAATTCGTAATTATTGATAAATTAAATAATTACGAATTTCATATTAGTAGATCAACAGAAAAACGCAGATATACATGATATTATATCGTCTACGCTTTACTGTGAATAGCAATATTATACATGTCGTTTTTATATTAGGTGGTTGCAACCAAAACGTCCCTTATCATAAAGAGGCAGTTGAAATTTCTAGGGTACATAATGAAGAAAGAGGACTTGGAAAATCTGATACTCACAGGATATTGAAGACATAAAGGGGAAAACAGCACATAGCCTACATAAAGAGCTTGTGTGAATGATGAAAGAACAGGGATTAGGAGTAATTACAAAAAGACAACATTTACGGAGAGCTACAAAAGACAGGAAATTGTGGAGAGACATAATCGCCAACGTCTTGAAGGGACACGGCACATAGATGAGAAAGACGATTAGGTGGTTAGAAATATTGCCATGCAATGTTAGAGAAATCTTAGAAGTGTCTGCGGAGTTAATGCAGCATCGTATCGCTTTTGGAAGTCAGCTGCACATCGCTTAAAAGGTAGAGGGAAATTTCCATAGCGAAGAAAAATGGTTTTAAGATGAGCTGACAGATTGTTACTAAACTTTTCTTTCATGAAACACGATGAATCCTTATAATATATCCCATTTTTATTCGCTTACGGCCATATCACGTTGAAACACCTGTTCCCGCAAGAACAATGACGTTGAGCAACGCTTGGAAATACCAGTTTGAATATTCATGGGGTGTAAGGAATAACGGGCTGGAAAAGTGGAAATCGGTGATCCAAGTTCAAGTTCCCATCGAGTTCATTATATGAGGGCGTAAAATTCTCATGTGCAAACAATCTAGCACCTCTGTCCCCCAAATATGGGTTAATTAGTAGGATTTGTATCAATAAATCATTATTATCGCAAAAAAAATTATTAAAATCTAAAAATATTTTCTACTTTTAAATAACCTACGGCGTAAAGTACACTAAGCCGTATTAATAATCTTATTGGTAAGCCGTAAAATACAAACCAGTCAATTAATAAACCATTTTTATACGTCATGAAAAGGTTTTTTTTTTTTACTCAAACAAGAAGGAAATAGAAGTGGTATCCATAATAATGATTTATTTCATCATTTCATTATTATTATTATTATTATTATTATTATTATTATTATTATTGTTGTTGTTGTTGTTGTTGTTGTTGTTGTTGTTGTTATTTTAGATAACACAAAAATATTTCATTTATTAGGTTGGTGCAAAAATAATGTCGGTTTTTGACGTTAAAAATACGTCAAAAACCGACATTATTTTTGCACCAACCTAATATATCTATAATTAGAAATATAGTATTCAATTATTCCATTAATTCCGGAGATTGTTGACGTGATGAAGGAACAAGTTAAATTAGCTGCTGGAAACGACAACAGACACCCCCCCAATCGCAGTACCGATCTTATTCAGAACATCCTGTTTCGTCGAAAGATTGACCCAGCTGCACCTAGGATGCACGGCATGTCGTTTTCTCACATATGTTACTATGTGAGAAAATGACATTATTTTGCACCACCCTAATATATATATATATATATATATACGGGGTCTCTTCAAAAAGTATGAGAATAGGGTGGTATAATAAGAAACATACAACACATATAAATTCGGTAGTTAATCTCCTTCGAATTAGTTCCCTTCTGCAAGCACACACTTTATCCAACATCGATTACATTGATGGAAGCATTACTGGGAGACATTTTGCGATAGCGAGGGGCAGCTTCATCGTCGTATTATCTTGGAGATTTCTCGTCTTGAAATTATGTTCCCTTCAAGTGGGTATATAATTTTTGGAAAGATGAAGAAGTCACAAAACGCGAGTTCTTGGCATAATCGTTGCTGTCGATCCTGGGGAATGTTGACCAAAAACTGTTGACGGAACCCCTGTGCTGTGGTAAACCGAGCACACCCTACACACTTTCCTTTAAAGCACTGCTATGAACAAGAGAACGACATAATTTTGTACAAGTTTGCATACGCGACAGAGTTCAATATCTTTCTGTGCCAAGCGGCCTCACTCTGCGCACTTTAACTCCATTTGCATACAAATAGTCCTGATAATTTTTATCAAACTTTATGCACACACACGCACGCATATAAACACACACACGCACATATATATATATATTTATATATATATATTCATATATATATATATTCATACATACATACATACATATATATATATATATATATATATATATATATATATATATATATATATATATATATATATATATATGCATGTTTCATTAAAAACAACAGGCAAGGTTCTACGGTTAAGCTTTTTATTTAATTTGTTATGTGTTCTAACAAGAGCTTTCTTTTCTGGACAAAGGGTGTGTAAGAACTGTCCAAATATTTTATATTTCTGATCGCTTTTGGCTATACCTTTTGCCATTATTAAGGATGATTTGATTTTTCAGTTTAATTGAGTGTGTGCGTTCTGTGTATATCTAAGTGTGTGGTAGGGATGTTTTTAATTTCCGAATACGATTAGCGCAAATGGGTTCTAATGGAGCTGTGATCAGATCGGTGTAGCGTAAGACGTCTGGATAAGCATGTGGTTGTGTAACCGTTGTAATTATTTATGAGTCCGGTTTGATCAGGAACACAGTTCCTTAAGGGGCATTTGAACTCATAGATAATGTTCGTTCTTTGTAATTTTGACTTTGCGGGTGTGTTGTTATTTTTGAGGATAAGGTTAGCTGTTTTGAATTTTTTATGATTGATAATTAACTTGATTTTTTTATTCGGTTTAATTGGAGTAGTATATTTCTTTATAATATTCCTTATATATATATATATATATATATATATATATATATATATATATATATATATATGGTATTAGGATCGTCGTTCACCGAGAGTTTGCTGGATCTTCGCCACCTTTTTATACAGAAAATAATTCAATTTAAATACAAAAAGTAAATTATATTCTGGGAAATATTTTATAAAAAAATAAGCTTATTTCACTATTTAATTATGATAGATAGATAGATAGATAGATAGATAGATAGATAGATAGATAGATAGATAGATAGATAGATAGATAAAAGACTGGATTTGATAGATAGATAGATAGATAGATAGATAGATAGATAGATAGATAGATAGATAGATAGATAAAAGACTGGATTTGATAGATAGATAGATAGATAGATAGATAGATAGATAGATAGATAGATAGATAGATAGATAGAGAGATAGATAGATAGATAGATAGATAGATATGAACAGACTGAAACAGATAGATAGATAGATAGATATGAACAGACTGAAACAGATAGATAGATAGATAGATAGATAGATAGATAGATATGAACGGACTGAGATAGATAGATAGATAGATAGATAGATAGATAGATAGATAGATAGATAGATAGATAGATATGAACGGACTGAAACAGATAGATAGATAGATATGAACAGACTGAAACAGATAGATAGATAGATAGATAGATAGATAGATAGATATGAACAGACTGAAATAGATAGATAGATAGATAGATATGAACAGACTGAAATAGATAGATAGATAGATAGATATGAACAGACTGAAATAGATAGATAGATAGATAGATAGATAGATAGATAGGGAACAGGTCGAGAATAATTAAATAGTAAATGGTTAGAGCGCAAGAAAGAATTGCTGAACCACTTAACTAACACATTACTTCTTCAATATGCCAGGAGACGTTTATTATTGGATTTCGAAAAAAAAATATCCTATATACAGTAAAACTATCCATCTGCCGCGTGTTTAGCTGTATATCCCTCGAAAAGAATTTAACTCAAAAGCGGAAACAAAACTCTCAATACACTGCTAGTTATGAAGAATGGAAACGTTTATGCGTCAGGTACATTTTAAATAGCATTTTCACTATGATATAGTATTTTATAGCTTTCTTCTTATGTGAAAACATTATAACTGCTAAAATACAGCTCAATCTATACAATATCTTTGCTCTCTCTCTCTCTCTGTCTCTCTCTCTTTCTCTCTCTCTCTCTCTCTCTCTCTCTCTCTCTCTCTCTCTCTCTCTCTCTGCTCCACGATATGTAGAAGCAAAAATAAAGCCAAGTTAAGTCGGCTACTTTTATTGACGTTTTCTATGGAATGGTTGAATACGGACAACTTTTTAAAATTTAGCTAGCAATTTGCAAACTTGAACCAGATTTTTGAGGTACGGAAGTTTGATTTGCAAACGTTGCAGTCAGAAAGCAATTTTTTTTTTTTAATTTAAAGATTTTTAATATTTCCCTTACAAACCAGTTTCAACATTTCTATCATAAACCAATTTTAAGATTTGCGTTAGAAAAAGATTTCAAAACATTTCTGTTAGAAGCTATTTTTAACGTCTCTGTTCGAAACCATCTTAACGTTTCTATTAGAAAGCAATTTTAATGTTTCTACACGAAAATACTCCCAATAATTCTATTAGAAACTAGTTTTGAGGATTATGTTAGAAGATATTAACTTTTCTTTCAGAAACCAGTTACTTTTCAAAATCAGTCAATATTTTGGATACTTCGCTGCATTTCAAAACCAATTCAAATTATCTGGAAGAAGTTTTCGTTTTGGAATCAATAACATTCACTGATTTCAGCTCCATTTTTAGCCATCCCTCCTCGCAATGTAATTCTCTTTATCAAAAAATCTTCAAAAATAAAATACCCTTTTCTGAAACATTATTTGACGAATGTTAGCTGATTTAAAGTTGAATAAATTTTATTTAAAGGTACTTTAAGCTTAAAATATAGCAGAAATGTATTTTTAACACGGCGATAGCTGTTTGTTTTATGTGTTGACGTGTTAACCGCTTGAAAGTTTTCTACGGGATATATCTATAACATTTACTTGCGGAATATAACGCGAGCACTATTTTTATATCATTTTTTCATCTACCTAGTAATATGAAAAATAATGTTTTATTGAATTTTAGTTATTTTAGCTTTATATTTACTATAGTTATCACTCTTATTTTCTGATAATGTCGTGTAGGGACGCCCGTATTTAAAAAACATCGGCACGTTTATGAACAAAAAATAAATTCCAAAATTCTTTTAAAAACATTGGTGTTCGTTAAATTGTACTAAGCTTGATTAGTAAAGATAGTTTTTACTTAATAAAAATATTACCTAACCGGCAGTAAATAAAGTAGAAATTTAAAAAATTTAAAACTTTATATATTAATCTAATTAAGATTTAAAAAGAATGAAAACAATTCTTGTAAAAATTAATTATTCATCGAATTAGATTTCTTAAGTCAATAGTGTCCATAATATATTATATTCATAAAACCAATTAAAAACTGTTCTAATTAAATAATATCTTAGTTTTATTGCATTTTTCATTTTACGATCCAAAAGCTTAAAACGTATTGGCTTCAGATTCCAGTGACTATAGTATTGGAGCGATAATTCTACTGTAATATAATGACGGTAACATGAAAGCCATCTCATATGCTTCGCGTTCGCTAGCATTTTATGAGAAAAACTACAGACAGAACGAAAAAGAGTCGTTGGCAATAATATTGGCAGTGAAAAAATTTCACAAATTTATACACGGAAGGAGTTTCATTTACAGACGGACCACCGACCTCTATTATCAAGTTATGGTTCGAAAAAAGAAATTCCTACGCATACAGTGAACAAATTACAACTCGGGGGCTCCATCTTATTAAATTACAATTTCACGATGGAATACCAACCGTCACAAAAATTAGGACATGCTGATGGTCCATCAAAATTGATACCAAAAAATATTGAGCCGTTTACGGACATCATTATTGCAACATTAAAAAGTGAAATAGAAATAAAAAATATATTATGGAATGTATTAGGCGAACTACGAGTTACCTTGGAAGAAATAAAAGTAAAAGCAGAACACGACATGTTTATTTCGAAGATAAAAAACGACTAAAGTAAGAAAGTTAAATGATTTTTAGAACGCAATCCATACTTGAACATTTACTCGCTATGATGTTTGCACTAAGAGTAGTAATACCTATCATATTATAAAAGCGGATATTAAATGAATTTCATAGTAGACATCTGGGAATTCCAAGGATAAAATCTCTTATACGAAGCTATGTATA
>OZ010579.1:78967230-79042230 GCA_963932145.1 Acanthosepion lycidas | reverse complement strand
ATTATTTCGTGTGAATAATATTAAGATTCTCCTAAATGCAGCCAAAGAAACTTGAATAATATATTTTAAATAAAATTGCAGACGAGTAAGCAAGTCTTGTCGAAACTTCATCACGTCAGAATTTCAGTAATTTAGTTAAAATCCGTGCTTCTCTAACGCGTTCAGCGTCATCAATTTTTTTTTTTTTTTTAATTATTATAGCTATAGAAAACGCTCTATCTACGGGCTGTATTTTTTCGGCAAAATATTACACAGTGGAAACTCATCATCCGCTGGTGCGCAAACTATGATTTCGCTTATCCGCGACTGGTGTAATCAGCTAAACATTCGTCTTTCATACAATTATTAAATTTAGATCTACTTTGAAAAACTGATATTGCGGTGGATCAAAAAGTTCGTAGTATTTTTAAGTGACTTTCGAAGATATTTAGATATTGTATTTATCAAAATGCATCTGCGGCATGTTTTTCCAGTACCGTTCGCCATCTTTCAGGAAACTTCATAATTCCATCCTCGCATAACGTGGCGATCGTTCCAAGTGTTTTTACAGGCTATGTGGGAATTGAGGTCCTTTCAGTTAAGAAAATCTTGCAAGGATCTAAATAAGTTGTAATCAGAAGGTGCAAGGCCAGATGAGCATGCTCCGATGTAGTAAGAGATCTTAACCAACTTCAACTGCAAAAAGTCATGAGATCTGGCATTGATTCGTTTTCTACGGTTTATCAACCCTTTGCAGGTTATTTAAAGCCAGAAAATATTTTTAGATTATAGGAATATTTCTTTTAGACATTAATGATTTAGTGAGACAAGGCTTACTAATTAGCTGTGGGGATAAAAGTTGGATTCATACATTTTCCAATGGTATTTGCACGTAAATGAATATAACGAACCCAATTGAAATTGAAACACAGCTCTCTGATGAACAATTCTAAACCGTTATCTATTACACCACCTGCGCATCCAAGCTTACAGCATCTGGTATTCCCAAGCGGTCACCCATCTACGTACTGACCAGGTAATCCATTCAGTGACCGTATACATACAGTTGTTTCAACGTGATATGGCTGTAAACACCATTAAACGCTGTCTTCGATCGGTCCAGTTGGAAACATTAGTTATATGACTTCAGCGTCTGATTTTGCAGAAGGAGCTCCTAATACACTACCCCTTTCCAACTCGCCCGGATGCACAGAATCACCTTCTTCAGATACAAGCCAGCATTTTGCATGGATAACAGTGGCTCCTCATTTATCGCAGGACATTATCCACATTGTTGTAAAGCTGATCATCTGTCTTGAGATTATATTATAAATGAAATCAACAGTAAAATCATAAGACCTAACTGCCAATTTAGTACTGCGCTTAAATTTCTTGAAATGAAGGGACAAGTGCAAAGGCTTATAAATGTCGTGTTTTACCGACGTCTATTGGTCTCGGCTTCAACAGGTTGGTTACTTTTTTCTGTTTTGTTCGGATACTATTATAAATGCTACAAACATATACACGTATGTAGGGACGGTGCGTACTACCCCCGCACCCCGGACCAGAGGTGGGGAGCCGATTAGGGGCCCCTGGCAGTGTTTTTTGACCCTCGCTATCTTATCAATATTTGCTTTTTTTTCTACCTACATTTATATGTTACAAATTAAACTAAGCACAACTGACTATTGAAGGATGACACATTTTCGCGGATTATGACGTAATTCTGGGGTCTTTTTGTCCAGATCTGTGAAGAAACAATATACAACATTTACTGTCTTTTATCTATAATGATGAATGCTTAAATTATTCAACTTTTCAGCAGAAGAAAAATCTCAAAATGATGTCAAAAATTTCCGCAAAACATTGATGTTGAGTCTCTGATTTGTATTTGGAAAAGTGAGGTGTAAAGATGGGGGAGTATCACATATTCGGGGAAGGGCGTATCATAGAATCAGTGGAGGTCCACGTGACCTTTGCACGGGCCCTCTCTCTCTCTCTCTCTCTCTCTCTATATATATATATATATATATATATGTATATATTAGGTTGGTGCAAAAATAATGACGTAATAATGTCGTTCTTTGACGTTAAAAATACCTCAAAAAACGACATTATAACTTCATTATTTTTGCACCAACCTAATATATATATATATATATATATATATATATATATATATATATATATATATATATATATATATATTGTAACTGTTCCAACCGGGGATTGTCCAAATAGTTGGGCTGAGACCGAACACCAGTGTTATCGATGGATAATGAGTGATTGCCTCATTCACTTCCCAGATCATCAGATATAAATACAAAATGAGCTTTTTATCCGTTTTCGGGTTATCTTCTGTGATTGAATGTATAAATAGCCCGTCAAGAATTATTGATCAATTTAACATAACTATTATAATTGCTAGTTATCCACATAGTCTGTAGACAAAGCATCCCTAGTTGAATGATGGATGCCACAAAATACCCCCCATGTCTTTTTATCCTTGTGCCAGAATGCGCTAAGTTTAATCTCTCTCAAAAGTAAGAAATATTCCTTGTAAAATGAGTGATCATGCAATTTTGTAAAAAGGCGGTCTAGCGTTATAGTGAACGAAACGAAAACTTCACGCTTTACTGAATATGACAAGCGGAGCTTATAAAGAGAAGGCTTTAGAAGCAGAAAACCCGCACTTGGCTTAAAATTTGGTTTTCTGTTTGATTCGTTTCCATTCTGAACAGGAGAACGCAAACCCAGTGGCATGTAGCGAAGCGAGGAGCGCTGTTATTTTTATGTAAAATGAAAAGAAGAGATATTTTCTTTGCAAGATGAGAATTGACCCAGACGTATACAAATGTCAACGTTGTAAATCATAACCCGTTTTTCTTTTTCAAGTGCAAATGTTCCTACATCTACTTTTTCTGCGACTGTGACGCATAAAATACTGGCTATTACTTTATCATTATTGGTTTTGACACTATTTCCTTTTGCTAATCCATTCTCCAAACTTTTTTTCTCTATTGTCTTTGGTTCTGGAATTACCTTTTCATGATTCTACTTATTATTTAGAGTTCTACGTTTAATTTCGGCTTTATCCATATTTCTTAAATTTTGACCAGTTCTAATGCAAAATGATGTTCGAGAAAATTATTGACACTATTTACATTATTCAGACTGTTGTTCTCTTTGTTGCTATATTCACGATGTTTCGGCCGTTGCGCTCCGGCAGTCTTCAGTTGATATACGTTTTAATTTCGGACCAAACCTTTTTAGTCAACGGTGATAGAGTCTTCTAATTCTACGTACAATGCCTTTTTTCAGTTTCAGCTAAACTCTCTTTTAGTAACTCAACTCTCTTTTAGTAACTCAACTCTCCAAGTGTTTGCTCCTTCTGCTGCGGTCAGGTATTGAACTCACAACTCTTTGAATCGTCACTTTTTGGATATCTTCAACCAACTCTCTAATCCACTATGTGAGTGTGTCAATTTTGGGAATTATAAATCTAAGTTCTCAGTATCCATTTTTTTAACAGAACTCATATTACAATTTTATGCTATTGTTATTTTTTTCTTACTAGTTATCATATTAGGTTGGTGCAAAAATAATGACGTAATAATGTCGTTTTTTGACGTTAAAATATGCGTCAGAAAACGACATTATTACGTCATTATTTTTGCACCAAGCTAATATTATATTCACGTATTCTATGCTTGGCCGGCTTAGGAGATTTTTTCTGGCTAAGCATATATACTGATTTCTTAAGTTTTCGTATTTTCCAGTGACGTTCTCTGTCTATTATTTCAACTTTATCCCACAGAGGCGAACGATCCCCCGTTTCCCTCCCTATATGTTCAGCCATGGCTGATTTTTTCTATTTCGCCTCGTGTTACGGCTTTACAGGGTTCCTGCATTCTTATATTTAGGGGGAGGCCTATTTTTTTTATATATATATATTTCTTGCCGCAGCTGCATGGAATGGCTTAAACACGATCCTTAATGATGTTCTCCTCTATGGGTGGTCTTACTCGAAAGCGATGTCAATGTAGTGTTGAACCACTCTTCAAGATGTCGCATGAAGTTGAAATAATTTTCGAACTTGTTTCGAGAAATTTATGAACAGAAGGCAATGTTCAAAGTTTACTTGATTAGCAAGGATGCTGCGTAGCCGAGTCGGTTAAGGCATGTCGGATCTAACGAAAGTTTCTCTCTGTCCAATGGTACCCAAGTTCGAATGCTGTCAGAGAGTGTATATTTTTGTTTAATATGATTTCTCAGATATTCAAACCGGTAGACGATAATAAATATACTATTTAATAAATAAACGAGTATCCAGTAAAGTGTTCCATATGATATTCTGATAAATGTCTTCATTTTTGCTGTTATCATTTTGTTATACTAGAACATACCTATTCTATTGTAAATAGATTCTCCCACATATAATAAGTAGTAGTAGCAGTCGCCATGGAGCTCAGAGTGAGTTGGTGAGTCAGTCGATGGCGGACATTAAAGTATCAACCACCACAACTAGATTGCTGCGTCATTAACTATTATATCAAGTTCCTAACGTTTTGTACGTCGAACCTTTTTTAGGACCGATTTAGTGAAATACAAGCCTCCACTGTGAAAACCACTCTACGACACATTTCAACAATATACAGAGGTCAGTATATTCGCCATGTTTCTGTAATGAATTGAAATTAAACACCTTCCTTACCTCATCTATATTTCATCCTCCTTTTTCATATTTGTGGCTCTTGATGCAACATTTCAAGGGATATACACTTTGACCTTCCAATATTCTGTAGCATTGAACATATGCTCCAGCCCCTCACGTAGTTTTTTTTTTTCTTTCCATCGACTATTCAGTTTCTGTCCAATGCCGCGGTTTAATTTCCGTTTGAGACGCTGTGAACAAAAACTGGACAAGGCCCCTTGTACGATGAACAAATAAAATTAAGACGAGATATCAGAGAGAGAAAAGTCTCGGGTATGTACGTCCCGACTTACCATATTTTCCGGCTTACAAGACGCTGCGGCTTGGAAGACGCACGCTAATATTGGAAAGAAATTTCTAAGCAAAAAAAAATATGTTCTACAACAAATTCACCATGCTTTCCCTCACATACTGGCGCCACGTAGTATTTACAATAATCACTCGTTCGATTTTGACATACTAGTCAAGAGCAAAAAGACTACTGCTGCTGCTAGTAAACAGCACGTTTAAGCTTGTGGCTCGGCTCCAGGAAGGTTTATAGTCGTGGAAATACTTGTAACAGCTAAGTACTGAGGTTACAGCATATAAAAGGCTGAATTGGATAACATTATAGTGTAATGACTTAACATACAAATCCACGTCCCTATCAGTCAAGCCAAGTAGGTGACCGTCCAAGCTTACTTGCGCCTAGGCGTTGGCTTACATTCGTCTTGGAAGACACACACGTATTTTTCAGTGTATTTTTAGGAAAAATAGTGCGCCTTGTAAACTGGAAAATAAGGTATAGCTTTGATGAGACAGACAAGAAGTCTGTTGGTTTCTATAAACAAGATTCTTTATTTATGGATCAGTTCAACTGGCACTACTTGAGATAGTTAAGTAGCCCTTGGAACATCTTTTCTGCTACTTTCATCTTCTCACAACTTCTCACAGATCTTCCGTTCGGTTAGCTCAAACTCACCCTGCGACACTGCATCTTGGCTCTGACGCTGACTGCCCTTGAATGTGACTTTATAAATTCCTCACCTTCCGGCCGAGTGTTACTTGATCCCAATTTTTTTTAATTATTTATTTTATTTATTTTCCGTATTTTCGGATAGTTGGTGATTATTTTGTAACTCCGCGTCTCGATTTTACTGTTGGATGTCATAAAGCAACTTGTCATTCAAGGTGCAGATGAAAAGGTTTATAGTCCATTTGACCACGTCAGTGTCCTAAGCAATCCGTCGGGTAATCATTGTGCCATAACCTCTTCTGATATGAAATCTTATCTTTTTTGGACTATGGTTTTAATTTTAGTTGGTTTGACCATTATGATTCTGTTGATATATTCATTGGTCTTTATTTCGGTTCATTTGCTTTTTTTTTATGTGTAAAACTTCTCGTGTCTTTGGTGTCAAGATTGCTAACGTTACTCGTAGCAGCAATCAACAAAAATGTCGATTCTTTGATAAGGATAAGAGATCTATGACCTCGTCTCTTCCAACTTTGACATTGTTAACAGGAAATCTCTTTACTCACTCCTGAGACTCTGTTAGGATGTCGTATTCTGATTAAAGAGAAGCAAATATAAAAAATGGCTACTTCATCGCCGGCGAATTAAAATATTAACACTAAAAATACTTATGCCCGAGCTTCTTTTAATCAAATCAATATTGTGACAAAGTGTCTCATTCACATTTCCTATTTGCAATTTTCTCATTTAATTCTAAGTGAACCATTCGCGATTTCCGAATTAAAATGGGGCCAAATAACTTTTAATATGCTGAAAACATTTATTCCACCTCTACTAAATAATTGACTAACATTGATAGATTTTTGAATAGTAAAGTCATTTTGTAGAAAGTAGAGATATTTTAGAATAGAGGCATACTAGATAAGTTAAGTCCACAGCAAATACGTAGTCATTTTTAAAAAAAAAATCGATATCACCCCGTGCTAGACAATAAAGCCACTAAGACACAATAGGTTACAGGGTGTGGAAGAATTAAAAACAGAAACTTTGGCAATGCGTGAGAAGAGGTAACAGTAATCAGGAGGACAACAGATAGTGATTGACATTGCAATTAAATTTTTGCAGAATAAATTTAGATGGAAAGCATGGAACCGGAAATGAAAGCGAGAAGAGAAAAAAAAGAAACTGTTAGCATAGAATTTATAGTTACATCTAGCCAGCTCAACAGTCTAGTACCGTGCTTAAATTTAAAAAGTCTATCTACCCTAACGAAGATCTCATCCGAGCAATTACCGTGAAAGTATTTAGAGAAAAGACACAGCGAGGCAACCTTATACGGCGGTGAGAAGGTGACTGAAGCCGTGCTACTAGATCAGGATCGATAATATTGCTGATTCTTCTTTGGATTTTATCAAGAATCTCAAGGTAAATATCAGGGGCACCGGACCACATGTGGCAGCACTATTCTAAACAAAGACGAATTGTAGATTTATACATATACGATCTATCATTCATAGATCTTTAAATAGTAAGATATTTTTAAAAGAAGAGACGTTTTGTTAAAATTCAGAAATATTGAAATTGACAGTGACAATAAAGATATGTAAGTATGGTTGTAAGGGTGTGTTTTTTTTTATTAGTAATGGATTAAGACTGTTTACATATTCCCGTGTGGTGTAATGGACATCTGCTAGTTCGAAACCGCTTATGTTCACTTACGAATTCCGTTAAATTCACTTACGCACAAATACCCTTGGAAACGGTAGAATCCATCTCTTCTCCCTCCTGTGTGTCGCGTAGCAGGACAGACTGGGTTCTTTTAGCCTTGGTTGGCAACCAGTCTACTGCAGAAAAAAATGGAAACCTATAGCGAGAAAAAACCTGCGTCGTTAGCCATGCATCGAAAGATACATGATCGCCCAAGCGTGTATCACGTATGGCACTTAACTGACTGACTATCAGATTCCTGTGAAATGCCATGATTTTTTGTGAAAGACAGTAGACTTGTTACCCGTTTCTATCTCTATTCGGTATTCAGAGTAGATTTTTCTGCTAGACTAAATTCAATCTAAGACTGCGGTTCCAAGTCTACCGTGCTATTTAATCTATAGCTGTAGGGAGAAGAGGTGAACTCATTCATTTTCAAAGACTAAGCCGAGAGTTGAATTTGGTTCGCCAGTTATACTTTCCACACTGATATTTCTTTCCGCCATGAAGCTCTAGGTAGTGAGTTTAACTGAACCGAAAAGGTAATGTTTTAGAGATATAGAACGGGATAGGTGAAGTAGATCGGTATGTTAGATCAAACATATGAATGCATAGAATTTTAATTTTTGATTTTGAAATATTGTTAATACTTATAAAACTTGCCTGAACTCAGCAATTTTAACTTAATGGTAACCTTATAAACAATTACCTCAATTCACGAACAAAAAGATTAGTTTAAAAATTTATATATTTTCAAAATAAATTAATTTGCACCATTTTTAGTATATTTTCTTTCTATCTATCTATCAATCTATCTATCTATCGCACTTCGTTTTAGTATATCTTGAAAGAAACGTTATCTGAAAATTACATCAACCTTTAACGAAAAGCGTTAAAAAAAAACACATTATTGGTTTTCTGGAAGATTTTCCAGACACACAATTTTTTCATTTCGCCTGTGTCATTCATTTATAGCTAAAAGTTAATTCCACAAAAAAAAAAAAAAAAAAAAAAAAAGAAAAAGAAAAATCTGATTTTATCTTTTCAGTTATTTGTATAGATAAAAAAAGCAACTGTTTGTCTAGGGCAGAACTAAATATCAGACGAAGGTTTTAACAACGCACAAGATTTCTATCGACAACTTACCCACAACGAATAAACTCTGTTCTATCAAAAATGAAATCGATGATTTAGTATAAAATTTAACGGCAACGTTAAGTCAATGTGGATTTTTACAAGAACAAGAATAGCAATATCTCAAACCAAGTCCTCGTCAGGAATAAAAAAAAATTGCTCTGCTTTTTTTACGTCTCCCTTTAAAATGTGAGCGATTATGACTCTCCACAACTTCCTATACATTGTAGTTGTAACAAATGTTTGCCCACTTACAATCACTGCTAATCCATTTGCCCAAGCACATTGCTCTACATTTCTTTTTCCTCCTCTTGTACTGTGAGTGTTAAATTCCCCACGTCTTCTTTCCTTAATATGTGATCCCAGATGTTTCAACAGCCTCTTTCTGGTTCTAAATCATTGATTCATTTATTCAGTTAGCGCGTTTTGCACCGCAGTGGTCACCACTCCCCTTCATCTCAGAATTCATGATGACATCAAAGGCAAAAAAGAGCAGTTGCTTGCCGGTATCTTTTGCACCGGAGCTGTTGCTGATACCTGTCCATCCTCTCAAAAGTTAAACAGACAGGACCTACAAGGCAGCAGGTAATTTGAATTTAGACTTTTCCTTCTCCTAGACTGGCGATGATATATGAAGTACGTACGCTGCCCAGACTACGTGGTCCCTCTTCTCAGCCGTAACGGCAAGATCCAAAGGAATACAGGGTATTACATTTGGGGAGAGCTTACCTGCAGCAGTTACCAGAAATTTGTCAGTGTTGATAGCCAGCTGCCGTCAGAGTTCCACAGCATGTTGTCTGGCTGGATTTACTTCCATAGCATTTCCCTTGTTTTGGATATGACTGCAAGGCAGCCGAGTTTTGAAATCAGGGCTTTCCTTCCCGTAGATGGACTGTTTTCCTGGGCTGTCGAGTTCCATCTATCCGTGGCAGATAGTTATGAGGCGCCAGTTTTCCGCCCAATTTCCGGCTTGAAACTGGACTTAGTTGTCAGAGGCTATTTGAGACACATATCACGGGAGCATTTTATAGACTGTGTATGCTTGTCCCCCACCCTTTGATGCCCGGTTATGTCCCCCCCTCTGGAACATAATGCACGTATATAAATATTTTATATAATTTTTTATTTTATATAAATTTGTTTTAGAATCGAAAAGAACGTTTTTTTTTTTAATATAAAAATTAAATGACCAAGAATAATAGAAAGGAAGAAAAATTACGAAATAATACATGCTGGAGCTTCCCTCTGCCTTTTCTACAAGCATTTTCCTGGTAACTGCTCTGATGAACTACTTTCACTGGTTCCCAAACTGCATGGATTTAAGCGTGCTACTAGGTTGGCATGTCGGTCCCACCCTTTCACTGTTGAAGCGATTAAATGTAACCATCTCTTCAACTCCAACAGCTTCTTATCTCGCACCTCCCGTCAGTGGAACTCCCTTCCTATCACTTGCTTCCCTGATAGCTATAATCTTCAAACATTCAAATGTAATGTCAATCGACATCTTCAATGAAAATAACACAGACATCTTTTTTCATATTCGTATTTACCAAAAATACACAAAAATATCTTAAAATACTAAAGAGTAAATTTAATCAATAAATTGAGCTTCGGGATCTCCTGCAACTCTTCTGGACGGTCTCCTTGTTTAAGTTGGTGAATGCTGCCATAATCTTTGCCATCAGTTCAACTTTAGTGCTACAAAGAGTTTTGTTGGTCTCTCGTTCAACTGCATCCTACATATAATAATCAAGGGGATTGCAGTCTGGGGAGTTATGTGGCCAGATGTAAGGGGTGATGTAGTCGCAGAAATTATCTGACAACCATGACTGGGTTCTCCTGTCATGGCGGCATAGTGCAGAGTCTTGTTACCAGATATAGTTTATTCCAGCAGCCACTCTCTTGACTCAGGGCAGTGCTACTTCGTCAAGGCTCTTGATGTAGGCCACCGTCTTGAGAATGGGGTCCTGTGAGAAAAAATAGTGATCACTCTAAACACCTTCGTAATAACCAACAGACAGATTCAAATCTTTCTGAATCCTCTTCACTGTCCTCTGATTGACATCGAATATTCTGAAATGTTCGTATTGGAACTTCCGGCATGAATGCCAAGCAATACAGCAAGCCATTTCTTATTTTCTGGTGGAGTGAATTGCGTCATTGTGTTCTTTTTCTTTCAGAGGGTGCCCAACTGTCCATACTATACTGTGCAGTCGACAAAATCAAAAGCAAACAACGCGCATGACCGAAATTAAAAATAAAAAATGGCGACAACCTACCCATCGCACACTGTATAACTTCAAATAAATATAATAATCATAATATATATCATAGGTAAAATAAAATAAATAACAATTGCAAATTATATTAAATTATTATATTTATTACTTAAAAAAAGCAATATTTACATTTTTCAGTTAAACTTAAAATCCGTTAATTCTTTCAAGCTTCGACAAAACATTTAATCTCTTCTTCAGTTTAGAACACATATTCTATATATGTGTCCTTTTTATTTCCATTTTCCATTAAACTTCCTCGTTGATTAGATGTTCTGTCCATGGTTTTCTCATTATCCTTCTTTAAAAACGCATCTTTGTTGCCTCAAGTTTCCACTTCATCTGTGAGAAAATTGCTCTATGCATTCACTGCCATAGGGCTGGATCGATTTACAATTGATTTCCAGTACTGTTTTATTTGTTTCGAACAAAACAAAATGTTCATGTTTGTTTGTTAACTTTTGAAAAACTTCTTTCACTTTTCAAATGCAGCAAAGGATTTCTCTGTTATATTTTAGCATCATTATTCAATCTTATTATTATTGCTTTTTATATTAGCAAACAAAATCTATAAATTCATTATGACCATTATATTTTAACAATTAGAATAATGCAAGATTAACCATTTATAATTACATTCGATCAAGGCAAAAGACCGTACACGATTAGAAATTTAAAAACGAAATTTTGCATACTCCCAAAAAACATTTCTTAGTCAAGTACATAGCCTCCATTATTTTTAACAATTGTCTCTCATCGTTCTGTTGAGGCCATTCTCGTAGAAACTTCGTATTTTTTGCTGGAAGAAGGTTGTGAGGTAGTTTTCGACTGACTGTACACAGCCAATTTTTTGTTATTTAAATTGTTTTTCTTTAACCCAAGTTTTTTTCAAATGTCGAAAAGCAGTTGGGATATCGATTTGCAGTCTCTTAGCAATCTCTTCCGTCGAAATCTTCGTTTTAGTCTCCACGATGGCAAGCAAAGCGTTTTTATCGACGTCGAAAGGTCGCCCCGGGCATGGTTAATCGATAAATTCAATTTTAATCGTCATCACCAGTCCCATTGAAACCCGTTCTTTTATTGTCCTCTCTCCTTTATAATTTTTTTTTTCTCAGGTTCTTTCACAATCAAAAGCCTCTTTGAGTTTTAGAGGTTTTATTGCCTTCAAATCGAAAACTAACAAAATATCCATAAAAAGAATAGTGCACCTCAGCATACGAGATGTGAATTCAAATTTCGCCTATTTGTTGTGATTTCAAATCGCTTTTTTTTTACAGTTGGCTGGGCTTATCCCGAAAAAAATGGGACAAAAAGGATTAAGATGAAGAAAACATAGACAAACAATTGCAAATAACTTTTCGAAATTAATAAAGACGTAAATCATCATGTTTGCTGTTTGAAACGTTAAAGATGTTTTTTTTAACTGAAATATTTTCACTTTCATGTCCAGAATTTAAATCAGATAAAATCTCCTGAGAAGATATTTTTTTTTAAATAATATGAAAGCAAGCTGAGAAGCTGGTTTTACATCTTAGAGGTTATAGATAAGTATACAAATCATACGTTAACCCAGGTACGATCATCGAAGTTAAGCAAGAACGATCATGGCCAGTACCTACATGGGTGACCACATGGGAATCCCAGGTGCTGGTAGTTTAATGGCTCGCAATTGTTAATTAGAGAAGCGAGATCTAATCCCAGTTGGGTTCCTTCGATTCACTTACTCGCAACTACCCTTGGGAATGGTATTAATCCACCTTTTCTCCCCCCCCCCCGGCTATTGGTTAATTAGTAATTGTATCACTAAAACCATTATTATCCCAAAAGAAAATTCTTAAAATATAAACCTATTTTCTGGCTTTAAATAACCTGCAAATAACCTGCTTTAAATAACCTGCAAAGGGTAGATAAACCGTAAAAATGGAATCAATTAATCACGGAAAACAAATCACTCGTGGAGATTTTTTATTGTGGTATCAAGCTTATCGTTTAGTTGGATAAAACAAAATGTCTCCCAAAAGAATAGGTTTAAAAGAATTTGGAAGATAAGAAAATTGGGTATAAAGGTTTGGGCTAGGTTCAGTTTTGCACAACACAGCAACTTTCAACAAAGCCAAAACTTTATTAACCCCCAAACTCCAGTAATCTTTTTAAATAGCTCTGTCGAAGCGAAAATTTCATATGGATGCCATGCAAGACACCAAACTCTATCTAAATTTTCAGCAGTATAAATCGTTTGCTCAGATCATGGATTAAAAATAACTTCGAGCGAATGAATCCTGTAGGTCTTAGCGAGGACCGTCATCATTGAACATCGTGAACCGGCGCTACAGAGTCACTAACAAAGAACTGTAGCAAATAGCAGGAACTACGTATTAGGTTGGCGCAAAAATAATGATGTAATAATGTCGTTTTTGATGTTAAAAAATGCGTCAAAAAACGACATTATTACGTCATTATTTTTGCTCCAACCTAATAACTTGAGAACTTTCAACAACTATAATGGCTAACACGTATAAATGAAAGAAAAAAAATCGTGGTATCATCAAAATATTGACATTCCAAACTACTTCAAACAAAAAGTTAGGAAGGAAGACCCCATCAATACAGTCAAGAGCAATAACAGTCACTGGACTTGAGATATCTATTTTCCTGAAAAACTGGTTTAAGAGAAATATTTATTTTAAATTTCAACAGACAGTAACACTGGCTACTTATTGAATGAATGCCGAATGTTTCCTCATAAGGAAATGGCTAATACAGTGTAACCCGGATATAAGAGACCCAGATATAAAAGACCCTGATATAAGAGAAACCCTGATATAAGAGAGTTTTTCTTTGGCCACAAATTAGAGCCTTTGTTAATGTATATAAATTAGACCAAACCCGGATATAAGAGAAACCCGGATATAAGATACTTCTTCTCGGGTCCCGACAACTCTCTTATATCCGGGTTACACTGTATTACCATTAGCATTTTTATTATATAAACAAAACCGTTAATAATACAGCTGCATCAGTTTTTTTCTTAAGTGTTTCAAATCTAATGAACACTGATAATGACGTTGATAAAAAATTTCAACATAATATTTTTATAGGAACGCTCGACCAGTAAAATGCTCCAGTGTCACTCAAGGTAGCGGTTTACTGTTAAAACTGTTATTATAAATTAAATGTGTAATAAATGAAAGAGGATGTTGTACTAATTGAAGATGAAGAAATGGGATTGATGATGATTGACCTTTGAATTGAAGAGATTAAGTTTTTAGCCTTTCTGAAAGCATCCACGGGGGAGCCTGTTTGTAGAAGATGGAGAAATTGATAATTTATCCTCACATTTTAGATATAGAGGAAATGGAGTTGATTTGACACCGTAGAAGTAGTACAGCGTCTCCTAGTAGCAAATGTTGGAAGTAGTGGAACTAAACGATAAAGTTCATATGACCATTGCCCACGAAATTAGCGATAGTGTAGATTTCTAGGTTGTGTCTGTGCGAAAGTGGCTGCAGTGTAGAGAATAAGTTACCCTCTGAAAGACCGTGTAAACGATTTTAGGGGCTTGAAAGTGAGGATTGAGCAGCTCCCACCCGGAGCAAAATTCCAGTTTTTGGTTTAATTTGACTCATCTAAAGATAAAGGATTGACGTCATCTTTCCAGCATTTCATAACGATAGATCTTTATTATGAGTTCCACAGGGTCTGGGGTGAACCTGAGACACAATAGACCCTCAAAGCATTAAGCCCCAGTGAGAGTTTAAATGCCCATTTTGATTGGAGAAAGTTTGATCGATGATGGTAAAACTACACAAGCTTTCTTTAAGAGCCATTTTTTTCGATTATGCTTTTAGAGTTAGGTCTGGGGAGATATTGATTAACTGCAGGGCTCCTATCAAATTGAACTTTTTAAGTGGGTCTATAAACTGCAAACGTTCATCATTAAAAAATTGATTGGTTGATCTTATTTGTTTGTTTAATGGCATAACACCTTATTAGTCATTTAATTGGGAAATTTAAAGTAATAAAAATATGATATATATTATTCTGCTTACACAACTGAATACATGGTAGATGATACTCAGCTTTTATGCATATACATTTCTGTGTGGACATGATAACGAGAGGTGATATGTGTATTTTACGTTTTGCTGAAGTTATATTTTGGAATATAGTTTGATTTCTTCAAGAAATTGTAGGATATTATATGGATTAATGTCATGAAAGAGTTCTTTCATTGTTGCTTGTTTGGTTGGTTGATTTTGTTTGGCGGCATATCAACACCTCTATGGGTTATTTATTGCCAAAATCTAAATATTTTTATTTACATTATTTGGATTATTCCCCTCATCTTCATTGTCATATTTACAACGTTTCGGACGCTGTACACTCCGGCCTTCTTCAGGTTACTGAAATTTAGAACCGAAACATTTATTTCGTCCACCGGGGTAGATTGTTCTAGCTCCACGTGCCATGCCTCTTCCGGATGTCTCAGTTATTTCCTTTAAATTCAATTCTCAAAGTTTTTGTTTTTTTTTGTTCACCAATGCTAGACCCAAAGAGTTCAATATCAGGCTAAACTAGAGGTGAAATAAAAAATAAAAAAAACTTGGAGAGTTGAGAAATAACTTAGACACTAGAAGAATCTACCCCGGTGGACGAAATAAAAGTTTCGGTTCGAAATTCCAGTAAACCTGAAGAAGGTCGGAGCGTCCAACGTCGAAACGTTATAAATATGGCGATGAAGATGAGGATAACAGTCCGAATAATGTAAATAATCATAATACCCCATCTCAGAGATATAGACAGGTATCTAAATATTTTGTATATAATTTTATACTTTCAGAGTAAACGTGTTTTTAGGTATTTATTTATAGCTCATAAAAATGTATTATTGGTCATTTTACTATAAAAAAATTTTATTTGCTCATAGCTGGGATCCTAATAGTTGCTACCAAAACAGCAGCTATTAATAGGTGGTTTCACGTTCCTCGAAAAAAACTCTCCAATCTCCCAATCAGAGACCTTGACACCGTACGTAGTGTATCGCCATACCCAGGACGATTATTGAAGAAAACTAAGCCTGATCAACGATGTTAAAAACGACAATAGTTATTGAAAATTACAAGTCATTTTTTCCGATTGAGCTATGAGAATTAGATCTGAGATTAACTACAAGGCTTTGAGCATGTTGAATTTTTTAAGTGCATCCATAAATTTTGGTATCATCTGCATAGGTCATTACTACGTGCCAGTGATATTAGAGTTTGACTACCTAAATTTTAAGACAGAATCAGAATCAATTCCATTAAAACAATTTGTTCTCATGCGTCTATTTGACTTATTAATTGTGAACTGTTTTAACGAACTTCTGCGCATGTACACTCAATATAACAGTCAGGTCGGAAATACTCCGCAGCCCTAACCCCCCAAAGTGTGTCTTCACTGAAATCATAGACGCTAACACTTTCTTACACCGACCTCGAAATCCTCGGATGCTTAACGTTACAGGTGACTTCATTCGAGAATCTTTGATTGCATAACTTCGTGTAGCAGTATTTAACATCCATTAGGAAATTGATTACTCGGCAAGGAATTGACTTTGTGCTGTCTAATCAGATTTTGGACCGGTGATGACGTCATTTCAGATTCTGAAAGAAACAAATGGAATTCAGTAACTGAAGATGAGCCTGTGATGCCTACAGAAGCAAATATTTCTACCTGCACACTTATACACCCAGACACACATATGGTAATAATATTAGTCGACTCCTTATAAGGAATCATTCGTGGAGGCGCGGTGTAGTAATAGTGATGAAGTAATGGAGAACCGCGTTCGAATTCTAGTCGAGATCATTACATTCACTTATGTGCTAATCCTGTTGGAAAAGGTATGAATCCCTCTCCTTCCGCCAGCTATGGGTAAAATAACAGGAGAAACATGGTCTGCCTTGGTTGGTAACCAGTTTATGAGAAGGAAATTGAATTCAAACCGGATCGCACTCTTCTAAAGGGTGTATACATGCGCTTGTGCATCAAAATTCCTACTATGAACTTGCACGTTTGAATGAATACAACCTCTGGTCAACTTTCGTTCGGTTGAGGCGAGTTTGTTTAACGGCGCCGGCTCAACAAGGTGGGTAAACAGTTTGTATTCATTGAAGTTTGTATTTACACTCGGTTGAAATTTATAACATCTTTGTCTTATGACAATGTTCAGGGAAATAGGTTTCTCTAGCCTACTAACTGTTATAGCTCATTCGAGTATCGCGGTTTTCTTCTTAAACATATGTTAGTGATAATGTAGAGAATGTTAATATATTGTCATTATTTTCTCTTCGAGTTAAATGTGATATTTATTTTAGCTTTTGCTGAAAGACCACAAGTGATGTGATTTCTGTTATTTGAAACCGTTCTTTGTTTGAGATGATCACCACAAAATACATATATATACTTATTTTGGAGATTTAGGCTAATCATATAGTAATTCGTCGAACCTAGAATGCAGTGGACGGCCGTTTAGTCCGATCTGGGACTGATCACCAGTGCGCATCCACTACCGAGAATTGAAACCGAACTGTTTCGATAAAACGCAAACATCATCCCAACTGTACCACGGGCTTCGGTGACGAGGAAGGCACAAACTAGACTCGATATAGCGTCGCTACTCATCCAAGTGTTCAGATAACCTTAGAACAGTGCCCCAAGAGCCACGACTGCTTATATATATATATATATATATATATATATATATATATATATATATATATATATATATATATAGATAGATAGATAGATAGATAGATAGATAGATAGATAGATATTCTGTATATACGTTATTTTTATAAATACAGTTTATTTAAGTAAATGCTCTGTTTTATTTGTAAATTAAACAGCATTAATTACATTTATCGGCTTGAATGTTCCAGAAATTTTTGGAGTACAAAATCGCTTGAAAATGAAACAGAACTCAGGATTTTAATTTAATTCTATAATTGAATTTAAAGTTTTATTTTCTGATTTTGAAACATGATAATTCCTGTGTAACAATGGTACCATATTTTTAAATTGGTAAATTTATAATGATTTTGATCTACGGAATTGTACTGAGCATTGTGTTTCAAAAATAAAAATAAGAACACCGGATTATAAATCTTATTGTTTCTTTCTTATTATTTAATATATATATATATGTGTGTTGTGTGGGGTGTATAGAAAGAAAGAAAGTGAGAGAAAGAACGACACAGAAAGATTGGTATACTAATAACAAAGTCACCCCTTAATTCAAATAAAATTATCAAAGCTGTGAATATTATGGAAAGTGTCTGGTGCACTTTGGGTAATGAAAATTCCTCTGCAAACGTGACATCGTGATAACACCATCATTTTACACATAAAAACTATTTAAGTCATTTGTGATAATGTTTATATTGAGATTAGCTATATATCTCTAAACTTCGTTAGTTAAGGTGTCAGTGCGTAACATAATGTGCTTAGGTTTTTACAGTTGTATCCATTCTTCTTATGATTTTGTTAATTTTGTACGCTTTCCGTTTGGCATTATATATGACATAATTTGCGTAGTGGAGAAGGTGTAAAATTTATCACACGCACTTCTAAAATAATTACAAATTGAATACCTCGGTGAAATTTAAGGAAACGAATATACGAAGATAAAAAAGATTTCAAATTTAAAACACACACACATTCAATGCGCGTGCATGCCACCGAAATCTACATAATGTTTTCACCTGCAAAATGCTGTTTTATTATTTTTTTTTAATGTATAAAATTTACGCAGATGAAAATTATTTGAAAGTGTCATAATGTACAATATTCCCTCTGGTTAATCATACTTATTATAAAACGCAGTTGTGTGTGTGTGTCTGTATGTTTATATATTGGATCGGATTTCCCACATTTTTCAACCGATTTCAACAAAACTTCACAGAACTACGTAAAACTACCTTGCGGTGGTTCTGACAGCACCAAAAATGGGAAAAAACACAATTGTTTTTGCACGAAATCAATTTGAAAACACGATTAAGAGGCATCGCGAGAATGAAAGCTGGACAACTCATATCGAGTTATACTTATTATAAAACCCATGTTGTGTGTGTGTGTGTGTGTGTGTGTGTGTGTGTGTGTGTGTGTGTGTGTGTGTGTGTTCGTTTATATATGGGATCGGATTTCCTACATTTTTCAACCGATTTCAACAAAACTTCACTTTTTTTTGGCAGGTAGTGTTTCTTATTGTCTTGCACACATTTTTCTTTATTTTTACATTCAGAATGCTTTAAAAATTCCATTTACAAGACAAGTGTTTATAATAAAATTCTATTCAATCGGTAGACTCATAACGATTGAGAATAATGTTTTTGTTTGAGTTTGAACAATTCGTAAAAAAACAAAACAAAAAAACTAATTAAGACATGCGTGTCCGTCAACCTTAAACAATAATCTTTGTTGATTTTATTTTTCAGTCTTTATGAGGGTCGATACTTGATCTATCTCTTACTGTTACATCCCCGGACAACACCGGGTTCTACTGCTAGTATATGATAAGGCTACTTCAGTTTATCACCTGCTCTCACTAAACTCGCGCTGAAATAATGTGGTGTATTAAAATCTTATAACAAATGATTATATAAACAAAAATTGTGCTGGAAATTGTAAAATATAATTTTAAAAAGGAAGGATACAAGTTATAGTAAAAAGAAAAAAAACAAAACCTTAAGCTTTTGCATAATTATCAAAAAATCACGTTCTGTCTCGCCAACGTAGATTTAGTTTTTTTCAGTTTCCCTTCTGATAATGCTGTTTGATTGGTGAAACATGTCAAAAACTTTTACTGTCTCACAAAGATATATCTATTAGGTTGGTGCAAAAATAATGATGTAATAATGTCGTTTTTTGACGTTAAAAAATACGTCAAAAAACGACATTATTACGTCATTATTTTTGCACCAACCTAATATATATACATATATATATATATATATATATATATATAAATATTAGAGCCGTACTTTACCTGACGATCCGTTTAGGTGAAACCTAGGTAGGTTTGTCTGGCTCACTATGTGTATCTATATATATATATATATATATATATATATATATATATATATATATATATATATATATATATATATATATAGTAATAATACAATAAGGTAATCCGTACGGAATTTCCAGGAGGATATAGATTCAGGGTGAGCTCTATGTGAAAAGACAGATCAAAATTATTATTATTAATTAAAAATTAAAAATACAATACACCCATAGGTAATAATTTTTATTTCATGAGGATATAAAAAGGCAGCTCTCAATGTTCAAGACTTGCCATTTGTTTGTTTAAAAATTGAGAGATGCTTATTTTAGAGCTCTCATGAAAAAAAAAATATTATGATTTTAAGCGTTTGATAGTTAAACTATTAATAATAACTAGCAGCATGGTACGGCGTTGCCCCGTGCTTGATTCAAAAATCGTACGATTCATACAGCAATCGCTATCACTGGACTTAAAATATTTTTGCCCTTCCTTGCCTTTAAAGGAGTGTCCTTTGCCGTGCTGATGTTACTTCTTGCCTATGTCACACTTTGAAATTTTTCTAAGCTCTATACTAAACATTAAATCTGTTACGAAAAAAGAACTAAACAAAATGAACACAAAACGATCAGCTTTAAAAAAGGACTCGTAACTTGATAAACCGAATGAAAAAGAATGTTAACAACAAATACTTTTTCACACCAACCCAGTTCTGCGGAATCAGAATCAACGTTGAGTTTAAGCAAGCGAATGAGCCAATTGGAGTAAAGTGCCATGCAGATTTAGAATCTTCCTGCCTATTCATGGCAGCCAGCTATTGGCTCTCACTCTGGCCAGTAAAAAATCGCCGCAAACTACATGAAAACTGCCGTAGAAGCATGAAAAACTCGATTATTTCCACTATCGATGGGAGTTGGAAAATGCAAAATCGGTAAATTTTGGTGCAAATCCGTCGAAAATTGCGGCCGTACATTCGTTACACACACACACACACACACACACACACGCACACAGACATCCTGCCTTTTGTAGATAGATATTATATCTATCTATATACATTTATTTCGCTTGCTGGTGTAGATTGTTCTAGTTCCATGTACCATGTCTAATGGATGTGAGTTATCTCCTGTTAATTCCTCTCTCAAAGCTCTCCACCGCTTTAACAAGATATTGAAATCTCACTCATGGGTGCTGTGGAATTAACAGGAGACAACTGATAATTGACATCCATTAGACACGGCACATGGAACTAGAACAGTCTACCCCACCGAGCGAAATAAAGGGTTCAGTTCAAAATTGCAACCACCTGAAGAAGGCCGGGGCGTACGACAGCCGAAACGTTGTGATAAATATGGCGATAAAGATAAGGATGATAGTCCAAACAATGTAAATAGTGTACATAATACCTCATCTCAGAAAATGTAGTCAGATACTATGCAAAACAGTTTCCCAGAGATAGAATATTTAGATAGAATAGATATTTAATATTTATACGTATTATAATTATTATTATTATTATTATTATTATTATTATTATTATTTTATAAGCATATGAAATATTTTATACACACTTTAAAATACTGCCTCTTGTGGCAAATGACATTTTATTTATTGGCAGTCGTTCGTTTTGTCTAATAATAGCTTCCAATGTTTTATATATAAACTGCGCTACAATAACTGTTGGATACGTGAACACACCAATCCCTTCCCACTAGATGTATAGATTAAGCTCTCTCTATATTCTGCATTCGATTTGACGAAATCAGATGAAAACAAGTTATTTTCAATTGAATCCGTTTCTTTTCCCCACTCTTCCAAATTCGTCAAATAGGATTTTAATCTTTGTCTTTTCTAATTTCGTACGCGGATTCGAGCTAAAGCCTTTTCTTGTCACTGGCCATTCTCTTGTGTGCTCTCTTTTTCTGGACGTTTCTCTTTTTAACTTTCCGGTCTGCCAGATGCCCAAATCCTTCGATGTTTCTCCATATAATCACTGATAATTTTTGTCATACTAAGGATTTACTTGACAGAAAGAGGTGAGGGTAGAAGGAAAATATGACATTTTCAAAGTTTGCCCTTTTTAATCTTTACATTTCAAAAACCAGAAATCGGTTCTTTGTAAAATATTACAGAACAAGATAGAGGTTAAGGTAGAATCTCCATGATGACTTTTAGGAGTCATTACGTTTCTTTTCTTAAAAATCTTGTTTCTAATAATGGTTCTCCAGAATTTCCTGTACTTTGTAGGTCTTAATAATTTTATCGTTTCGTTATCTCTCCTAAACCCTGTTCCGCCATTCACTTACGTAAGCTCGCTAGATACGTTATGAGCTGTTTTCCACTGTCCCGTTTGCCATCAGTCTCTCTTGTGAGCGTCAAATTTTCCAAGCTTTCTTACCTCATTATAGGTTCTAGAAATTTCAACTGTCTCTTTCTGATGTGGATTGTCAATGTCCTTTTTGTGTCTATTTTCTCTACAGCTTCTTCGTTGCTCATATCTTGGGTCCATTGTATTCTCAGCATCCTTCTGTTCGAGCCACATTTCTCTTGCTTCAATTCTCTTCTTCATCTATGATGAGAGTGTCCTTCATTCACTGTCATATGGGAGAACTGATATTACTAACGAAATTTTTCTGTTTCTTAATACTTTGCTTAGCTTCCGGAAGGTATATTTTGTTATGAAAATGCACCGTCGGATTTCAGTGTTACGCTTTCCGTCCTCTGTTAAAAAAACTACTCAGATATTTAAATTTTTGTACTTGTTTGATTTATTATCTCCAATTTGGAATTTGTATGTTGGACTTTTCTTTTTTTTTCTTTTTTTTTTTTTTTTTTTGGCTGCTAACCATATATTCTGTCTTCTTGCAACTGAGGTTTAGTCCTTTTTCTGCTTTCCTTTACTACCTTCACGGCTTGATCATTGCGACAAAAGCAGTAAAATTAAAACGAACAAAAACCACTTAAGAACATTAATATTAGATTGGTGCAAAAATAATGCCGTAATAATGTCGTTTTTTGACGTTAAGAAATACGTCAAAAAACGACATTATTACGTCATTATTTTTGCACCAAACTAATAATAATAATAATAATAATAATAATAATGACTCATCTCAGAGATCCTGATAATTTAAGAGTATTACATGTATTGCAACTGATGTAAATACATAATATTATTAGTAGTATTGAATAAGAAAGAATAGTATTGAAACTGTTTGGTTTGGTTTGGTTTGTTTTCTATAATGCGTTCAATGTTCATCTTCTTTCTTTCAGGAAGATATATTTTTAGCATTAATACTCACCATATACAAAACCCAAGAACCACTCGAGGTAGAGTGTTACTAGGCTTGAACAGGTAAAGAGTATAGTGATTGGGGAAGCATCCTTTTAGGAGTCGGGTCCACAAAACAGAGGTTCGTGACAAGCTGCACAAATGGAACTTACATTTCCCCAATGGAATACAAAATGACTCATGATGATTCCTTACAATGTTGCATGGCAAAGCGGATCTTAGCGTGAAGGTTGAACTAAGGAATCTTCTTCGTCTGAACACTTTCTGGGGAAATAGCGATAGACTACAGTGAGGTTTGCGGTGTTTCACCTTTGCGGAAGGGTTTTAAGGTAGAAAATAATTTATCAGCCCCAAGACCGTCTAGACGCTTTTGGACTCTATAGAAACTGGAGACTTTGGTTTGGTTTGGTTTGGTTGTGTTTGGTTTGGTTGTGTTTGGTTTACGGCATATCAACCTCAATGGGTTATTTAATGCCAAGAAGATCGTTATTCTTCCAATATTACTGTGATTAAATTCGTAAAGAGCGAGGGTATCGAAGAAAAAAGCTAGTCAAAACAATTAGCTTGAAACTATTTATATAAAATATAAAAGGAAGCAACATTACTACGCTGAAAAATAAGCTGAAACCGAGATGCCAGGTCTTGAGCGAAAACGTAGCAAATTATATTTGGGGATTTTGTTTTTTTAGTTTTACTGTTTATATGATGTCAGCTTAAGTTTCTTGAAATTGGTTCCATCAAACATAGGAATGCAGGAATAAGATAAAAACAACAGCAAAAAAAAATGCTTAAATATTCACAGAACAATCCTTAAAAACTTAATATACCGTACCTATGAACACTGATCGGTATGTCCCAATCCTCATAAATACGTTGGACACTATTGTAAGTGGGGGCAATATGCTGTCTAAGTAGTCTACCACTAGAAGTGGTTTACCTACGTCACGCCGCTGGCGAGTATTGTATTTTGTTGATGTTAGAAAGATTATCATTTCATTTCCAACCTCCGTTTTGGTTATTCCTCATTCAGTAACCTTTTCTAGGTTAGAACAATATTACTGTATCGTCGAGTTATCGAAGAAGAAAGCTAATCAAAACAATTAGCTTGAAACTATTTATAGAAAAGATAAAAGGAAGCACCATTACTGCGCTGAAAAATAAGCTGAAACCGAGATGCCAAGGCTTGACCGAAAACGTAGCAAATTATGTTTTTGGATTTTTTTAGTTTTACTGATTATATGATGTCAGCTTAAGTGTCTTGAAATTGGTTCTATCAAACATGTGAATGCAGAAATAAGATAAAAACAACAACAACAAAAAAACTAATATTCTAATATCTTTCCCCAATATATGATGGTTGCTGAGCAGTTCCATTACTGTGTTATGTCTATTCTTGCAAAATTTAACCCCAACGTGTTTTCTTTGTTTTTTCAGGTCACAATCACCGTAAATATTATACCAACTAATGTCAATGACAACCCACCAAGGTTCAGCAAAAGCTTATATCTGAAAAATCTTAGCGAGGTAAGTAAAATATTTTCTGAATGCATTAAGAGAATTCGAATATTCTCGGTTTGGGCACTTTCATCGTTTTACAACCAGGAACGCTGGGACCAGTCAAAGAAACGCTTTTCCCAACATAATACTTCATAGTCTAAATAAGTTTAATTTTTCACAACACAGAGAAGAATGATTGTGTAATATCAAACTTCCATTTGACGATATTCTGTTTACTCCGATGACTAATCTTCAAAATCTTTGCTTTTACCTACGTTCAAATACCAACCACGGACCACAGCAAATTGTTTGCTTCTTGGACTCTGGAATTTTATTTAGTAATTTTTTTTTTCTCTCCCAATAGGCATAGATTGGTTCGCCTATAGTCCCGTTCACAAATCTCTCTGGTCTTTTGAACAAGAATGGAGGTTTATCCCCTGTTTTCTACAGAGGATTTGGTTTCCGGTTCCTTCTGGAGTCTTGCCATTCTTTTTCACTCCCCGTAGTCCCTCGCGTCTTTGTGGCGTTGTCACCTTACTTGGGGTGAGATGATTAAAAAAAAAAATTTAAAACATGATGGGCTTGTTTACGGTTAAATCGCGCTGAAAGTATTCGTTCTTTTTTGATCACCGTAGTAAAGTAGCGTCAAGTCTGGTCAGGATCTAATTAGGAGACCGAATGGACATGGTTGGCACTGAAGGTGTTAGAGAGTTAAACCCCGTCAAAGCGAAAATCACACTTTGGGAAGAAGGTGAAGTGGCAAAAGATGGTGGTGCTTACAACGAATCACCGTTGTTTGTGGATCACATCTCATATCACCTTAACCACGGAACGTCACTGCCAACGGCAAGTGGATAACGTTTCAAAAACATAACACACAGAAATCTGTATCAGGAGCTTCCACCTCTGATTTTACTAGATCACTTGCAAGACAACTGAAAAACATTATGATTACGGTATCTAACCATTTAACGTTATGTTCGTTTGTGGAGGAGATGGAGGTGGAGGAGGAAAAGGAGAGGAAGCTAGTTAAATTTGAGGGCATATAAGTTCGTTTTACCTCAAATATATTTCATAGGTTTCGATGGGAATTTGAGGTATCTGATAGGCTAATGCCTATTAAGACTCTGTAGACATAGTATTTGTAACTAGTCTAAATCCATAATAATCCAGTATTAAATGTAAATATTGTGCGTCTTGTTTAACATCATAGAAGGAGGTTAATCCGGCAGATAAAATACGTTTATATTAGTAAGACGTTTGTGCTGTGTCAATCTTACAAGTGAACATAGATTTTCAACTTCGAAAATCAACATTCGAAATTTTCGCTTTTACCTAGGCTCGAAAACCGACCTCCGATTCCGGTGGAAGATACTTAACTATATCAAGTAGAAGGCAGAAAATATCCATTTGCTACCAAAGAAAATTTATTCATAGTTTCTTAAGCTTTATTTTTTAATTATTTTCTTTTTTTTTTCTGCTGAATTACATATTTTGTTTAATTATTTTCTACCCGAAGATTTGGTGTGTCGTCTAGGTCTACACTACTCATATATATATATATATATATATATATATATATATATATATATATATATATATATATATATATATATATATATATATAGTTAGTTAGTTTATGCAAAACTAGGTAATCCGCGTGGGTAGACCCATGGAGAATGATATCCAGAAAGCTCAATGTAAGATTCAGAGCAGATATGTTTGAATAAAAACAGACCACTTTAAGGTTCCATGTAATAAGTTATTTCACCCCAACCCCTTTAACAGGGCTCTGGATCATCAGACTTTACTTCCAAAGGTTGAAATGAAAAATGAAAAGAAATTCACACGTTTTTGTTGGACCTCATCAAGCATATGTAAAATTAACGAAGTGGGGAAGTAAGGTGGGAGAGAGAAGATATGAGTGGGTTAGGTGTACCATTTCAATTCCTTATTCTTAACCCCACTGTCTGTCGGCTAAACGTTGTTTATGGCCAACGCGTCTTGTCTCTAGATATCGATGGGTAAGGGGTGAGACCGACATTAAAGGAAGAAGCTACAGCAACCCTAATAAATTACATTCCACGAGGACAGGTTTCATTCGGATTCTTAGACACTGTTAATTCGCGTTACTTTAACGGGCATATTTGGGAGGTTACGGTTTGATGTAAATCTAAATGTCTAAACAATCTACACCTAAAACACTCACATCTTATCTTCTCTCTCCCACATTACATCCCCAGTTCGTTAATTTTACATATGCTTGATGCGGTCCAACAAAAACGTGTGAATTTCTTTTCATTTTTCATTTCAACCTTTGGAAGTAAAGTCTGATGATCCATAGCCCTATTAAAGGGGATGTGATGAAATAACTTATTACATGGAATCTTAAAGTGGTCTGTTTTTATTCAAACATATATATATATATATATATATATATATATATATATATATATATATATATATATATATATATATATATATATATAATATTAGTGGTCAATATATATGTATATATATATATCATAATAATTTTTTAAATATATATATATTATGATTATTTTTTAAGTATATATATATTATAATTATTTTTTAAGTAATTTTTTTCTAAAAAGAGCTTACATTTTGCTTTTAAATACAAATAAACTGTTCACTCACCTGATGAAACGCATTGATATGCGATTGTCTTGCAATTTTACATGTTTTCGGTGTAATATCCTAATATATATATATATATATATATATATATATATATATATATTATAATTATTTTTTAAATGTCTCCATCGCGACACAGAAATTACTGTTTTTAAACTACAATTATCCATAATAATAACAGTAAAATCGAGCCTCCTAACCGAAACCCTCCTCTGTGGCTAAATCGGTAAAGCACGTCAGGCTGTATGACGGTTCCGTATAGGATACAAGTTCGATCCCTGCCGAAGAATACGTAAGAAATGTCGTTAATACTGTTTATTATAAAAATCATTCCAAGAAAGGTTTTATATATAAAAAAACTAAACTAATTGAGTATTTTTTCTCCAGGTTTTCAGATAAAACATTTAACCATCGTGACACTATGTTTCGCAAGAATCACTGAAAAACCCATTGAGAGCAGGTTAAAATTGTTTTTTGTCTTCCTAAAGGAGTAATGGTGAAAGAAAAAAGATCTTACATGCCTTAATTAGTGGTTCCAACATTCATACTCTGGATTTCATCTTCAAAGTCCATTCAAGAACCATCTATAGGGATCGTCATTTCAACTTAGATCTAAAGAGATCAATTAGAAAAATCCAACTCAGTTCATATGTCATTTGACACGTGAGAGAGGAGTTTCAGCTATTATAGCCCAAAGAGCAATTAAAAAAGACTTGAAAATGAAATCCTGGCTGAACATTGTGAGGCAACTTGTTTCTCCAGGAAAGAAAGTTAGAAGGTTAGAGAGGGTGACGGTCATCTTGAATAAGTTGGAAAATAATGCGAGAATAATATATATATATATATATATATATATATATATATATATATATATATATATATATATATATATATATATATATATATATATATATTTCAACTTTAGTTTATTACTTCACGACCTTCCGATGCTTAGTTATGATTAATTAATTATGAACATGTGATTTTCGTTTAGCTCCTGATAAAAAGTTGAGCACTTTCGTTACATTTATAACCCATCATGGACATATATTTTTTGCTTCGGCTACTCTCTAAAAATACACCAACCACATCACGAGCAACATTCAATCTAAAATTAATAGAAAAAATAGAAAGCTTCATAAAATATATGATGCGAGTACGTTTCTTTTTAAACCAAGAAGATTAAAACAATTACCACAGACAAGGAAAAATACGGCTTTAAAACAAAAATGTCCCAACAAGACAAAGAAATAGACAACTTCGAGAAAGATTTGACTAATTTAATAAGAAACATAAAATTGCATAAGCAAGATACCTTCCGCCAAAAACTAAATTAAAATATAACCTTACATATATATATATATATATATATATATATATATATATATATATATATATATATATATATAACCGAAATGTGTAAATATAGGTATGTATACGAGCGAGCGATCGTATACAAATACTCTACAGTTTAAAAAACAGTGCTCGATGTTAAGTAGCAGATGTATTTAATATATATATATATATATATATATATATATATATATATATATATATATATATATATATATATATATATAATATCTTACATTAACTGCACAGTTAACCGAGTTTCATGCCGAAGCAATTTTCAAGTGCTGGAATTATATTTATTTTTATGTATATTTCTTAATATATATATATATATATATATATATATATATATATATATATATATATATATATATATATATATCATGTACGTTTCATTAAATAATATAGACAAGTGTTGTCTATTTATTTTATGTAATTTTTTTTCGTAACATCTGATAAGTTTAATAACATTATCGTTGGACGAAGAAAGAAATTCATAATATCGATCCATATTTTTTTAATACAATCTAAGCTTTCGGCTTACATAAGCCATTATCACAGATGTCAATTACAACATATTAAACAATTAACATATTAATACGGACAAGACAGTGATGATAGTCTGTCATTGTTTACATAGATGATTTCTAAGCAACGATAAACACGTGCATATAAGACGCTAGAAGCGAAAATCGCACTGCATCTCATGACCACACGAGAGTGAATTGGAGAAGTATGAAGTATGGGAAGCCGTTGGTATAAACCAATGGCTTCTGTTACCAATTATGGATATTTAAGAATATTTGTAGAGATGCCATAATTGATTTTCTTTAGGTTGGGTTTCAATTGTTTGATGTATGATGCTTCAAGGATTTTTAGTTTTTGTCTATTGTTTTCATGTCGAAGTATAATTGTGTTTTCGACAAGTATTTTACGGAATTGTGTGTGCGGGCAGGCATGTTGTTTTAAATGCCTAAAAATGTTAGAGTTTTCATTCAGATGTAGTGTCAAGCGTCGTGAAAGCGAGTTTGTGGTGTGACCAACATAAATATTATTTAATTCGTTGGAGATACATTCTCCCAAAGGGCACTTGAATTTATAAATACACACACAATATATATATATATATATTGTGTGTGTGTGTGTGTTGTTTCCATAACGCCGTGCGCAGGTCTATCATTACTTTACCACTGTTTCTATACCAAATGTTCAAATAAGATCCATTGTTTAGTTTCCCCACTTTAAGTAGTTTATGCGTCTTCCAATTGAAGTGAACCACCGTCATTTCCTCTGTATTCAAAACGTACAATTTTACACTCAGGCAGTTTTTTTTTAGTTTTTTGCCATGGAGTGCTAATTTGAGAACACTGTATACTATTATGTTGGTGCAAAAATAATGACGTAATAATGTCGTTTTTTGACGTTAAAAAATACGTCAAAAAACGACATTATTACGTCATTATTTTTGCACCAACCTAATATAATCTTTAGCACGTTAAATCAGTCAATATCTATCCTTCGTATATTCATAATTTTCCCTCCCTGCCACATCCTCTTTCCCTCACATCAGACTTCATTCATCATAACTATTTTAACAGTAACCCTCTAGCTTGAGTGGCTCCAGAGTCTTGAATTGGGTGAATTTTAATAATAAAAATGGATACTGCTTGGACCTTTAGTGTCAATTCACTAAACAATCCCTGGCAACGGCGGCTAAGTCAGCTAGTATATATGAGGAAAGCTGTTTAACTAGAGTAATCTTAATAGCGGCTCCATACGCACTGTAGAAAAACCCATTCATTGAATTCAATATTTCAAAAGGTAATGAAAGGCAGAACTGCTGTTGCTACTTGGAAAAAAAAAAGAAGACAATATTAAATACACATTTTGGTGTAAATTGGTAGAGCGCCCTAAATTGAATTTTTTCGTATATTGCAGGCGGAATGAAATTAACTCAAGAAATACCTGCTCTGAAATTATATTAGAAGTGCATGATAAGTCCGCTAATTAGCGTAATAGATATTAGGTTATTGTCTTTTTTTTTTAATGATCTCCAACTGTAAATGCAACACCGATCTCTCGATTCCCGAAGGAGCTAAAAGATGATATCCAATGCAATGTCGCAGACAATAAAAATATACGACTTGCTACATATACACGGAGTGCACCACTATGAAGCAGGTAATTAACATACGTGTCTTTTAGATGATTGCTGCTATAGTGAGTTCGATTCTCATTGGGTACCAAACGTTTCTTAAGTTCGGATTAAGCAAGGAACATGGAACAAAAAATATAGAATTACCCTCCGACAAAATTTGAACTGATATTCCTGCAAGCGTGTCTGTCATAACGGCTTATTGGCTTACATAAGAAAGTCAGTCAGTAGATATAATTCAAATTAGTCATATCACCGTTACCCACTTGTATATCATACCATATTGTTTGTTTACACCAAAAAGTAGTTAGTCTGCGTAAGAACATTAAATTTTATTATTTATATAGATAACATTAAAGATGACTATAAAACAAAATGTTCTTCTGTATATGTATGCATGCATGTATGCATATATACACATATGTTTTTTTTTGTTTTTAATCATTACACCCTCAGCAAGGCAATATAGCCACTAAGACTCAATAGGTTATTCTGTGTGAAAGAAAAGAATATGAGAAAAAGAAAACATTATTAAAGAGAGTTAGTGCGTTTACGTAATTACATTCTATATCAATAAATGCTAATGTCAGTATGTGTCACCTTTTCAACTTTACCCCTAGAGGCCGTAGCCTTTTATATATATATATATATATATATATATATATATATATATATATATATATATATATATATATAATGTAATGAAAAACAAACCACTTTAAGGTACCATTACGATAATTTATTTCACCTAAATCCTTTTTTAAGGATTCAGGATCATCAGGTAAATCTTCCAACAACGAATTGAGAGGAAAAATTGAAGAATTGAAAAATTCCTCTCAATTCGTTGTTGGAAGTTTTACCTGATGATCCTGAATCCTTAAAAAAGGATTTAGGTGAAATAAATTATCGTAATGGTACCTTAAAGTGGTTTGTTTTTCATTACATATTAGCTCTTGTCCTCACATTGAGCTCTCAGGATTTCATCCTCTTTGGATTTACCAATTCGGTTTACCAAGTTCCTTATAACTTAAATATATATATATGTATATATATATATATATATATATATATATATATATATATATATATATATATTAAATTTATTTTCACACCCCTTTTTATTCCTCTTTTAATTTTAGTTTAATATTTAATTCTTCATATAACCCCAAATTGAAAGTCATAAGATTAATATTCGGATTTAATTTAATAAAACTTTTTCCCTTTAAGACAAATAAAATCCACTCACCGTTGACCCCTGTTTCGTCAGACTGAAACATTGAAATGGATAAATTCCGTATTAGTTCTTCGACAGGTTGTATTAATTTGTTTGTTTGTCTTTTTTTTTTTGTATTTTTTTTTTTTGTATTTTTTTTGTTTTGTTTTTCTTAACTTTCATAGTTCAATTCTATTTCCCGTCCTTTCTAACTATATAGATACGAACTCAGTCCACACCGGGACGGATAAGGCAAACGAATGATGCCTTCATCCGCCGAAACAGGCTATTCCTCATATGAGGTAATTTTGGATTTTATTGTTTATTAATTACATTAATCTGTATTAATAAATTAAATAAAATCTTTTTGTGGATCAGTTTTAATATTTTCTATTACTAGGATCCACATGGATTATATACCAACAGATTTTATACCTTTACTATACATATATATACATATATATATATATATATATATATATATATATATATATATATATATATTTGTAATGAAATGTTTGTTAATCCGTTTGGATGATCCCAAGGAGGATATAATCCAGAGAGCTCAATGTAAAAACAGAGCGAATATTAGTTAAATTAAAAAACAGACAACCTTAAGTGTCCATAAATTACATTTTATTTCCCCAGGAATGGGATCTTTTTCTGGTTCCTCAAATCACATTTCCAAGCATAAAAGAAAATGGTTTTAAAATTTACATATTCTTATCTAGAGAGAGAGGGGGGCGATAAAGACGGATATGATCGAAATCAGAGAGGGAAGAGAGAGATAGGAACATGTTTAAATCTATTTTCATTAAGATACATAAGTGTAGGAGTGACAAGTTAAACTTCCAGACATTTTGAACTATATATATATATATATATATATATATATATATATATATATATATATATATATATATATATATATACACGTTGCCTGAAGATAGCATTCACGCATGAAACTGTCTCTAGCCATCCACTGTCCACTCAGATATATATATATATATATAAAGAAATATAGTCTTAAGGTGTGCTATATTTATGGAATAAAGTGCTCAATATCAGAGATAGAGCGTGTGTAAATATAAAAGTGAACATAGAAGTCAACACTTAGAGGCGACAGTCTGTTTCATGCTATATGCAATCGTCAAGACGTGGCTTGACGATTGCATATAGCATGAAACAGACTGTCGCCTCTAAGTGTTGACTTCTATGTTCACTTTTATATTTATATATATATATATATATATATATATATATGAATGAGTAAAATTGAGTGCGTATTTTGAAAACAACTATACTGACATGTTTTGTTTAAGATTCGGCGTGTTCAGAAAATACAATATTATTCCAGCATAATATGTACGAGCGAAATATGACGTAATTCACGGTAACTTGCTTAACGTTTGATTTTTACTTTAAACATATTTTAAAAGATATTAGATGTTTACTAATTTTTAACTCAGTTTTTTTTTTTTGTTTTTTTGTTTTTTTGTTAATTCATTCATTTCTATTACTATTCTCACATTGACGCATTGTTTTTATACTCATTAAAAAAGAAGATTGGGTAAACCTGATAACCTAGCCGAATATTAATCGAAGGAGGCTCATGGATTGTCGCATCAATGCATTTTCATCTCTTTGTAATGATAAAAATGGCATTTTCCTTCGTCAAACTTATAATCACGAGGATGCCAGTTGCATAGAAAAAGTACAGAGACCGTTGCTTCGTTTTTAAATTTTTATGTTCAGATATTCTTTTCCTTACATTTGGGGATGATTCACCAATGTATATTTTGGGATCATTGTTAATATTCTCTTTGTCAAACACCGGCATCTGATGTAAAGTTAGATATTTGTTGGGCATTGATTCATTTTTAGATACACACACACACACACATATATATGTATATCCAGGTACGATGAGAACGAACAGAATACAATTCCAACGTTCGTAACATTTAATTTAAAAGAAGGCTCAATACAGAGTAATTTTTTCGTAAAAAGAGCTTACGTGTTGCTTTTAAATCCAAATAAATTGGTCACTCACCTGATGAAACGCATTGATATGCGTTGAAACACAACTGCAATTGTGTAGCAATTTTACATATTTTCGGTGTAATATCCTAATATATATATATACATATATATATATATATATATATATATATATATATATATATATATATATTCGATTCCTGCTGGAGGACGCATAATTTATAGGAAAATTTATCGGGCATGTACATGTCGTTAATACTGTTTATTATAAACATAGCATTTACTTAAATATTTGTATCTATAAAAAAGAATGTATAAACATATAATTGTCGGACTTTGTATATATCATAATATATATATATATATATATATATATATATATATATATATATATATATATATACGAGAGAAGGAATAGGGGGAGTAGTAGTAGTAGTAGCTTTAGCAGACTGACCGGCCTAGATTTTTCTTAATTTTTGGAACTATGCGAATTGGTTTATGCAGTGGTTTGACTGTTGGTTGGTTTCATGAAATAATCCCAAGTCCAAATCATAATCACAGGAAATATTGTCAGATACAATTGGATTGATTTTAAGTAAGTGAATAAAACAACTAAATTCAGAGAATTAAGAGTGCGAATAAAAATTCAAATCAAGATACCAAAAATAAAGAAATAAGTGGAAATGTTATAGAGTATGGATGATGATACAGGATGTTGTAGTTTAGAAACATGGATAAGGTGCACACCGGCAAGACAGTCATAGGTCCAACTGTTTGTATAGAGATCCGCAAAAAGCAACACATATATTAATACATACATAATTGTTATTATTTTACGACCCCTCCCCACTTCAGCCCCGTAAATATATAGACTGTCCGAATATGATTACGGCACGGAATAATTATTAATTAATAGATAAAATTAAAATTTATGTCTTCTAAAGTAATATTCTGAAGTAATCACAGAATTTTGTGGTTATTATCTTGACTTTTCAGGGTACTTGATTGCAACAATTTTATGATCTTCCAAAATCTTCCTAAACATTTAATTTTGTTTCTTACTATGAATGTGATATCACTTGATATCGGATACTATAATCAATACAAATTATATTTTCTTAAAAGAAAGTCATTTTCCACAAATACATGGGCTGATCGGATTTTGGAGCGAAACACAAACTTTGTTTCACACACATACACACACGCATATATATATATATATATATATGTGTGTGTGTGTGTGTGTGTGTGTGTGTTCTAATTTTATATATACAAATTATATAGAAAGCCAGTTGGTGCTTCTTTCAAATGTTAAAACTGTATTAGTCGCTCGGCATTTTATCGAAGTTGTTTCGCACTAATAAGCAGCATCCCCTGATTTTTTTTCTTAAAAGAAAGGCGAGCGTTCGAAATATAGATCTTTCTTTATTTATCTACGAAAATTTCAGTTTCTTTTCTTAGCTAAATGCCAACCTATTCACCTAAACCCTTTGGCGACACAATTAAAAATGAATGATAAATTTAAGTTACTTTGAGACTCTGAATGGAATCCTTTTCATCTCAGAAACCGTACAATCAGCAATATATATATATATATATATATATATATATATATATATATATGTATATATATATATATATATATATATACATATACATATATATATATATATTTCTATCTCATTATCTATCTCTTTATATATATATATATATATATATATATATATATATTTCTATCTACCTATCTATCTCTTTATAAATATATATATATATATATATATATTTCTATCTCCCTATCTATCTCTTTATATATATATATATATATATATATATATATATATATATATATATATATATATATATTTCTAACTACCTATCTATCTCTTTATATATATATATATATATATATATATAAACCTAACAAATCGGTTCATTGAGAGATGTGATGCAAGGGGAGGTAAATGTAAATATTGATTTTTTTTTTGCTTTATATTATGGACTGTTAATTTGTTCCTTTTCTATGTGATATGTCCCTTCAGCGCGTGGGTGATTATGGCTCTCCACAACTTTCTGTTTTTTCTAGCTCTGAGTAGTGCTTGCCTTTTTTTATCACTCAATTATGCTGAACATATGCACAAGCTTGTTTGGGCACCTCGAGGCGGTGTAATGGTTAGCAATCTTGTCTCGCTAGAACAATTACGATTGAGTACTGAATTCGATCATACTTTCGGTCTTGTGCCACATCTAAGCTACGCTTGGAAAATCACTATGCACAAGCTTTTTATGTAGGTTATTAGTTTATTTCCTCAATACGTTTTGGATTTAACATCGGTGTAAAATTATCCAAGATATATTTTCTCATTATCTGCCCTAGAATTGTTAACGTTTTCTTTCTTTCTTGTGCTCAAGTGAATGTAACGAACTTGACTGGAATTCGAAATCGGCTCTACAGTTTCACATTCCGAATCAATATCCATTACACCACGATACACTGCTGTAAAATTAAGATATAACACGAAAATGCGTAGACATTTTTAAATCGTTAAATCATTTTTACATCGATTTTTATTTTTATTCTTTAAGAAATTGATGATTGATTTTAAATCATTGTTATAATTTGTCCAGAAAAATTATGCATTTCAGTATTACTCAATGATCTTGCAGATGTGACCTCGATCTTCTGGCTTTCTCCTTCTATATTTTGGATAGGAGTCACCTGTTCAAATTTAAATTTAATTCAAATCAAAGGGAAAAATTCAGTGTGTGAAGTTGTTCAAAAATAACTTCATCTGACCCCCTTTGATATGTATTTGATACAATACTTGATTGAATGAATTGATGAACAGATTTCGACATTCGTATGATAGTTGAAAATATGTATTGTAAGGCATACCCACTGATTGGTGATTTCTTGCTCAAATTGACGTTCAAATTTCTCATTTTGATCTTGCCAATGTGAACTACGTCTTCTGTTTTTTGTTTTTTTTTCTTCTATATTTTTTTATGAGAATCATTTCCTTGTTCAAACTTAACTTTAATCTAAATCAAAGGGGAAAATTACAGTGGAGGGTTTGGACTTCCTTTGTACAAAATTAAATATGCGTAATTTAATTTCAGGAAATATATGGCTATGGGGTCTATCTCCCTAGGGTGAGTTCGATATCAGACGACAGTCAGACTCTATGTATATAGATTCTGCCTTAAGTTATATCTTACACTTAAAAAGATCCTCTCCGAAAAAGAGTTTATCGAAAAGCTGGTCGCTCAAGTGGAACTACACTAATCTTTTGTTTTTGATAGTTAAATTCAACATATCCCCGCTTCATCTGGAGAATTTTATTCCTTTTTCGGTTAAAATGATATTTCGAAAGAATTAACCTTTGAATATGATTGGCTCGTTGAATTTAATAAAATGTTTCTCTCTCTCTCTAGTACCACTAACCCGTATGTCTTTCATCCAGTCAGTTCAGAAGCACCACCACGCATCGAGACCATGGGCGAGTAGATTGTATCCATATACGTCTTTACTAGGCCTATCACATAGTTTAAAACACTTGATATTCCCCAACGTTCGCCAATCCAAGTACTGACCAGACTCAAAATTGCTTAATTAAGGTGTTTCAACGTAATATGGTCATAACCCCTCACTTTCTCTTTCATTTACTCTCTCTCTCCATATATATATATATATATATATATATATATATATATATATATATATATATATGTTTATACATTCTTTTTATAGATACAAATATTTAAGTAAATGCTCAGTTTATAATAAACAGTATTAAACAACATTTATCAGCCTGAATGTCCGAGAAATTTTCACAGAAATTATTCGTCCTCCGACAGGACTGGAACCTGTATCCTATACAGAACCGTCATTTAGCTTTACGTACCTTTACCGATTTGGTCACAGAGAAGCGTTCGGGAAGCAAGGTAGAATTTACTGTATTTAAACTTCAATCTTCCATGAATCTATCACGTATATTCGTATCTGCTCATCGCGTATCAAATGTAAACAAATGATGTCACACATTATGAAATGGACAAAGTCCGACAATTATTTTAAGACATTTTTAGGTTACTACATTCTTTATTTATATATATATATATATATATATATATATATATATATATATATATACTAGCTTAAAAGCCGCCCCATCGAGCAGCATTTAAGCTAGCTCCTATTTAGGACTCTTGGTTGGACCTTCATCACAATAGGTGGGAGGAGTAGATGCGATAAGCAACAATAAACTGCAGAAAAACTCAAGAATTCCATTAATATTTAAGCCTACCTTTTAAGCGTTAAACGATAATTCTTGTTCTGCTACTTAATTTAAACTCAGTTTGATGTACGTAGTTCCTTACTTTCCGTAGAAACTTGGGTGACTTTAGCCGGATGTTGCAATTAATTTGGATTATTTCAAAACTTATTTCCAAATTATAAAAATAGTTCTGGTACAAAAAAAAAAAAAAAAAAAAATGGCCTCAAAAAATCACGTAAAAAAATCGCCGAAAACAACGACAGTAATGGACATTTGGGAATCCAAAATTTCAGGATTCCGGGTCCGGATCCTGGACGGAATGTTTTTAATTTTCTCATGGATTCGGCCTGATTCCAAAATGGTATGATGTGTTCGGCTACGACCTCTAGGATTAAAACTGAAAAATTGTAACATACTGGCATTCGCATTTACTATATATAGCAGTAGATAATTTAATGAGATTTCTGTCCCTTTAATTGAAAAAAGTGTAATACACTGACATTGGCATTTATTATATAGAAAAAGACGATGTGCTAATGAGAGTTGCATCCCTTTAATTGAATGAGTGTCACACTGCCATTGATATATATATATATATATATATATAGTGCAAGGGATAAATTTTCGTCTAAAGTACGCCAAAAATGAAAATAACACTGGCATCTCTTTTTAAAAGATATATTTACTAAATTTACACAAAATAAATCTTGAAATACTAAACAGTAAATGTATTCAATAAAGTCGCCATGGGCCTCAACTACGGCCTCCAAACGACTATAGAAACTCCGACAGATCTTCTGAACGGTCTCATTGTTTAAGTTAGTGAATGATGCTTTAGTACTTGCCCTCAGTTCATCTTTGGTCTTACAATGACTTTTGTTGTCTCTCACTACAATTGAGACCTACACATAATAATCAAAGGAGTAGCAGTCTGGTGAGTTAGGTGGCCAGATGGAAGGAATCAAGTTGTTTTACAGCCAAGACTGTGTTCTTCTGCTTGTGTGGCATGCTGTAGAGTCCTCTTGCCAGACATAAGGTCTCCCAGCAGCTACCCTTTTGACCCAGGGCAGCACTACCTCCTCAGGGCAATTGATGTGGGCCTCCATGTTGACTCGGAGGCCCTAAACATCAAATTCAGAAGTTCTTTTTTATCAGAAGGATCAGATTGAGTTTTCCGAGATACCTTGCCTTCGTAATCACCAATAGACTCATCTATCTGTTTCCGAATCTTCTGCACTGTCGTCATATTGACACACAAACACTCTGAAATCACAAGCACTAAAGAATGCCAAACACTACGGCATGTCGTTTCCAAAATTCTTGTGGAGTGAATTCTGTCATTGTGCTCTATTTCTCACAGATGGTGCCCAACTGATCGTACTATACTGTGCAGTCGACAAAATCAAAAACAAAAAAGCGCATGCGCGAAATTAAGAAGATAAAATAGCGACAATTTACTCATTTCACCCAATATACATATATATATATATATATATTTCGTTAAAAATCCGTGGCAAGTAATCCAAGTGAATCCTAGTAATATAAAATATTTGAGCTGATCCACAGAAGAGAAATCACTATATTTATTTTAGAGCATAGATGAATTACAATTAGATAAATATCTAACTCCTGGGTGTTGAAAAACTCGTTCTGCGAGAAAGGCCAATATATTATATGGGTTATTGAATTTTACCTACTTGTAATTCATATATATATATATATATATATATATATATATATATATATATATATATATATATATATATATATATGTATGTATATTGTGTAAGCATTTTCAGATCTACGAAGACATCATTGTTTACCAATACATAGTAATAAATCAAGGGCACTCGGACATTGAGTAATTGTTAGCAATATCGTCTCGCTAAAATAGTTACGAGTAACTGGCGAATTCGATCCTCACTGGGTGTCCCTTACTTTTAGTTATGTGCTACATATAAGCTACGCCTAGAAAATCGGCATAGTAATAAGTATCCGATTCATTTGAACACACACAATCACGCAGACATATTTAAACCTATTATGATTTTTATTTTTAATAGCGGAAAATAAGAACTTCAAAAGAAAAAGTAGACATGAGTTCGTCCATTTAGATTCTTGACTCTCAATTTTTGTTCCTATCTCTATCGGTTTTCAGAAAGCGCAAGAAAAAGATTTATAACCGGCGGTGTTGCCAGCACACAAGTACATTGAACACCTTTTCATGCAGTGAAAGTTTATTTTGGGCCACCAAAGAGCGGAAGATCTCGACCAAATACCACGAGCAAAATAGATCTTATAATTGTGAATACGCGTGCTTGCATGTCCATATATATATATATATATATATATATATATATATATATATAGATAGATAGATAGATATATAGATAGATAAAAATCCGTTGGTAAGTAATCTAAATGAATCCTGTTAATATAAAATGTTAAATTTGATCCACAAAAGAGTGAGCTTAATATATTTATTGTAGAGAACACAAATGAACTACATAAAAAATGAAACTCAATAATACCCTATTTTTATGGCCATTTGGAGAGGACCGAAATGGCCATAAAATAATATAATTGAGTTTCATTTTATGTAATCCATATATATATATATATATATATATATATATATATATATATATACAAGTATATGATTGGTGTATACGGAATAAATCTCAATAACCAAAAATTACTATTCTTAAAAGAGTGCTCAAAGTAGAGTGAATATAATTATTTATTTAAAAATTATAACATAAATATGTTATAAAATCACTACAAAAATAGCCATTTTGTTTCAACACCTCTGGTGTCTTATCAAGGGATGATGTTGAATGTAGATTGTAGGATAAAGGGTTTTAAAAGGTTCAAATTAATTAACCACCCCTCGTAAGGGAAAACGCTGTTACATGAGCTGGAATGATCAATCAAAATACAAGTATACGAGAATTCAAAAAACTTGACAACGAAGTAAGGTTATAATAACTATTAAATGCTTTAAAGTTGGGTTTATACTAAAATAGAATTTATTTTGATAAGTATTAAATTGTACGATAAAATTTAAGATTAAAATTAAAAACTACCCGTTTCAAAAATGTAAATTTAATCTATATTAAGTTGAAAATTTTAAAATTATTGAGAAAAAAAGAAAAAATACATATGTTATTCTATTCATTTTGTTTCTAGTGAAATTGCGTTGGAATAAACGTTAAGATCGACTGCCCTTAACTTAATGACAACATGGATACATGTGTAGACATCGGATTAGGACATCTTGCGAAAGACAATACAAACACAATCAGATTATAATACATAAGCACGCAAACATATTTAGATATATATAGACACACAAAAAAGAAAAGTGACGAGACAAGAAATATTTGCACGACCTTTTCCAAAAAAAAAAATTAAACCACAGACATACATGCATGCAATTTACTATACACAGACACCGAAAAAGATACATACATATACTCTCATAGTGCGAGAAAAGAATCAGTTGGAGTCGAAGTGGCGGTTGCATTTGGCTATTTCAGCAGTAAACAAGTGGGACCTAGATAGTCTATAATAACCGGCTTAAATTCATTGTTGTAGAGACAATGGGGAAAAGGTTTCCCCGAGCAGTTGCCGTGAAAATATTTGTAGAAAAGACAGAGGGAAGCCACGTTAAGTCGGTGAGAAATTGACTGGTGTCGAGAGGAGTGTGTTTATGTATCTCTGTGGGTGTTTGATAGATGCTCCGAAAATAACGCCTCCAATTTATTTTTAAGGGAACTATATTAGATACCAGTGTAATCCAATATTTGTTTTCCCCGTTCGTAAAAATCTGCCATAACGGAAGCGACGCATTATTGTCTCGACTTATGATTAGTTGTCCTACGGCCACTGTCTGCGATAGACGTTACTCCAAGTAAGCGTAAGAAAATTGTAACACACTGGCAAGCTTTACCAGTGAGCACATCTAAGTACTATTGATTGTCCCGGAAACTTTCCTGATTTAAATTCAATCGAGAATCTGTGATCAATCTGCAAGGAACGAATTCGTGGAATGGAGATATGAAGTACTAACATGTTCATTGGGTCATGTTTCATTGGGAAAAATACGAAAAAAAAGGTCAATAATAACTGAATTATTCTTTTTTTTTAATTAATTTGCACAAAATTGTAGCTCGCCTGAATATCTGCCCAGGAAATAGACTTTTTTTTCTCTATGGGAAAGGAACTGTAGGGATTAAAACATTTCATCGCAAACAATTCTTCGTAAACACTTAATGAACTCTATCAAGACAGGGAAATGAGGATTGGACAGCTCCAACCCAGATATAGCAGCAGTACTTCATTTTCTGTTTGATCAGACATTTATAAAGATTGACACAATTTGTCATGTATTTCCTGGAGAGGTACAGGGTATCCGGCCATTTTTCAGGCATCTTTAGCGATGGATCGTATATACGACAATCTTGACCTTTTCAATTCAAGGGTGAAACGTTATCTGGCATATCCCCATAATCTTCATTTCCTTCTTTCCTACCATCACATCCATATTACACAAGTAATCTTCTACCTTGAGTATCTCTTGAGGCTTGTACTGGGTGAACATTAGTAACAAAACTCCTTGGCTCGCATTGTTTCTACTACAATCTTCATAATATGAGACTTGTATAGGGGGTAAAGCAGTGAGTTTTTCTGTCATGAAAAAGATGGAAATCATATTTTCAAATCATAATACCTTACGCTTCTTCTACAATTTCAGCAGCTACGGCGTAATGTTCCTCTCGATGCAATCAACGACCAAGTCTTGAAGTTAGAAGACGAGGCATTGACTTGACCTGGAGAGGGATGAATTCCGCCAGGTCTACATGCCCAAGGAAGGAACTGGTCATGTTCTCAGTCGCAAACGGGAATCTACGAACATAACCTGACATCTTTGTGCGAAAGGGGGTGAAGGATGGAGAATAACGGCGTCAGAGACGCTTTTGAATTCTATCAAGGCTTGAAAGTGAGGTCTTGGGAGCTCTTGTCCAAATATGACAGCATTACTCTATTTTGGGCCTTATCTGGCTTTTGTAAATGTAAAGGATATCAGGAGAACTCAAGTACTTACTGGAGCGGTACAGGGCGCCGACCATTTTGCGTGCGTCCTTTGCAATGTATATACGAGCTCCATATATAGGTGAGGGAGATAACGATTAACCCTAACCTTGAATTGTAGTGATCATGGAAACGTCCTGTTGGGAGTCGATTCCGCAGGTTACTGTTTCGCGCGAAGAAGCTACTCGATTGAAACTTACCCATCACCGATGGAATATTGATGGAATATGGATGGTTTGCTTCTATGTAAGTGACATGGCGTGTTCTTCCATGAATGGTTGCCTTGGCGGGACCAAGAAATGTAGTTCGTCCGAGCACTTTCCAGGGAATAGTGGTAGAGCAGCGAGAGGCTTGCCACATCCCGCCTGTGGGAGAGGGCTTGAAGAGTGGAGAATAATTCGTCACCCACGAGGGCTCGGAGACTCTTTTGAATTCTGTCAACGCTTGAAAGTGAGGTCTTGGGAGCTCTTGTCCAAATATGACAACATTACTTTATTTTTAGCCTTATCTGGCTTTTGTATTTAAAGGATATCAGGAGAACTCAGGTACTTACTGGAGCGGTACAAGTCGCCTGACTATTTTACGTGCGTCCTTTGCAATGTATATACGAGCTCCATTTGAGGTCGGGTGTTAGACTGTGCTTCCCCGAGACGACCTCAGTTCATCTTGATTGGTGATAGTTCCGAGTAGGGAGTGCAACGGTTAGTGTTTTCTTTGAATAAAGGATGGAAATCATATTTTGAAATCATATTACCTGACGCTTTCTTTTACGATTCTCATGGCTTATGCAACGTCAGTCTATATTACTACGGCTACCATATAAACCAGTAATACCCGCCGCAATGTCGTGTCACGGGCGACTAAACCGTTGCCCCCAGTAGTGTTTTATGGTGAGGGCGGTGGCGAAGAGCACAGCAAGATGAAAAACAATTCCTTTACACCCGCTGGATTAACCTTTTAGAGCCAAGAGTCATCTAGAAAAAAGGGGTTTAATGGCTATGATTACAGCCAGTGCTGTGATGATACAGCCACGCTGGGTTGATGGGTCCTAGACTGAAGTCAAAATCCACGGTGTAATGTTCCTCTTTATGGAATCAACGATAAACGCAAGTTTTGAAGTTGGAAGACCGATATTGACCTGGAGAGGGATGAAGTCCGCCAGGTCTACTTACAGGGAAGGAACTAGTTACGTGCTCTGGCACACAAGCGACACTGCGAAGACACCCGGTCATGAAATATGAAAAAATATAATTGAACATTTTTTTCAGAATGTTTGCATTCTAGCTGAAATATTATGTAAGGATTCTCATTGAGGGTAAAACCGTTCATCCTGACTGTAAAAAAGTCAATGTCCGCTCTCTGGGAATATTCTATAAGTCTTGGAATGTTTGTCTACTATTGGCCATATCAAACCACCACCGAGGCATTGGACCCAATGTGTGCGATAATTCTCCTAAATGACCAAGAGCCACAATACCATCCTTTCTTGAACGGAGCTAAAATGCACACCTTTACGTTTCGAGTACACGGCAGATTATTTAACATTTTAACCTGGAGTCTTTCACTATAATGAAATCTATCGCAACAGGCTTCCGTTTACAAAGTTCACACACAGGCTGTACGTGTTTTTTTTTGTTTTTTTTTTGTGTGTGTTTTTTTTATAGTGTTACTATGTCCTTCTATATATTGAAGTTATGTTTTCCCTTAGTGTACATGAGGGCACGTGTTTAAAATGGACCTGCATGTTTGTCTATATCTTTCCGCCTGCATATAGAAAGTGCGTGCTTATGCAATCGGTATCTGACGTATGTATATTTCTTATGCCTCCAAGGGGCTCGTAGCTAGTTCTATTTGCTGATGCAATGAATTTTCTTGAGAAATCGATTTTTTCGCAACATTCGCCTGATCTTCAACCCTATCGAAAGCCAGCATGTTTTATAAACACTTGAAAATTCGTAATTTTCTTTTCCCATTTCTTTTAATCAATCCCTACTTCTCCCTTTTTTTCTTCGTTTTTCTTCTTTCATTTTCCTTTCTTTCTTTTTTTTTCTCTCTTTTATTTTTTGCTTTTTTTCTCTCTATTTTTTTTTTTGTTTTTTCTTGCTTTCTCATTTTCTTATTTCTTCTCTTTTTTTATTCTTTCTTCTCTTTTCTTTATTTTTTCTACTCTCTTTTTTCTTCTCTCTGTTTTCTTATCTTTATTCTTTTCTCTTCTTACTTCTCTCTTTTTTCTCCTTTTTTCTTCTCTCATCTTTCTTTTTCCTTCTCTCTCTTTTCTCTTCTTTCTTCTCTCTTTTTTCTTCTCACTTTTTTCTCTCTTTTTTCTTCTCTCTTTTTTCTTCTCTATATTCTTCTCTCTTTTTACTTCTCATTTTTTTCTTTTTTTCTTCTCTCTTTTTTCTTTTCTCTTTTTCTTTTTTCTTCTTTTCTCATTTTCTTATTTCTTCTCTCTTGTTTCTTTTTTCTTCTCACTTCTTTATTTTTTCTTCTCTCTTTTTTCTTCTCTATATTCTTTTCTCTTTTTACTTCTCTCATTTTTCTCCTTTTTTCTTCTCTCATCTTTCTTTTTCTTCTCTCTTTTTTCTTCTCTCTTTTTTCTCTCTTTTTTCTTCTCTCTTTTTACTTCTCTCTTTTTACTTCTCTTATCTTTCTTTTTCTTCTCACTTTTTTCTTCTCTCTTTTTCTTCCCTATATTCTTCTCTCTTTTTACTTCTCTCTTTTTTCTCCTCTTTTCTTCTCACGTCTTTTTTTTCTCTCTTTTTTTCTTCAATCTGTTTTCTCTCTTTTTTCTTCTTTCTATTTTTCTTCTCTTTTTTTTCTTCTTTTTGAAAGAAAAATAAACCAACCAAATTTTAAGTTTTACCATCATGCCTTTCTTTCCTTTCCCTCTTTCTCTTTCCTTCTTTTCTCTCTTCCCTCTCTCTCATCTCCTCTCTGTCCCTGTGCTCCATATATTTTCTCGGTTTCAGGCTTCTTTCTTTCTTCCTTTCTTTTCTTTCTTCCTTTCTTTTCTCTATAGATGCCGTCAGTGTTTTTCCTTTCTTTTTCGCTTTCTTTCTTTTCCCCTGCCAATTTCTCGATATTTACTACCTATTATCACCTTTCTGACATTTTTCCTTTCTCTATACGTTATACCCATCGCTTTTTTAAAAATTTGTCTTACCCTTTTGTTTCAATCGAACTTGCTTTCCTTTCCTTTTTTCCTCTCTTTATCCAATTCAATCACGCCTAACGAATCTAGATTATATTCGAGCGTAATTACTTCTGTCGTCCTTTGTCAATATTTCGGTTCTTAAATACCCTTCAGGCAAAAATGAATCCCGGAGTAGAAGAAGACAGCATACTGGTGTGTCTAACTACTTTATTACACATCCAATCAAAGCACCAAATGTCTTCTCTCGATGTTACCAGCACCAAAGGAAATCCAGTCTGATGAACAAACAGCCCATATATCCGACATTGAAGATAACTAGAACAGTCTCAATAGGATTTCTCGTAAGATAACGAAGTTAAGCAATGTCCAGTCTGGTCAGTACCTAGATGAGTAACTGCTTGGGAATACCAGGTGTTTGGATGTGCCGGTGGTGTGATAATGGCTCGGAATTGTTAATCGAGGAGCCGAGATCCAATTCCAGTTGGACTTGTTATATTCACTTAAGCTCTTGGGAAATGTATGAAGTTCACCTGTTCTCTCCATAGCTATAGTTTAATTGAGAAGTCTTGTATCACCAAAATCATTATTATCTTCAAAAATATAAAAATAAAATTACTTATAAAATATTTAGACTTCGGCATAGAGGCTGATATGCCGCTAAACAAAAATAACCAAATATTTTAAAACTGTTGGTCAGTGAATGAGAAGGAAGAAAACAGTCCCTCCATTAACAATTAAATTTGAATATATTAAACATATTTACTTGGTGCAAAAAGAAGCACAAAGTCATCATTATCGGGGGTCTATTAACGAAAAAAAAAACATCTAGGTACCTCAGTTATGTAATAAGTATCAGCTAAACTATTTTCGTCTATATTCTAAGACAGAAATCTCCTGTCACTTGGCGACAATTATTTTTTTTTTGTTTTAAAATTTACAAATCAAATAAGCTCGTATGTCCCCATTTTTTCTTCTTTTATCTTACATGTCCATTCAGTATATGAGCGATCATGGCACTCCATAAGTTCCTATCTTTTGTTGTTTAAATGATTTTTTTTTTACTATTCACTGTTGTCCTTGCCATGTTCTCCGTTCTCACAAAAACGTTAAGTACTCGCTGTTTCTAGTTGCTTTTCTTGACAAATGTCTTGTGAGTATCAGATTCTCCAAGCACACTTTCCTCGTTATGCGTCCCACTAGTTTCAGCTGTCTCTTTTTGATTTCCTTTTGTGAGTTATATCCATTATTTTTTTTTATTGTTGATTCCATTTTGTTGTATTCTTAATATTATTTGATGTTTATCTGTCGATGATGCAAACGAGGAGACATTCTTAAGTTTTTCTGTGGGGTTTCCTGGTAAATAAAAAAATCAAACTGTAAACCGAACACGGTATTTCTAACATTTTGAAAGTTTGAATGGTTGTCAAACACACTCGTAATACACAGCAACAAGACTAACTGTAACTTTGATTTTACAAATGTCGCCTAATTAAAAAAAAAAGAACATAATTATTTACTATCTGTCTATATTTCTTAGATGAGGTATTATGTACACTATTTACATTATTCGGACTATTGTCCTCGCCTTTGTTGCCATATTTATCTCTGGGGTAGACTGTTCTGGCACGTGGAACTAGAACAGTCTACCCTAGCGAGCGAAATAAAGGGTTCAGTTCGACATTCCAACTACCTGAAGAAGGCCGGAGCATACAACAGCCGAAACGCTGTGATAAATATGGCAACAAAGATGAGAATAATAGTCCGAATAATGTAAATAGTGATAATTATTTACGTCGGAAGAACCTCAAAAGAGTATTTATAACAGTATAAACAACTATAAACACACGTCAAAAAACGTTATATTCCATGGCCAACCTTTACTAAAACCATTCTTAAAGAATCTCACGTATGTTTATATAAATCAAACGGTATATACGTAAAAATGTTCCCAGATCAACATACAAAAAGCCAAAAAACATGTCTACACACTTGCGAGCATACATTATCATCTGAATCGCACACAGACAAATTAGAATTATAATACACTATCATATATAAAACAATATTTGTGTTCTTTTTGTTGTTTTTTTTTGTTTTGTTTCGTTAGGCTTGGAAATCAGTAGATTTCTTGAAATTTCGAAGGGACGCGTTGTCTCTCCTTGAATTCGAATGCACGTGGAACATGACTAACCAAAGACAATGAAACAGCACAACGATAAACATAGCCGAATTAGTTTCTTCTTTTTATCAATATCTCATTCTCTGATGAAGCCTTAGTAAAAGGAAAACATGTTAGATTGATAAACGTTTCCTATTTATTCTATACCTTATCATTCTGCCGGATTCCGATCCATATCTGATCTATATTTTATCCCAACAGAAACACACACACACACACAGACATATATATATATATATATATATAGATAGATAGATAGATAGATAGATAGATAGATAGATAGATAGATAGATCTATAGATAGATCTATAATGTGGGCTGAATACTGATACAGAGTAGTGCAATAATATTTATTTTATGATATTAAAACAACATGTAAAAATCCCTACACAATTGTAGTCGTGTTTTGACAAAAACCAATGCGTCTCCTCAGGCGATTGTAAATTACAGGCGAGTGAAAAATTAATTTGGTTTCAAAAGCAAAATACATACTCCTTTTTCGAAAAAAAAAAGAAGAAAAACGTTTATAAGGCTTGGGGTCTTTACCCTTATCAACCGATGGAATATGACCTATATTCAATACAAACGAAGAAGAAAACATTAAAAACTTCTTAGAAATGGGTCATGGTTGGGAATTATTATGGTCGGAGATTTTTACATGTTGTTTTAATATCCTAAAATTATATATATCACTTAGCAACAGAGGGTTAGCGTCTGGTTAGCAAAGTCCATATTACTGTTTTTAAACAATAAATTTCTTAGGATCATATCAAATTTCTCGAAGCGTATCATAACGTAGGACACACGGTTGATTCCTGTCGGAGGACACATTTTCTACGAACATTCAGGTCGGTAAATGTAGTTAATGCTGTTTATTATAAACAGACAATTTACTTAAATATTTGTATCTATAAAAATAACATATAAACAGAAAATATATTAAAATAATTGTCGGACTTAGTCCGTTTCATAATATATTTTGCCATTGGTGTACGTTAAGATACGCTTCGAGCAGATATGATCGTTCGAGAAAGATCGTGGGAAATTTGTTGTTTAAAAACTGATTTGAACTTTGCTAACCATAGATATATATATATATATATATATAGATAGATAGATAGATAGATAGATAGATAGATAGATAGATAGATAGATATAATTATATATGTGGGGAGAGAATAATCGGAACTAGATAAATAAATAAATAAATATATATATGTGTGTGTGTGTGTGTGTGTGTCTAGGGAATAAACCAAAGTGTGTGTGTGTGTGTGTGTGTATGTAGATAGATAGATAGATATATAGATAGATAGATAGATAATGAACAGACTGAGATAGATAGATAGATAGATAGATAGATAGATAGATAGATAGATAGATAGATAGATAGATAATGAACAGTCTGGGATAGATAGATAGATAGATAGATAGATAGATAGATAGATAGATAGATAGATAGATAGATAGATAATGAACAGTCTGGGATAGATAGATAGATAGATAGATAGATAGATAGATAGATAGATAGATAGATAGATAGATAATGAACAGACTGGGTTAGATAGATAGATAGATAGATAGATAGATAGATAGATAGATAGATAGATAGATAGATAGATAGATGTGCTAGAAAAATAGACGGTTCCCTATCACCGTTTCAAACAGTATCTGACTCCTGCTATCCTCTATTTTTACAAGAGCTAGATCAGTCAATTATCTGCTACGCGTGATAATGTATCTTTCGATACATGACTGACGAGGAAGAATTTTTCCCGCAGTAGGCTGCCATTTCTTTCTGCGGTGGACCAGTTGTCATCCAAGGCTATAGGACACGGTCTGTCCTGCTGGTAGGAGAAGAAGAGGATTCATGCCTTTCCCAAGAGTAGTAGCACGTTAGTGAATGAGATAGATATCAGGCCCAAAATGACATTCTACTGCCATATCTGGAGCTACCTAAAATCTTCTACGCGGCCTTGTGGATAATAAATACTCTTACCACTCTTTCGCAATCTCCATGCAAAATGTGCAATCAAGCTACATTGCTTCGCTCCACAAGTTCGCACCTTTACACGTAGGACCCGCCATGTCACACACTGTAGCGAACCACGCCCATTCTCTTCGCATTCCATTATTGAAAAGTAAGTTACACTCAAATATCTTCTTCCCATAAATCGCTACCTTGTTGAATCGAGACCCAAAGAGAATTCGTCTCACTACAATCTTAACCTATTCGCCTTTAGGGTTAACCATTATTTTTCCGAGATAAACTCATAAACTGGGCCTCTTAACTCTTACTCTTAACACATAACTCTATAACTCTCTACCACGAGTGGCTCTTAGGCCTTGTATAGAGTGAACATAAACTGAGCCTCTCGCCACATAATTCTATAAATCTCTACCACGTGTGTCTCTTAGGCCTTGTATAGTGTGAACATAAACTGAGCCTCTTGCCACACAATTCTATAAATCTCTACCACGAGTGGCTCTTAGGCCTTGCATAGTGTGAACATAAACTGAGACTCTTACGTCTTACTCTTACCACATAATTCTATAAATCTCTACCACGAGTGGCTCTTAAGGCCTGTATAGTGTGAACATAAACTGAGCTTCTTACCTCTTATTTTTACCCCATAATTCTATAAATCTCTACCACGAGTGGCTCTTAGGCCTTGTATAGTGTGAACATAAACTGAGCCTCTTACCTGTTATTCTTACCACATAATTGTATAAATCTCTACCACGAGTGGCTCTTAGGCCTTGTATAATGTGAACATAAACTGAGCCTCTTACCACATAATTCTATAAATCTCTACCACGAGTAGCTCTTAGGCCTTGTATAGTGTGAGCATAAACTGAGTCTCTTACCTCTTATTCTTACCGCATAATTCTATAAATCTCTACCACGAGTGGGTCTTCGGCCTTGTATGGTGTAAACATAAACTGAGCCTCTTACCTCATACTCTTACCACATAATTCTATAAATCTCTACCACGAATGGCTCTTGGGCCTTGTATAATGTGAACATAAAAAAATTATGTGAGCTTCTGTGTGTTTGTTTATGTAAGCAAAGTTTTGTCTATTCAGTCGGTTGCATACGTCACTTAAATTCGTCCCAAGTATGAAGAAATGTCTTCAAATACACGCGCTGTTACTCTTCCCCTCGGTACACCGTCATCTGGGTGAACCTATTTAATTCCCCACAACTTCGTACTTTTGCAACTTTTATTATTCTCCAGTCTTATTCAATTATTATAATACACTAGTGTTTGATGATTCTTGGAGTGCTGCCTATGTTCCTATTTTCTTCATAATCAATAAGACTTGAAGAACGACTAAACAAGAAGAAATAATAAGAAAGAGAGAGAAAAAAAACGGAAGTAATATTTTGTCGGGCCCTCAAATGATGAGTGTCAGGAAACCTAATGACGCTTTCCTACCTCCCACAATGACCTCTTTTTTTTCTTTCTGCTTTTATTTATTTTATTTTATTTTTTATTTTATTTTATTTTTTTTTTTTTTAGTTATTACAACTTGATAAAATAAAATTTCCCTGGGGCAATTTTATTGATATAAATAATTCGGCAAGCGTCGATAAAACGCCATCTGGTGTTAGCATCAAGTTTGACAGTAACTTTCGAGAGGTTTCTTCTTTGGCCAACAACCAAGCGAGTGAAAAGGACGCCCTCTACTGGCTGGCTTTTGGAATTACATATTCACATTTATCCCTTTGTTTATTATATGTTTCTATCTTTTTGTCTGCTTTTCGTTGGGTATATTTTAAGTAAATTTAAAGACAAAGAAGAAAAACTATTTCTCATATGGACATTAGTTAAAATATATATCTTTTTCTCAAATGTTTAGTCTCTTGATACGGGGCTAAAAGTCATTCATAATATATATTTTGTGGTTTACCACTGCGGTATAAATGTCATTAAGGCTTTAGTAACTTTTATATATCTTCGTTCGTTTGTTTTTTTATTACATGAATTATGCAGAGAAGTAATTCGACATTTTTTTGACTTATTATTTTCAGAAAAGTTGCTAAAAATAGGGTCTTTATAGAATTTATGCACACAGTAAAAAAGGTAGGAGAATGGATAAAAGACATACCTACATAAGAGTTGCAGAAAACTTTTAGTATATTATAAAACATTACAAAAACACTTACTGTATATAAGAAATGATGCCAAAAGATCAGACAACATTGAACAAAAAATTCCAATCCTGAAAATATCATAGATGATTACATTGACAAAACATTGCTCTATGGGTGTTGAACAAACACTAATGTGCCAGAGCAAGCATCTGCAACCTGTACCTGTAACGGCATTCCCCGGGGTGGGTTGAACCGGCTCCAATATTGGAGTTTCATGGGAATTTGGAATTCACAAGCGGTCCCCAACCCGCATGTATAGCACATGAAAATTAATTATAGTGGTGAAGGTTTCGTGCAGGACCCTCCACACGATTAGAGATTGGTTAGCCGACCTATAGACAGGCAACCTTGGATACGAGTGGTCAGCCATCCATTCATTTTAAGTAGTAATAGTAGTAGCAATAATTTTATTTCAGTTAACGTTATGGAATCGAGCTTGGTAGAAGTGACTACAAGAGAAAAGCACGATAGACAACATTTGATAAAAGGCAAGTTGTAACTACAGTTTAACGTATTATTAAGCGTAGGCTTGATAATGCGTTCAACAGTAAACAGCACAGATGCAGGTGCTGAAATTCGGCGTAGACGTCCCCCAGGGGTCACTTTTAGGATCAACCCCATTTTACATTATATCAATGATCTGCCTAAGAGTATACTCCGATCATTTGTGCATATTTATGCTAATGATTGAAGGATATATGGACGCGCTTCCAAAACACTAGATGACCAGTGATTGGAAGTTGATCTCACCTCTGACATAGCTCTAAGATCTTAGTGGGGAAAAAAATTGGCTGGTCAGATTCAATGCCCCGGAAAGCAAACTAGTTAAATTCCATCATGAGGTAAAAAAATTTTTTTATCCTTAACGCGCACCTATGCCAGTGCGCGTTAAGGATAAAAAAAATTAAGCTAAGACTTAAACTTCGGATATAAAATTCAGAGTGATTTTTGAGAGCAATCTTTTTTTGTGGGGGTATGAGCTAGATATGTTTTTTTTTTTTTATGTGACGTCAAATACGTCAGTTCTTGTCTGAACTTTTAAAAGTATTGTTTGTTTGTTTTCTCTTTTCTATGTCTTTGATGTTTCAACTTACCCACAGCGTTTCGTCCAATTGATTCTCTAACCCCATGATGTTAGTCTCTGGCTGTCATGTTTTGGAACATCGAAAATTTTCAAGCGCTTTCTCTCCCATGTACCCCACTTCAGATGCAGGTTTCTGTAAACTACAAGGACAGTCCTTCCCTAAACCACTCATGAATCCGTGAACAAAGTTGATTTCACGGGTTCTCTTATTTTTGGGTAATGCTTTAGAGGTTCAAATTCAACATTATTTTCGTTAACGGTTCTTAAATGATAAGAATGTTACCGCCTCGTCTGGCGAAGTCAGGGATCTGTTTAAATTTGTTAATTTCTCTAGAACAAATTTCAAAGACAGAATTTGTAAGATTAAATTTTAAAACATTAATATTTATCCTACTCCCTCAAATATTTTACCGTGCAGAAAATAACTCATCCTAAGCAAATCGTAATAAAGACAGTGGGTAGCGATCACAAAATCCAAAAATTTTCCTTTGCTTAACGAGTTAGGGTGGGCATTGTGTTACTTGTGCCTTGTTTTACTTTATTGATTTTACCGACAGAATTTGCTGTCTGGATGCAATTTTAGGGTGGCAAAAATTTCCCATGCATTTAATAATTCTCACCTTTGATTTCAGGTGTTATATAATGTGATTCTAGATACAAAAAAATCTCCGTATCCGAAACATTCGCCGTAAACATTTTTGCCGTAGGAAAACTCGCCTCAGGAATTTTCACCGTAGAAAATTTCGACGTATAGGATTTTTACCGTAAGACATTTTTGCCCCATTTTTTTTTTCCATACACTTATCTTGAACGTCCCATTTGGAGTAATGTTAAATTTAATACGCAACGTACTTTGTTCTCAAGTATATATAGATGTCTTTTTACAGAAAAGAAAAGAAATTAAAAAGTCAACATTTATTTAAAAGACTAACACTTTATCAAAAAGACATAGAAATAATTAAAAATGTGTGCAAATTCCAAGCAATGCTTCGTAAATAATGTCTCTTTTACGTTGGACTGTAATGAAGCATTTTCTGCTGAAGGCTTGCATTGATATCATATTAATAATTAATCTCCAACGAGAATGACATAAATTTCTTTTGAAATACAATTCTTGAAAAGCTAAATGCTATTTTTATAGATACACTTCCTTGAGTAAACGTTCTTCATGAACTACGTTTATTTGTCGACATATTTGAGGGACAATGTGGATTCAAACGTGCCTTTGTATTAGGTTGGTGCAAAAATATTGACGTAATAATGTCGTTTTTTGACGTTAAAAAATACGTCAAAAAACGACATTATTACGTAATTATTTTTGCAGCAACCTAATAGAAGACACCGCCATTTTTTTATTCCGCCTTGCTTTAGACCACTTGGCCACAGAGAACAGCCTATGCATGTTTTAATTACTCTTTGTAAAAAATGCATATTATCCCGGTCAGATCTTTTCGAAAGCCCGTCATTGCTCGAAGGTCTATACCTACCAACTTATTTTCCTATCCTAAACATAAGTAAAATAATTTTTAACGAATTTCTAGTTCTTTCTTTCTATGCGCCGTGTCCTTTCAGGACGTAGGCGATCATGGCTCTCCACCGCCCTCTATCCCTTGCAGCCCTCAACCACTTCCCCCAGACCACGTTCTGCCATCCACTTGCTTAAAGCCGCTAGGTATGTCATGCGTTGTTTACCCTTGTCTCTCTTTCCCTCTATTCGACCCGTGAGCCTCAGATTCTCCAGGCCTGCCTCCCTCATTATGTATCTCAGGAACTTCAGCTGCCGCTTCCTGATGTTAAGTATAAGCCTCCTCCTTGTTTGTGTCCTCTCTAAGACCTCATCGTTGCTCACACGCTCGGTCCATGATATCCTTATAATCTTTCTGTAGAACTACATTTTAATGGATTTTATTTTTAATCCGACATTGTCTCTTATTATCCTATGTATTTTTGAGCAGATCAAACCTTGCTTTCTCCTACAAAGGCGGACACAGGATCGAATCCAGTCAGAGAGCATGTTCTCTTTTTAAGTATCTCAAATGCGCAGGCCGGTAAACGTAATTGTTAGGTTAAATAACAGGGCGTCTAATGAAAGTTGTGTATCCATTAAAATAACGTTTTAATGGTAATAAATTATGTCGGGTTTCAAATAAAATTTATTAATTCTATACAAAATATTTATAGACACAATTTTAACTGGCATATAATTTTTTTGTGTATTGTGCCAAAAACACTATCATTGAGAAAATATACAAATAGTTTGATAACTATAGCCATAGAGAATTTATCTTGTTAACTGTATATAACAGTTTCGATTTAAAGTTTGGAATTTGGTCATCACTTCTAAGGGCAACATGAGCACTTGCAAACACTACTGTAAACCATTTTTATACTGATGTTTAAGAAATACAAGACCTAAGAGTCACTCAAGATAGAGGTTTACTGTGTGGTGTTGTATGAGCGTAAGAAAAGTCTAGTAAAGTTCATTAGGTTATGTAGGAAAGATAACGGTTAACTCTCGACTTGAAGATGTCAAGATTTAGTGATTGGGAAAGCATTCTCTCGGGAGTCCTATACACAAAGCAGGAGTTCTTAGTAACAAGCTGTCCTAGTGGAACTTATTTGTTACTAATGGAATGCGATAGCAATGAGGATGATTGTCTACATGACATGGCGGTGCCCAATTGCAAATATCAGGGTTGGTGGAACCAAACAATGTAACTCGTCCTTCAAATGATTTTACTTTGTTTAAGAAATACAAGGCCTAAGAGTCACTCAAAGTAGAGGTTTACTGTGCGGTGTTGTATGGGCGTAAGAAAAGTCTAGTAAAGTTCATTAGGTTATGTAGGAAAGATAACGGTTAACTCTCGACTTGAAGATGTCAAGATTGTAGTGATTGGGAAAGCATTCTCTCAGGAGTCCGATACACAAAGCAGGAGTTCTTAGTAACAAGCTGTCCTCATAGCAATGACGATGATTGTCTACATGACATGTTTGTTTAGCGGCATATCAACTGCATGTGGGTCTTTTAATACCGAAATTTAATTTTTTGGGGAGCATTATTAATTTCTACAAAATATATATTTCTGATAATTAAAAAAAGAAAAAAAGAAACGATTGCTGATATTTGTAATATAAAATTTTTATATTCATCATTGTGTTTGGACCAGTTTGGGGGATTAACTATTTGCCCATAGCTGTGACTCTAACAGGTGCTACCACCCCAGGAAAAACAGAATTTAAAAAATGGTCTCACGCAACTCAAAAACACTATATCAGAGGCCTTGCTGCCGTATGTAGTTTATCGTCATACCCAGGCAGCGCTTTTGTTTAGAGCAGACCTTGTGACTTTTGTTTCTTGCAGTTGACAACGTCAGGAAGAGAAAGCAACAAAAATATTTTGTAGTAAAAGGAATCCATTTTGAAGATTCCAAACTCAAGAGTTAAAAAAAATAACCCTTTAAAGAATTAAATTGACAATCGAGAATTTTACCTCCATGGGTTATAAATCTATTCCTAACTTTAAAAAATATTTCTCTTTCTTTTCCATTTTCTGATTAATTATTAAAATGTCGGAATAGGGAGATACAATGTTTCCTTATTTCCTCGTTTGAAAAAAAAAAAGAAAAACCTTCCCAGAAATTAATCTTCAACTAATTTTCAATAATTAAACAAAATTAAGTATTCCTGGGTGATTTACATCCATGTGACATAAATGAATTAAAACTTTTCGCATTTTTAAGGATTTTAAGAAGTTTCATTAATCTTAGTTGCTAAAGAAAGAAAGAAAGAAAGAAAGAAAGAAAGAAAGAAAAATGGAACAAAGAAGGAATCAAAGAATAAAAGTTAGAGTCAAAAAATGGAAGAGAGAATCAAAGAAAGAAAGAAAGAAAAAGAGATTCAAAGAAAGAAAGAGAGAATCAAAGAATAGAAGAAAGAATCAAAGAAAGAAAGAAAGAATCAAAGAATAAAAGAAAGAATCAACGAAAGAAAGAAAGAAAAAGAGATTCAAAGAAAGAAAGAAAGAATCAAAGAATAGAAGAAAGAATCAATGAATGAGAAAGAGAATCAAAGAATAGAAGAAAGAATCAAAGAAAGAAAGAAAGAAAAAGAGACTCAAAGAAAGAAAGAGAGAATCAAAGAATAGAAGAAAGAATCAATGAATGAGAAAGAGAATCAAAGAATAGAAGAAAGAATCAAAGAAAGAAAGAAAGAAAAAGAGACTCAAAGAAAGAAAGAGAGAATCAAAGAATAGAAGAAAGAATCAATGAATGAGAAAGAGAATCAAAGAATAGAAGAAAGAATCAAAGAAAGAAAGAAAGAAAAAGAGACTCAAAGAAAGAAAGAGAGAATCAAAGAATAGAGGAAAGAATCAATGAATGAGAAATAGAATCAAAGAATAGAAGAAAGAATCAAAGAAAGAAAGAAAGAAAAAGAGACTCAAAGAAAGAAAGAGAGAATCAAAGAATAGAAGAAAGAATCAAAGAATGAGAAAGAGAATCAAAGAATAGAAGAAAGAACCAAAGAAATAAAGAAAGAAAGAAAGAAAAAGCGACTCAAAGAAAGAAAGAGAGAATCAAAGAATAGAAGAAAGAATCAATGAAAGAAAGAGAGAATCAAAGAATAGAAGAAAGAATCAAAGAATGAGAGAGAGAATCAAAAAATGGAAGACGGAATCAAATAAAGAAAGAAAGAAAGAAAAAGAGACTCAAAGAATGAGAAAGAGTATCAAAGAATAGAAGAAAGAATCAAAGAAAGAAAGAAAGAAAAAGAGACTCAAAGAAAGAAAGAGAGAATCAAAGAATAGAAGAAAGAATCAAAGAAAGAAAGAAAGAAAAAGAGACTCAAAGAAAGAAAGAGAGAATCAAAGAATAGAAGAAAGAATCAAAGAAAGAAAGAGAGAATCAAAGAATAGAAGAAAGAATCAAAGAATGAGAGAGAGAATCAAAAAATGGAAGACGGAATCAAAGAAAGAAAGAAAGAAAGAAAGAAAGAAAGAAAAAGAGACTCAAAGAAAGAGAGAATCAAAGAATAGAAGAAAGAAAGAAAGAAAGAAAGAAAAAGAGACTCAAAGAAAGAAAGAGAGAATCAAAGAATAGAAGAAAGAAAGAAAGAAAGAAAGAAAAAGAGATTCAAAGAAAGAAAGAGAGAATCAAAGAATAGAAGAAAGAAAGAAAGAAAGAAAGAAAGAAAGAAAGAAAAAGAGACTCAAAGAAAGAAAGAGAGAATCAAAGAATAGAAGAAAGAATCAAAGAAAGAAAGAAAGAAAAAGAGACTCAAAGAAAGAAAGAGAGAATCAAAGAATAGAAGAAAGAATCAAAGAAAGAAAGAGAGAATCAAAGAATAGAAGAAAGAATCAAAGAATGAGAGAGAGAATCAAAAAATGGAAGACGGAATCAAAGAAAGAAAGAAAGAAAGAAAGAAAAAGAGACTCAAAGAAAGAAAGAGAGAATCAAAGAATAGAAGAAAGAATCAAATAAAGAAAGAAAGAAAAAGAGACTCAAAGAAAGAAAGAGAGAATCAAAGAAAGAAAGAAATCTTCCTTTTTTAGTCCAAATACATCTTTAATCTTTTCTTATTTAATCCTTTCTTTTTTTCGGTCATACCGATTCGAAATTTAATTCGAAATGCTCCCTTTCAATGTCGTTATACTCATCATCTCTGACTTTCTCTATATTTTCTCTCTTTCTACATATATATATATATATATATATATATATATATATATATATATATATATATATATATAAACAGACCACTTTAAGGTTACATGTAATAAATTATTTCACCACAGCTTTTTTATGAACCCCCAAAATAACACTTTCAAAGTTAAGCAAAATAACAGCGTCTGTTTCTAGCTTTTTTAACAAAGAAAATTAGTGACATCTTCTCTTCTCTTCTCTCTTAACTTCCTTCTCTCTTTTTTTCTCTATGGGTTTTTTCTTCGCTACCCCTTCGATTTCAATATATAACTTCTGTTAAGTTAACCGTTTAAATGTGTCAGTATCTTCAAACTCACTCATGTCTTCTCTCTCTCCCACCACACTTCCTCACTTAGTTAATTTACATATGTTTAATACGGCCCGTCAAAAATGTGTAAATTTTCTTTTCATTTTTTGTTTGGAAATAAAGTCTGATGATCCGCAGTCCTTTTAAAAGGGCTGTGGTGAAATAATTTATTACATGGAACCTTAAAGTGGTCAGTTTTTATTTAAATTATTTGCTCTGGATTTACATTGAGCTCTCTGGATTTTAGCCTCCTTAGGTTTACCCATACGGATTACCTAGTTTTTCATAAACTAACTATATATATATATATATATATATATATATATATATATATATATATATATATATATATATATATATATATATACTCTCTCTCTCTCTCTCTCTCTCTCCATAAATAACTTTCTCAGAGCCCCTCGGCGTGGTTTAATGGTTAGAAGTCTCGGGTAATTGTTAGAAGAATTAAGGCTGACTAGTGAGTTCGATCCTCACTGGGGCTCTATACTTTCGGCTATGGGCCACAGCTAAGCTACCCTTATAAAATCACAAGAAATGAACAAAGAAAGAAAATTGCACAAAGAATAAATCAAAGAATGAAAGAAAGAAATTCCTCTGTCCAAATACATCTATATTCCTCTCCGATTCAACCATTTCATTTTTCACTCTTCTTTTTATGTGTCATGTCCTTTCAGGACGTAGACGATCATGGCTCTCCACCTCCTTCTATCCCTTGAAGCTCTCAACATGTTCCTTCGCTCTGCTTCCTCCCACAGACCACGTTCTGTCATCCACTTGCTTAAGGCCGCTCGGTATGTCATGCGTTGTTTTACCCTTGTCTCTTTTCCTCTATTCCACCTGTGAGTATCAGATTCTCCAGGCCCTCCTTCCTCATTAAGTATCCCAGAAACTTCAGCTACCTCTTCCTGGTATTAAGTACAAGCCTCCTCCTTGTCTGAAACCTCATCGTTGCTCACACGTGCGGTCCATGATATCCTAACATAACATTCTCTAATTCTAAATTCTCTCTTTCAGTTCCGTTATACTCACGCCATCTCCCTCGGAAAGAACGCTCCAACTAGAAATCAAAACCACACAAATAATACATGTCACATAGTCAAAATATGAAAAGAAACTAACAACACCAAAAAACCTTGAAAATCGCTAAGTGACCGAAAGCGACTGAGAAGTTGATAATATGGACAGCTTTTTTACTCCCTCGCTACTAGCAAACATAAAAATATAAGAACGTTGGAAAAACTAAATAAAAAATGAATAAAATGTTCCTTGTCCGTCACATATATATATATATATATATATATATATATATATATATATATATATATATATATATATATATATATATAGGTAACTATACTCGTTTCGAAAAACCCTCGAATTTTTGATTTGCCAATAATCAAATCAAGCTACAAACATGAAAGTCTGTCAAAAAAAATCGCAGTGAGCCAGACAAACCCACCCAGGTTTCACCTAAGCGGATCGTCAGGGAAATCTGGCACTAGGTTTATCTATTTATCTATCTATCTATCTATCTACATATATATATATATATATATATATATATATATATATATATAATTTAGGATATTAGAACATGTAAAAAATCGCTACATAATGACAATTTTGTTTCAACACTACAAATATGTCTCCTAGGTGGATGATAACCTACTGGTGAGTGAAAGATCAATTTAATTTCAACAGCAGAATACTTTTAAAAATATAAGCTTGTGAGCTTTGCCGTGATTAACCAATCGATTCATTTTCATTTAATATTGATTTGTATTAATGTTTGGTTATTTTTCTTAACATCTTACATTGATTAGTTGGTATTATTAACATCTTATTTGGATGTTCTTTATTCAACGCTTGCAGTATATTTCAAACGCTTATGTTACATAACAGTTTCTTAAAGGGGATTTATTTCTCAACTACAAAATTTTATGTAAGTAGCTGAACGAGCATATAACAAGTAAGCATTATGTTTAATTACCACCCCACCTCTTTTCGCTGTTTCTTCTTAGGAAATTTAAACGTCAGACTTCGATACATCTTACGAATAATGTAACAATCTGTAGCGGCCCATAAAAAATTATCTAGGATTTATATGTAGATAACTACGGTTCATGTCCTATAGTGAATTTGAATTTAGCGTGGGTAACATTCGATTGAGTAATCATGGCAAAGCCCACAAGTTTATGTTTTAGTATTCTGCTTTGGAAATTAAATTAATCTTTCACTCGCCAGTAGTTTAACATCACCCAAGGAGACACATTTGTAGTGTTGAAATATAAATTGCCATTATGCAGCGATTTTTAGCATGTTTTAATATCCTAAAATAAATAATATTTAGCTCTGTATTTTTCTGTATTGATCCCTCTTTTAAATTAAATGTTATGTACAGTGGAATTATATATCATTTTACCTGGATGCGCACACACACGAACATACACATACACACACACATATACACACATACACAAACACATAGATAGATAGATAGATAGATAGATAGATAGATAGATAGATAGATAGATAGATAGATAATATTCAGAGTTGAATCAGACAAGGAAAAAGTAGTATGAAAATTGCTCAATACACGTGTGAAAAAATAAAATAAAAGTAAAAATAATATGTAGAGCTTATATGATAGGTTTGCCTGCCATTAAATGCTACACCGCGATAGTCAGATAGTCAGTCTGTGTTTATATATATATATATATATATATATACATATATATATGAGGATACCGTAAGGCTGAAACCAAATAATCAGATTCAACTGACAATATATATATATATATATATATATATATATATATATATATATATATATATACTTTAAAAATAAGTATATATATATATATATATATATATATATATATATATATATATATACAAACAGAAAGAGACTGACTATCTTTTTGTGCTTCACTGTGTAGCATTTAATAGCAGGCAAACCTATCATATAATGAGTCATTAGTATTTATTTCTAAGTGCCCCTTTATTGTGGCTATTTCTGCGGAGTGGGGATTAGGATAAGTTATTTAACGACAAAATCACCATAGAGTAATAACAATCTCATATCAGAGACCATTAGTGCAAAAGTCAATATTAAATGCATGCTCTATACTGCTGGCCTTGTGCTATACTATTTCTTTACTTCATACTATATGCTTCCCACTTGTATTTTCAATTCGTAATAAACTAAGCTCCGTAAATCACAAAATGTGATCTTAGCCGAGGAAAATGGTTAGTGGCTCGATTAAGTATAATATTATTATTATTATATTTGGTATTATATAATATAGTGATTTTTGGTGCATATTGCCTTCTACCAAACTAAGTTGAACTCTTATTTTCGTAAATGTTCTTTCATTTGCAATAAAAAAAATAAATAAATAAAATTATCGCGTTTAATTAAATGTGCGCATGTGCAGTTATGCGTTCCGGCTGAGGAAAAGAAGAAGCTAATGAGTTCAAAATTTAAGAAATGAAATCAGCTCTATAATCAAAATTATTTGAACGTCGTTTTTTCTCTTCTTTTTTTGTATATTTTCACCGCCCCCCCCCAACACACACACAAACACAGACGTACGTGTCGTTTAATGTTTCTGTACCTTTGTCAAAACTGCTATCTTTTGCTTTTTTTATCGTTTGATTTTTCCTTATTTCTCTTACTTCTGATGAGGATCATTCTTTTCGTCGGCCTCGTTCGGCGTCCATATTTCTTGTGCTTTTCACTTGTCACTTTTGCATTGAAAAGAAATGCTTTCAAAATGTAAACAGCTGCACGCAACTTTCTTTCGGTGGTAATTCTATGAATCATATTTTGAAAACATTCTCATGGAGTATATATTCGGGCAGTTTCACTGCAGAAATATTTTCAAAATGCGATTTCGGATTTAGATTACATTTGGCAATTCCTTTTTTGTTCGTTTGTAATAATACTCATCGGTAATTAAAACATGAAGAAACGGAGATCTGTTAGGAATTGCCGTCGATAAAGAAAAACGCAGTGTAAACTTCATAAGCGGCCAGCTTTTTGATCAACTATTTTCAAAGATAAATTAAAAATAATGATAATTTAATCCCATAATACTAATAATAATCAAATCTTTGACAACACTTTTTCATAGAACTGATTCAGTATCCATAGTGTTACATGGAGATTTAGGAACATTTGTCTAAGGAACATTGGTCTAAGGGAAATTTGTGTAAAGACTTTTGTCAAAGGAATACGCGTCTAAGGACCATTGATCGATAATAATACTTTAATAAATTAACAATTTATTCATATACAAAATACTCAACTTTATTACTGACTGGCCGTTGGACTCCAAAAGGATCTCTAATCAGTTGTTAACTGGGACAGGAAATGGCTTGCTAATTTTAATACCTCAAAAACAAAACTGCTTTCTATTAACCACCACAGAGAACGCCCCCTGCCTCTCATTAGTATGTCTGACCTCAACTCCACGAGAGCACCTCTCTGCGACTGCTTGGTCTCACACTTTCCGCTGACCTCAGATGGAATAATTTCATTGAATCAATAGCTTCATCTACCGTAAGGGAAGTTGTTTCTTTGTTTCGCGCCAGAAAGTTTTTCTCGCCTGAGTCTATCCTTCAAATCTATAAATCTGCCATTCGGCCTTGCATGGAATATTGCTGTCATATATGGTCTGGAGGCCCCGCTGTTCGACTTAGGGTCCCCGATAAAATCCAAAGACGGGTATGCAATGTGGTTGGCCCTGAACTGGCATCTCGTTTACAGTCGCGCTCTCACAGACACTGCCGTCGACTCCCTCTGTCTTTTCTACAAATGCTTTCATGGTAACTGCTCCGACGAACTAGTTTTGCTAGTTCCCAAACTACAAGAATGTAAACGTGCCACTAGGTTGGCATCTCAGTTCCACCCTTTCACTGTCGAAACGGTTAAATGTAGCCGTCTCTTCTACTCCAATAGCCTCATGTCTCGCAGTTCTCATCTGTAGAACTCCCTTCCTCTTACTTGATTCCCTGATAGCTATGAAATCCAACTATACAAACGCAATGTCAATCGACATCTTATGAAAGACACTTATAGCCAAAATTAATTACTGATGATACATGTGGTCTGTTAGTACTTATTGGCATGCAGTATATTAATACTAAAACATTAGACCATAATTCTCTAGACGAATATTTCTTAGATGTATAGTCTTTAAACGAGTTTTCTTTAGGCTGATATTCCTTAGACCAAGGTTCCTTAGACCATTGTTCCTTAGACCAATGTTCAGGATTCCGTTGCACGATCGCCTTTCTACTTGAAAATTCTTGAATCACTTTTTTATTTCTTGGCGACAACCCTATTGGTCAAGGGTTCTTTTACAAGCAAATTTTTTTTTCTTGATCCTTAAAATTATTTGATATAATTGAAGTTCGCCTACTATCTACCTCCCGTGATAGCTCGTTTTTATTTGTAAGTTCGTTTATTTTTTAATATTTTATATAGATCAACGATCCTCTTTGATAGGGTCTAATTGAACAGCTGGTCGCTTAAAAGGATTTACAGTATCTTTTTTTTTTCGACAGGAATTTTAACATGTATCCTTCATAAGCAATTACAAATTTTAAATTAGTGTGGCAAGCGGCTATAAGTAGAATTAAAAAAAAAAAAGAGTAAGGATGGTAAACATTTTATAGAAAATGTCATCAATTATAAAAATGAAGCAAGATTTAATATAAAAATATAATCCAGAATATTTAATCAGAATGGTTAACGCGCGGAATGAAAATCGAATTTTGTCAAAAAAGGCAGTTGCAAAACTCTTCTGACGACAGTCGTCGGTGTTCGAATCCAGGTAAAAAGCAAAATATCCAGTAAGGAACGCTCAACCTCTATTGTTCAATAAAGTGTTTTTTTTTATGTTGTTTTTGTTTTTGTTTTTGTTTTTGTTTTTTGTTTAGTTCATTTACATTTGCCAAGTGATTTTTTTTCCATTTTTGGTTGAGATAGACGATTTTTTTCTTCACTTGTTTATGCTTTACACACTTAGACACACACACAAATATATATATATATATATATATATATATATATATATATATATATATAATGTAAATATTCTTAGATGGAGTACATCTGTAGAAGAGACAAATTGAATGAAAAAACAAAAGGAAAACCACAATTTTGATCTCAAACCACCACACCGATCCAAAGGGAAAGTAATTTACTCAGAAGGAAAATCACTGTGAGTGCCGCCATTGAATATTCTCAAAATATAAATCTACGCCCCGGTTTCTCCTAATCTCACCTTTGTTAAAGGAATTAACACTTTCCCAGGCCAACATACACATTAAAATGTGTTGAAAAATCAAAGGAAAATGGCTGAATTCACCATTTCAAATTTTGGAGATGTATAATCAAAACGTTCATCTCATATTTCAATCTAAGAATTTTTTTTTTCTTTCTTCTTTTTCAAGTATACTAAGTGATGTATTCTGTGGTCTAACTGACTAGACATTTCAGTTAACATATTCCTGGACATCTTTAAATGTAAAGCTTTCGCTTCAAAGATGCTATATGACATAATCTATGATTTAACTCCTAAATCTTTTTCAGTTAACTTACTGAATTTTTATGATAGTTCTTACATTTGGGAAATTTTGAGTAACTGAAAAATATAAACTAAATGAAAAATACACATTTGCCTTGATAAGGTCCGTCGAATGACGAGACGAGTCGGCTGAACTTAGTCTAGTTTTCCTCTTGTCTTTTGATTCATATATTTTCCTTAACTTTATTATAAATTTTACATATATATATATATATTTATATATATATATATATATATATACACACACACACACACACACACACATATATATATATATATATATATATATATATATATATATATATATATATATGTATATATATGTTTCATTAAAGACGACAGACAAGGTACTATTAAGATAATTTGATTTTTTGTTCAGGTTAGTTGGGCAATTCGGGTAAAAAAAAAATCAAATTAATTATCTACTACAAAAAATCTAAACAGCTAAACATATCCTCAAAAATAATGGCACATTAGCAAAATTAAAATTACAAAGAACGAACATTATCTATGAGTTCAAATTCCCCTTAATTTACTGTGTTCTTGATCAAACCGAACTCATAAGTGATTACAAACGCTCACACAACTACATGCCTATCCAGACTCCTTACGTTATACCCATCTGATCTCATCTATGAACACACACAAAAACTTACCAGACCTAATCCCAAATATTCTAGTCGAAAATACAAACATAATAACCTCATCCGCATGTAAAAAGAGATTAAAAATAATGGAAGCCTTAATAATAAAAAATAAAAAGCCAACACTGAATAATATTAACTACGAACACGGCCACAATGTGCTGACTGTGTTCGGAAAATAAAAGATCCCTATAACTCTTAAAACATGCTCACAAACCATACACCCAATTAAAAAGCAAAAATAAAACCATCCTTAGTAATGGCTAAAAGCTCAGCCGATAGATCTCGGAATTATAAAAAGCTTAATCGTAGTACCTTGTCTATCGTCTTTAGTGAAACATGGATAAATGAAGGATTGCTGCCCAAATACAATATATATATATATATATATATATGTGTGTGTGTGATACATATATATATACTGCATAAAAACGTTATTTTAGGTTAAATTTGACTGATACAATTTCTAATAAGATTTTGTTTTTGTAGAATTTCGAACCACTAACGTTAGAGATGCCTCTTATAAAAGATAGCGTGTTATACATGAGTAATACGGTATTGATAGCTATGTTAAATATAAAACACCCTTCGAGTTGCCTCTATGGAGAATATTAAATAGATTTATCAGCTAGGCCTAGCATGTGGCTATAATTGCAGGTCCCCAAAATCAGATCTATACTAGGGGGTTTACTGATTTTAACTCTAAGCCAGGCACCTTCAGTAAATATTTATCAAATTTATCTGAGCCGAGTCAGATCCAGGAAAAATACAGATAGATAGATAGATGTATGAATAGAATCAGATAGATAGATAGATAGATAGATAGATAGATAGAATCAGATAGATAGATCGATGAATGAATAGAATGAAATAGATAGATAGATAGATAGATAGATAGATAGATGAATGAATGAATGAATGAATGAATAGAATCAGATAGATAGATAGATAGATAGATAGATAGATAGATAGATAGATGAATGAATAGAATCAGATAGATAGATGAATGAATGAATAGAATGAAATAGATAGATAGATAGATAGATAGATAGATAGATAGATAGATAGATAGATAGATGAATGAATGAATGAATAGAATGAGATAGATAGATAGTGTTATGGGATCTTACCCATAATAATAATAATTGACTATTCCATACTTAATAAATACTGCGCCTCAGGAGTCAGTAGTTCAAGTCGAGTCAAGAGTCGAGTCAGAGGCTGTCCGAAACAGAGTCGCGTTCAGACAATTACTGCAAGACATTGGAATAGTGATACTGGTCGAGACTACATTGTTCTCTCTATTAAACCTGATTGTTCATACTAACACTTCTACTTCTCTGTATATATTCCTGTTTGTAATATATCTGTTATTCCATACCTGTGTTCTTCTTTATTGGTTCTACCTTGGACTATCACCGTGGTACAAGGAACTGAACCATAACAGATAGATAGATAGATAGATAGATAGATAGATAGATAGATAGATAGATAGATGAAAATAAGTTTTGAAATAAGTCATAGATAAATAAGTAGATATTAAAGAGAAAGGTATTTTGCAGGTGCCACACATGTTACAGTAAAAGCGAATATAAGAGTCACTATTTCGTTGGGGTCTTCAGAAATCGGAAAGCAATATTCAATACAAGTCTTTTATCAAAAGTCAAAAGTTGTTTCATCAGAAAAAAAGTTCTCTGATTTATTAAGAAATAACCACTAGAACATAACCTTTCATGACCCTTAAAACCATTTCTTAAATTGCGTTCATGTCATTTTCTCTTAAACTGGCTGATGAACAGCGTTCAATGTGATTTTGGATTGTTTCATATTAATTATGCATTTTTGTCAGCACTCTTTAATTATCGACTAATCTACTTCCATAAAATCCAATTAAACATCCTAACGGGGAATGCTTTAATTTTCCTATCAATTAACGGATCTCGAAATTTCAGTGGATGAGCCAATCCCGTGAAAAATTATTCGCATTTTGACACAATATCCAAGATAAACAATTTATCTCTATTTCCTAACGACTTTTCAATCTCTATTTACTGCATCAAATCATTGCATGTGACTACTTAATCGCAAATCTAGCGTCCAAACCGATGAAAAAAAAACTTGCTTTTCAAACGTTGTTCTTCAAGATATGCGGACTGGCCATCCATCCTGGAGCAACTGACCTTACAAAATATCCCCATATTTTATCGTTTCATTTGACATCGGTTTGGAAACTAATATCGAAACACGATGCACAACAGCACTCAAAATATATCTGAGAGCAGCGGTTGCTATTCGATTATGTATAGGTAGGTTTAAGGCTCCAGTTTACTATATTACATGGCAACGGGTCGGCAAAAACTGAGTAGTACTAAATAAAAAATAAGCACTAGTAGTGGAGCGATAAAAGTCTAACCCCGTAGATTAAATAAAAGGTTCCTACTAGGTTACCCAGATCGATATATACGTGAGGAAGACCGTAGATGACAACGGCTGAAACGTTATGGTAACAACAACAAAGTTGAGGACAATAGTCAGAATGTAAATAGTGTAAATAAAAGAACTTTTTCTTAATGCATTGCAATATTCCAAGCAAATGTTATATAAATTCATTATGGAATATATGCATGTCTGGCCTCTCGTATTCGAAGATACCCGTCTACTAGGGCGGCTAGCCAATCCCTATTGCAGGCGCTAGCTCGGGCGCCTTTGTGTTTATTCAACACCCACAGAGCCCACGTGGGGTTTATACTGCAACTATGCTGAGCAGACCTTAGTTACAGTTTCTGGAAAAGAGTATGTTATCTAGCGTCATCAACAATTTGAACAAGGCCAGCACGCTCAAGCCCTCGGCCACGATGACTTGTGACTTCGTGCCAGCACAGGTATTGACAGCACCCAAGGGTACCGTCTACCCAATTTCACTCACAAGGCTTGTGACAACGCGTGGTATGGTTGCCAGGCACTTTCCAAAGGTGCCGCACGCTAACACCAAGAATCTCCTTCCTGATAAATCGACCATGGTGAGATTCGATGCCCGGGTCTCATGGTTAGAATGCGAACGTTCTAATCACTCGGTTACGTGCCCATATGCAATCTGGAATACATAGCAATCTAACGAAGTAATATCTGCTAAATGCAAGAGGTGAGGGAAAAGATCTTGTAACAGTTTCTACCTCGTCAGCAATATATTAGGTTGGTGCAAAAATAATGTCGTTTTTTGACGATTTCTTTGATTACCGTTCACCCATTTATCCAACTTTTTTGACTTCCCTATTTGCTTTAAATGGCGATCGACTGTTGAGTGGTCGACCTCGAGTTCAACGGCAACTTCTCGCGTGGTTTTGCGAGGATCGTCTTCAATTAATGCTTTCAAATGTTCGTTATCAACCGCAGTCGGCCGGCCCCGACCATCTTCATCTTCGAGGCTCTCGTCACCATTGCGAAATTTCTTGAACCACCGTTGTGCCACACGTTCGTTAGTGGTTCCTGGGCCAAACGCATCATTGATATCACGAGCTGTCTCGGCAGCTTTTCGGCCTAGTTTGAATTGGAACAAGAAAAACGTGCGGATTTGAATTTTGTCCATGCTGTCGAAAATGAATGAATGAAGAGATTGAGAACGGTAACGAATAACACGATTCGATAGAGCTAAAAACGCGCTTCAAAATGATATATAACATGGCTATATATGTCAATGAATTAATTCAGAAATCATATATAAAAGTAACATATGTGAGAAAACGACATTATTTTTGCCCCAACCTAATAATTAACGGTTTTATATCAACTTTGTTTCTGTTAACAAAATCTGAACCTTTTCCTCTGCAAAGTGTATCATGAAGAACAGGCCTTGTTCATATCAATCATTTGGTTTGCTTGAAGGAGTTCATGGCGATATAGTGAATTTCCAAGCATAGCTTAGATTGGCACAAATCCGAATGTGGTGGTCACTTAGTAAGCCTCGATCTCACTACTTAGTATTAATTGTTCCAGTCCTGTGAAGTTTTGTTGAAATCCGTTGAAAAATGTAGGAAATCCGATCCAATATATAAACGTACAGATACACACACACAATCTGCGTTTTATAATAAGTAAGATTAATACGGTTCATAGCAAGCTTTAGTTATGTGTAATAGAAAGACATAACTATCAGGAGCTATACTACTGTATGCATATTTATTTACGACACAATGAGCAATCATTCAGTTGCATGATAAAACCACACAGCAGCAAATAAGTTATTGCAAATATCTTTTTAATAAAAACGAATGCTATTTACTGAAAGTCACGTAGTATTTTATTATAGAATATATATCTTGAAAGTTTTACGAGCATCCTTTGGGTAATACCAATTTTATAGTGAAAACATCGACTTGTATAATCGAATTTCAGATCGTAGACTAAGAAATACGAAGATGACCATTAACTATAAACTAAATTCTTTTTCTCGCCACAATCCTTCTCGCACATTTATAAATTCGTCTGTGAGTTGAATATAGCTGCCGTATCATATCCGGTGTGCGCACTTCGGCGTGGTGTACTGGTTAACAAGCTTGTCTCGCTAGAACAATTTAGGACTGAGAAGCGATTTCGATCCTCACTAAGTGCCTCATTGTTTGGCCTTGTACGCATCTACGCTCAGTCAGTTATGTGCCATGCGTGATACACGCTTAGGCGATCATGTTTCTTTCGATACATGATTGACGAGGCAGATTTTTCCGGCAGTAGGTTGCCATTTCTTTTTGTGGTAGACCAGTTGACATCCAAGGCTATAGAACCCTGCTGAGGGCGGGGGAGAAGAGGATTGATACTATTCCTAAGGGTATTAGCACATAAGTGAATGTAATGGATTCGACTGGAATTCGAACTCGGCTCTCCGGTTCATACGCTTAGAAAAATCACCGTATCTTTTCTGGTGTTCCTGTAATATATCTCAAGACTCTCGACAAATTACAAAGTGTACCTTGATGTCATCGGTATTGACCAGGCATCTCGGCTTCAGTCACCTACCCACCGACGTGACGTGTCTTGTCTCTGTCTTTTCCATATATATGTTCATGGCAGTTCTTCTAATAATCTCCTCTTGTTGTTTTATTTTCCTCCCCCTACAGACATGAATTGTACTTATGAAAACTAGTTATGATTTTCATAGAGACAATGAGGTATTATGGTGATTGGAGTAAGAATGGTAAGAATGCGTTGTTTGGTGTTAGGAATACTGTGGTATGTTTAGTCAGTAACAGAAGAAGACCGTACATTTCCCTATTCCCTATTTTGTCACAAATAAATATCGCTCTCCTCGTTGGTACCTTGACTTCATGAATTTAAGCGTACTACTAGATTGGCTATTAGGTCTCATCGTTTTACTATTGAAATAGCTAGATACAACCTTAGTTTTTATTCTAAAAGCTTCTTTTCTCGCACTTCTCGCCTGTGGAACTTTCTTCAGGTTTCTTGCTTCCCTGGTAAGATCTTTATACGATCTTAAAAAAAAATTAAATATAACGCCAATAGCCATCTTCTGACATCCTTGTTTCTGTTCTTTTATTGTCCTTTATTCCTTCTAAAGTTCTCTCTCACTTTCACTAACCCCTTGCTTGGGTCGAGATAATTACGAAAAATAAGACATCAAAAATTAAGTTTATTAAAAATCAACACCAATAATTAAAATTAAAAATTAAAACTCAATATTTAAACTAAGTTTGAATCTTGATGGTTACCTTTTTTTTACCATTGGATTCATTGCTTCGGTCATAGAGGAGTCTCCTAGCTGAGTTAGTTTTAGTTTTATTGTCATATTTTCCTAAGATATTCGTATTGTCATAGTTGTTTTGCAATTATCTTAAATATTTTACTTTTATCGATCCGGTTGGAAACCATTTTTTTTTTCCATTTCCTATGAAAAACAAAAAAAAAATCTGAATTCTGGGACCGATCGTTCTTTGTTGTGATTTTCACGCAAATGTGCTTATCACGTGTCGAAAATCGATATTTCCGAAAAAAAATAATCAAAACTTAGAGACAAGTCTATCAATATTTGCTGCAACTTCTTTGTAGATTTCGAAACTGTGTCAGGGAGTGAGAGCATAAACAGATAGAACCAGCTGCCAATTCTTTCAAGATAAGGCGACCATGGCTGTTCTGAAAGTGGTCTTTCTTTTTATGTGATCGTGTCTATAGTATTAGGTGTGTGCAAAGGCTTACAGAATTCCTTAAATTAAATCTGTTTATTATAATAAATTTGAAACAAAGTAAAAGGCTCGTGAGCCACTCGTGTTAGTTGGTAATAATGAATTAGGAGTGTGTTGCGAAGTGAAAAAGATATGTTTGAAAAGTGAAGATTATGATGATAAAGTGGGAAGACAAGGATTGACCCCTGACTTAAATAGGTCCAGTTAAAGCACGTGCTTTCGTTACCGTAACGTCATCAATGTTATTTGAAAACTCGAAGATATTTTTTAAAATTTTAGCAAGATAAAGAAAGCTGCTTTAATCAAAGCAAATGACACAAATTCTGATATAGATCTCGCATGATGAGGAAGAATTTTACCATTCCAACTCATGCTGAGAGACTATCAGACAATATTTGGAAATGCTGCATTATTATTTTGCCGCTTCTCTACAGTGAAAATAACGATGTACAGTAACAGAATCTAATGCAACTGTTTGTACTACAGTATGCAGTTTGTAATAAGCTAGACATCCCTAATATGTGTAGATGACACAGTGCTGACAGTAGACACAGAAAGGAAACTACAAAAACCCCTACAGAAGATAGGGGTGGAGAGCGAGAAGAAGGGACTAAACTTAAACTACAAGACAGAATGCATGGTTATCAACAAAAAGATCAGCCCTAAATATAAATTACAGGTTGGGGACACTAAAATCAATCAGGTGCGAAAATTAAAATATCTGGCAAGTGTTCTGACAGAGGACGGAAAGTGCGACGCTGAGATCTGAAGACGTATTGTGATGGCCAAAGACGCATTCCAAAAACTATGCAGATAATTACGAAACAGGAGGGTTTAGTTGGTAACAAAGAAAAAGAATACTGAATTGCTATGTGATATCTGTACTATTTTACGGTAGTGAATGTTGGACGGTCTCATCAAGGATGAAGAGAATCGAGGCAACAGAGGAATGGTTCTAGAGAAGGATGCTAACGATACCATGAACGGAACAGGTGAGAAACGATAAGAAAGGATTGCTTGGAAAATCTGATACTCACAAGGAGCATGAAAGAAAAAAGGGACAAGAGAAAGCAACGCGTGATATGCTTAACCGGCTTCAGCAAGTGGATGGCAGAACATGGTCTGGGAGAAATAATAAAAAGCAAACACTTATTGAGAGCTACAGGAAACAGACGGGGGTGGAGAGCCAAGATCTCTGACGTCCTGAAAGAACGTAGAAGGAAGAAAAACAAGGTGAAATGTCTACCGGCTCGAAATGAGAAATCAACGAGACAAGTTCGAAAATTTACCTACGATCTTCAAACACCTAAATGTAACGTCATTTGGTCATCCCTCTGTCTGAAATCTGTTCTTTTATTGTCCTTTCTCCTTTCTAAAGACTTTACGTTCTCGTTCACTTTCAGTAACCCCTAGCTTGGGTTGAAATAATTAAAAAAAATTAAAAGTTATTACAAAAATAAACAATTAAACATCAACACTACTAATTAAAACATCAACACTACTAATTAAAACTAATTAAACTGAGTTAGAATTTTAATGGTTAGCTGTTTATCTTTTATTGGATACATTGCTTCGAGCGGAGAGCTAGCCTCCTGACTTGGTTGCATTTTTATAATTACATTTTT
>OZ010579.1:78947230-78964730 GCA_963932145.1 Acanthosepion lycidas | reverse complement strand
AATTGCGGCCGTGCATTCGTTACACACACAGACACACACACACACACACGCACAAATCCTGCCTTTTATATATAGAGGTCACATAATATTTGTGAATTTTGAGTTACTCTATGTTAGGCATTTTTGAAGCTTTAAATCCTTTCCACCATAATCCACCATAATCCACAAAAATTATCATTGCTCAATGGTTAACTTCCCCAAGCCTTTGTATATATATATATATATATATATATATATATATATATATATATATATATATATATATATATATATATATTCTTGTAAAAATATATAATAATGGAAGGGTTGCAATTCAGAAAATATACGATATAATAAACACCCATTTCTGCATATATATATATGTGTGTGTGTGTGTGTGTGTGTGTGTGTAATCTACAACACCCTCCCCGGTCGTCCAAGACTTCCAACACTACGGCTGGTAGCTGAAGTAACCACTTCAATCCAGCCCTAATTATAAACCACGCTGTGATTTAAGTTTGATCATAAGGCAGCCAAGATCGAATCGTCGCATCTTCGTGTCGGGCTGGTCCAAGCAGGGCGATGACGTACAAGAAAAAAAAATAACACTCGAATAAATTGAACAAAAGTAAATATTGTTTTTATATCAGTCCTCCGTTCAATAATTGGTTTATATCAGAGTTTGCATGCAATTATCAGCCCAACCCGCGTCTAAATCGGAAGTTATATTATCGCTGTTGACTTGGCAAAGTTTGCTTTGCTACTTTGGTAAAGTTTGGCACAAGCCTGAAGTCAGAAGCTTTCGTCGGCAGATAATCACGTGGGGCGTTCTGCTGGGACGAACTCTCCGCAGTCTCTCTTCTGTCTCTGTCTCCGTCTCCGTCTCTTCTGCTTCTCTTCTCTATTTTGCGACTGCCGAAGTAAGAGAATTCGATAATTCTTCCACTCGCTCATATTATTAACTCTCACTAAATCTCCTCAGTGAGCGTGAGTGGCTTAGCCACCCCCTCCTGGTATTTCAACTCAACTTTCGACCAGGGGAATCAACTCCAAATTCATTGTTTACGAAGAATTAAATTTTCGCTTTACAGCTTTCATTTGCAGCTGTGTGTCAACCAACATTGCCCCATAAGTTTGGGTAACTTTTCCGTTGTTCAAACTGCTCGGCATACAATTCAAGGTGTTTATGTATGGATTAAATCTTCAATTCTTCCTATGGGCTTTTGGTATTAACCCTTCTCGTTTCAATGTCTCTCGGCACATAACACTTCCTATTGATAAGAAAACTTCCTTAGGTTTTATTTTACCGCGGCAAGAACAAATAGTATCACATATATATACATATATATATATATATATATATATATATATATATATATATATCCCTGTACTCTGTCAGATATTTCTGATTCCACCTGATATGTTCTATGTTTCCAAGAGCCAGGTTAGATTAAAAGTTCAGTATAACTGGCGCATCTTGATTGGGCTCCCCACTTATCGATTTCCAGACTTGACCAAAATTACGCCGCTGCGTGTGCGATGAATTTTTGTCACCCCTCAAATTCTCACAGCCATAACGTTGCTTGTCTCTTTCTTCTCAACCGATATATTCTCATCGCAGATGAATATTTTTGCTATAAACTTCCCCACTGCCTGTTTTTTTAAATCCATTTGCAAAATCCCTGTTTTATTAATCTTCCTGATTTATGCCTTCAATGATTGTCAAGTTCTTCTGGCCCTCTTGCCACATTGTGCGCCCTCGATAGGTTAACTCCCTACACACAAGCCACCAATCTGCCACTGGGTGGCATTACACTAGCTTCTACCGCTGTCGGACCTCCCGGTGTGTTCGTCTCGGCAATGTTACCACTGGTGGACCGTTAGAGGCCCACCCTTGCCACGCCAGTGGCTGCCACCAGAGGACTGCTGGTGTTGCCACCAGTGGGCCACTAGCAGCTTGCGTGTAGAGCTGTCTGTTTCTAGTTTTAAGCATGTCTCCTTTTTAGTATCTGTCTATATTTCTGTGTCCTTTTTGTTTCTATTTTCTGTATAATTCCTTCATTGCTTACGTGCTTCGTCCATCCTATTCTCAGCCTCCTCCTGTTGCGTATTTCTCTTCATTCTAGACTTATCTTCCTCTTTGAGGAAACGGTGCCGCCGTTCATTGCCATATGGGAGGATTGCTATTACTTGTCTCTTCAGCTCCCGTTTTTTAATCCGCTTTCGCATTTCTGTCTCGCATTTTCTGTCATCTTTTAAAACACGCTCTACATATTAAAATTTATTTACTTGCTTGATTCCAACATCTTCAAATGGTAACTTGGAGCTGTTTCTCCCTCTGATAAACATACGATGTTTCATACAACCGATAGTTTGTTCTTTCTTCGCGATTTCTTTTACAACTTTGTCTGGGAATTCCTGCAGTTTTATTCCTGTCTTTGCCATCAACACGGTGTCATCTGTCTATCTTATCTTAAGAATATAGCAACACGTAATAAATCCTGGTAGACTTCTAGACCTCTTAGGATCGCCTCAGTATATAAATTAAATATATTCGATATTACTGTCACTTCCTGCTGCTAGAATTATTTATGTTCTGTATCAGTGTCCGGACTTTTTTAACGATGTGCACCTACTTTCAAGGAGTTTTCTGCAACAACCACATCCACTCTCTGAGAGATTTTATTCCTGCTTTTTACACATACAGTATCACGTGTCTTTCGCGGGATCAGATGAACCTTTTAAACTTTGAATTCCTGATCTTTTTTTTTCCATTCTTGAAGACAGCTTTTCGTGAGCACATAAACTAATATTTGCTCATGCTCCAGTCGATAGCACAATTCCATTTCCTTCACATTTGCTTTTCAGCCGTGTTTATATTTATAAGCTTCTTCTGCTAATTTATGTTTTTGTCTTCTTTGAAATGTCAGGAGATTTTGAAACGTAGGCGGCCATTCTTCTATTTAGATTTGTATTCTTTATTGCCATGAGATTTTGGAAAGAAAATGGTGTGGTTTCTCGTTGCCTTCACTACGGTTTTGTCCTTCTTGTAGATTAACTGCCACGCAAGGCTAGAGCGCCGAGTCTACCGTACGATTTAATCCATATCTGTGGAAGGAAAATGGATTTCATGCTTTTCTCAAAGGCTTTAGTTCATTGTACGTTTTTTTTAATGCTATATCCCTCTTAGACGTACGTGATAAATTATCATGGCTCTCCACTGATTCATTTTCTTAGTGATCCTTGAATGACCATGATACGTTTAGAAAGATAATGTTAAGCTTTTTCTTTGACCCGTCCACAGTTTTGAATTCAGAGTTGTCCTTCTTGTTTTCACCTGTTATTCTTTTTGTAGAGAGGTTGTCAATGTTAGAGATCGGAGTCTACCCTACTATTAAGTAATCGACGGCTGTAGAGGGTTCGTGTTTTTCTAAAGAAAATTAGTGTATTTTACGTTATTTTAATGTTATATCTCTTCAAGACTCATGACTCTCCACAGATTCCTTTTCTTTGTGATCGTTGAATTGTTATATGTTCAGAATAATAATTGTGTGGGTTTCCTGTTGCCTCGTCCACGGTTTTGAATTCAAACTTAACCTTCTGGTTGCCGTCTATTCTAGAGAGATCTGTTTACCACCACTAATCTATATATGTGGAAAGAGAAAACAGATTCATGCCTTTCTCGAGTGCATTAATGCGAAATAGATGCAACAGACTGGGCTAGAACTTGAACCCAATTCGCTGATTCTGTTCTCGGCACGAAAAACCCCTAAAGCTCCAGCATTTTTTTAATCAGCTATGTTCACAATTTCATCATCTTTTTTTTTTCATATTCTTTTTTTGCCTTGTCTATTAAGGGTTTGATGTAGTTAAGGCTTATCAACCTTTCGAAGGTTATTTAAAGCCAGAAAATATTTTTTTAAGATTGTATGAATTCTTTGAGGATAATAATGACTCTCACTGAGGAAAGTGCTAACAATTAACCCATTGCTTGTGAGAGAAGGGGCGGATCCATAACGATTCAAAGGGTATTTGCGTGTAAAGAAATATAACGAACCCGACTGGAATAGGAACTCGGCTCTCCGATTTCCACTTTCGAGTTGTTATCCACTACACCATCAAAACATCCAAGATTATACCTCCCGGTACTCCCAAGTGGTCACCTATCTAGGTATTAATCAAGCTCGACGTTCACAAGTTACATTATTCGGACTAATGTCCTCATCTTTGTCGCCATATTTATCACAGCGTTTCGGCCGCTGTACACTCCGGCCTTCTTCAGGTGGCTGGAATGTCAAACTGAAAGCTTTATTTCGCTCACTGGGGTAGACTGTTCTGGTTCCACGTGCCATGTCTAATGGGTGTCAGTTATCTCCTGTTAATTCCCCTCTCCAAGTTCTCCACCGCCTTAACCAGCTATACAGATACTGGAGGTCGACGTTGCTTAACTTCGATGTTTGTACTAGAACCAGTGTTTCAACGAGATATAACCGTAAACCATATGTGTGTATGTGTTTATCTGTATCACTCCCTCACCCCCCTCTCTCCTCTCTCTCTCTCTCTCCCCTCTCTCCCTCTCTCTCACCGCCTCTCTCTACCCCTCTCTCCTCTCTCTCTCACCCCCTCTTTCTCCCCTCTCTCTCACCCCTCTTTCTCCCCTCTCCCCCCTCTCTCCCCTGTCTCTCTCCTCTCTCTCCCCTTCTCTCACCCCCTCTCTCTCTCCCCTCTCTCCCTCTCTCAAATATGACTACTTCGCTCCGCCTCAGAAGAAACAAAGAATATGTTAAGCAAAAAAAAAAAAAAAAAAAAAAACCTTGAAGGAAAATAAAACATGTCAAAGGTGAATGATCCCTACGAACTACAGACAGAAGTTGATGTCTCAATGAAATCAGCTTGGAGAAAGCAAGATTTATTCCATTTATTCTACACCCATATAAACAATCGTGGTGAATCACAACACACAAATGGAAGATAATGACATGAAAGAAGTTATCTCCCTTGGATCTAACTCTTCGAGCAATAAGGAAAGACACGTGCGACAGGTTTCGCGTGTCCGCCATCCAGCCACTGTCGAAAGTAAAGAAAAGATTACAATCGTGACATGGCATATTAGGACACTGTACCAACGGGGAAAAGTAACACAGGAAATGGAAAGGCTGTATATTAACATTCTGGGAATATGTTAAACAAAATGGAAATGTAATCTGTATTTTATACACGATGTTCACAGAATAATAGACAAGAAGATTATAATAGTGTTGAACTATAATTAACGTTTGGCAGTTTCGATGGTTTTTTTCTGCTGAAACTGTAAAAGCACCAAAGAAGAAATATATGAATTACAAAATTCTTAATAGCAGAGCAAGTCACAAGAAATCTTTATTATCATAGGAGATCAGAGAGCCTTTCAAATTATAATACCTGTTCTTCACTTCTCTGACCTGTCTCTCTCCTGGGAAAGTTCGCAGAAAAGCTTTTCGAGATGCCTGATGCCAGGTATTTCAACCCAGTGGCAGTATCTCCCTCATTAAACCAAAAAAGGTGGGGCGGTAGCATCCAAACGCCAGTCTGACAGTCGTAGCGGGGATTTGCGATTTAAAATGTGTTGCATTTTGTGTCGTAGAGGGCGAGTAAATAACCCGGTCTCCGGGCCGGTATCAATGTGTAGTATCTGTTATTTAACTTTCTGTCGTGGTTCTGTCATCTGACAGTATTTTTGTTTTGTTTTTTTCATCCTTTAAGCCCTAAGCAAGACAAAAATCCTACGAGACTACAGAGAATGAATTAAAGTGAAAGAGAACAAGGGAGTGAAAGTGAAAAAGAGAGTGAAAGTGAAAGTGAAAGTGAAAGTGAAAGAGAGTGAAAATGAATGAGAAAAAGGGAGAAAAGTGTAAGAGAACAAGATAGTGAAAGTGAAAGAGAACAAGGGAGGGAAAATGAAAGAGTACAAAGGAGGGAAAATTAAAGAGAACAAATGAGTGAAATTGAAAGAGAACAAGCGAGTGAAAGTGAAAGAGAACAAGAGAGAGAAAGTGAAAGTGAAAGAGATCAAGGAAGCGAAAGTGAAAATGAAAGCGAAGAAGATGACTGATAACGCGGAAGATTTAGGAAACGTAAATCGTCATCTTCTGTCTTTCTGAACCCTGTTCCTTTATTTTTCCTTTCCTTACTTTTCCTCACGGAAGTCTTCTCATTCTGTTTCACTCCTGTACCCACCCCTTCCATATTAACGTTTTGCTTGCGGGGAAATGATTTTTGATTGGGATGGCCAAAGACGCATGTCAACAGCTTGACAAAGTATTACGAGACAGGGGGGATTTCGTTGGTAACAATAAATACTGAGCTGTTACGTGATATCTGCCCTCCTTTACGGCAGTGAATATTAGACGGTTTACTCAAAGATGAAGAAGAGACTCGAGGCAACGAAGGCGTGGTTCTACAGAAGGATGCAAAGGATACCGTGGACCGAACATGTGAGCAACGATGAGATTTTAGAGACGATGCACACAAGAGGAAACTTATAGTTAACATCAGGAAGAGGCAGCTGAAATTTCTGGTATACGCAATGAGAAAGGAGGACTTGGAGAATCTGATACTCACATGGTTGATAGAGGGAAAGAGTGACAAGGGAAAGCAATGCGTGACTTACTTAACGGGCTTCAGAAAGTGGATGACAGAACAGGGTTTGGTAGAAGTAGCAAAAGGTCAAAACATATTGAGAACTAAAAGGGATAGGAGGAAATGGAAAGCCATGATCGCCTACGTCCTGAAGGGACACGGCACATAAAATAATGAAGAATTAAAAGTCGATCTCTTTTAGGATAGAACTAGCGACAAGCCGTCAAACCGATGAAAGAAAACAAGGGATAATATAAGAACATGACAGGTCGAGATCCTTGATCTCATGAAAAGACGCAGTAGATAAAACAAGGGAATAGTACAGAATATGACCTTAGATAAGTGTTGTGGATTCCGGGATGAAATCCGGGACCAATAAATAATAAACGCCAAGAATGAATATATAAAAATAATGTCTTAACGTAATAATACAAACTGGTAAAGCAGGTTAGTAGTTCCAGGAATACGGGTTAGTAGCAAAATATCTATACAGTCTTTGGTATTGAAGTATCGCTGTATGACTTCTTACTGAGTCTACGTGCTCGCTCACTGTGACCCCTACATCGCTGTTACCTCACTCTCACTCTTCCGGTTACCTACAACCTTTTACGCCGTCACTCTGGACTCGACGCGACGCGACGCGACTCGACGCGACTCGACTCTGCGGTCTCTTACTCTCTTCTCGCTCTTGCAGTAGTATATGTATATACTGGGTGAGTTCATTTGTATAAAAAGGGGTGAAACCCTCAACAATAAGGGTATCCGAAAGTAAGTGCGACGAAACGAGAGAGAAATGACAGAGTAACAACTGTGAAGGGATAGCAATTGTGCAGGTATATGCAGAAGGTGTGATAACAGACAAATAAATAAAATGGCAGAACATATAATCTTCGAGAGGTTGCATAATATCTAAAGAGGATACAACTGAAAAAGGACTCTTCCATTACAAGAAATACGAGAAAACGTCTTTTATGTTTCCCCTCAAGTGTATCAGATGACTGATCTCCACAACTTCCTATCTCTTATAGCCCTCAGAATCTTTTTTTTTTCCTTTTACCAAGCCACTTGTCGACCGTTCCGTCCTCCACTCACAGAAACACATAAAGTAGAAGCTCCGCTGTATTCCCCCTGTCTCTCTTGCTATACAAACACCGTTGCGATGATGGGTGATTCGATAGAAAAAACTTAAAGAACTTGATACGCAATGAAACCAAGAAGACTGAATGGTTGTTAAAAAAAAAAAACTTCTCATTATATAAATTATATGTGAAAAATAACAAATACGGAAATATAATCTGGGTTGATTAGTAAAAAATGTCGGAGAATCTGATGCAGGAATCTGATACGGCAAAGGAATAGATATGATTCATTACGGAAACTGACGAATAAAGAAGTGCTAGACAGCTATGTAATACCTAATCTCCTACATAGCAGCGAAGAAATGGAAATTAGAGGCCACAGAACTGAGATATATTTCTGCTTACGAATAATGAGAATACTACGAAGTGATTATGTGAGGAACAAGGAAGTTTTTAGCTAAACAATTACTACAAAGAAAAATAATAATACTAAAAAATTATATCGCCATATATAATGAATAACAAAGACTTGGGGAAGTTAACTATTAAGCAATGATAATTTTTGTGGAAAGGATTTAAAACTTCAAAAAATGCCTAACATAGAGTAACTCAAAATTCACAAATATTATGCGATCTCTATCTATAAAAGGCAGGATGTGTGTGAGTGTGTAATAAATGCACGGCCGCAATTTTCGACAGATTTGTACCAAGATTTACATGCACATGCCCCAAGTTAGCGAAGAGGCCAAGACCGACTTTGCATTTCCCATCTCCCATCAATAGTGGAAATAATCGATGTTTTCATGTTTCTAAGGCAGTTTTCATGTAGTTTTCGGCCATGTTCTACTGGCCAGAGTGAGAGCCTATAGCTGGCTGCCACGAATAGGCGGGAAGATTCTATTGGCCAACGTGAGAGCCAACATCTGACTGACACGAATGTTAACTAGCATGCAAAAAAAAAATCGATAACTGCATTTCATCACAAGTGGCAAAAATTTAAATCTGCATGTCACTTTACTTTAATTGGCTCATTCGCTTGCTTAAACTGAACGTTGATTCTGATTCCACAGAACTGGGTTGGGTGTGAAAAGTATTTGTTGTTAACATTCTTTTTTCATTCGGTTTTTCCAGTTACGAGTCCTTTTTTAAAGCTGATCGTTTTGTGTTCATTTTGTTTAGTTCTTTTTTCGTAACAGATTTAATGTTTAGTATAGAGCTTAGAAAAAATCGCAGTGTGAGATAGGCAAGAAGTAAGTATGTAGCAACATCAGCACGGCAATGGGCACTCCTTTAAAGGCAAGGAAGGGCAAAAATATTTTAAGTCAAGTGATAGCGATTGCTCTATGAGTCGTACGATTTTTAAATCAAGCCCGAGCAACGCCGGGCCATGCTGCTAGTTCTTTATAATTGTCTTAACGGTGTGCAAGTAATGACGATACACCGTGTGTAACAGCAAAATTGTCGAAATTGCATAAAAAGCAAAATTATCCATTTGTTAGATTAAGCTTTGAACCGTTCTATTTTAGAAATGATTAAAGATATCTTAGAGTTTATAACGCTACTGGACTCTACTTTGAACAATAAGAATGTGTAATTACTCTCTAAGTAACAGAAGAATCGTGACGAAATCGATCATAAACGAAAATGATATGTTCATCATTAACGGATCAAAAGCTCATGAACGATTGAAATATAATTCATATATATATATATTTATATATGTGTGTGTGTGTGTGTGTGTGTGTGTGTGTGTGTGTGTGTGTGTGTGTGTGTGTGTGTGTGTCCTGGAGTAGCAAGATGCCTAGCAAGTTTCACGTACGATTTCATCTCCAAGTTCTTTTTCACTGATCTTTGGACTGTCATAGCAGAAAGTTCTCTCTCACGTGGCAAGCGCCTTATAGATTGAGTTGGATTTTTTCTAATTGATATCTATAGCTATAAGTTGAAATGATGATCCCTCTACCTGTTGCGACATCATCGCCCAGCTTTCTTCTCTACTGTTCCCTCTTTTTTTTTAATTTATTCATCGTTCTCTTGATGGTTCTTGAATAGTCTTTGAAGATAGAAGCCATTGTATGAATGTTCGTACCCCATTACTGAAAGCCTGAATGATTTTTTTCCTCTCACCATTTGCTCAGTTAGATATTAAAAATTTTGTGGGATGGACAATCTTGCTGTTAAACCAGTTGTATATATATATATATATATATATATATATATATATATATATATATATATATATATATATATATATACGATTTGTATTGTTCGAACTGTTATCCTTAAATTTATTGTCATATTCACGACGCATGTCACGTGGGACTAAAACAATCTACCACGGTGTACGAAAGAAAGTGTCCGGTTCGAAATTCCAACAAATATTACCTGAAGAAGGCTGGAGCGTACAACGGCCGGAACATCTTGTATAGGACAATGAATATGAGGACAAAAGTCTGAACAATGAAAATAGTGTAAATAGTTAAAATATCGCATCTCAATATAGATAGATAGAGAGTGGGAAAGAGAGAGAGAGAGAGAAAGACAGAGGGGAAAAGAGAGAGGAGGTAATTACTATTTTGACAGATAAATATTGCATGTTTACGGACTGAGGTGTGAAAGTGACATCCCACTTGGAATGAAGTGGGGGTGTTGGTTAAAGTATTAGGTTGGTGCAAAAATAATGACGTAATAATGTCGTTTGTTGACGTTAAAAAATACGTCAAAAAACGACATTATTGCGTCATTATTTTTGCAACAACCTAACATACATTGAGACTTAAATCTTTCTTATATAACATTAGATCTTATTCAATTCGATATTTTGTCAGTTTATTTCAGCTTGTCTGCTGCCCATGAGCGGCACCCGCACAAATGCATCCCACCCCACTCTCAAAATACGAAATGTGGAGCCAACTTTCTCGTCTGTGATGTATGAGAAACAGTTCGCTCTTCTCTGAAGTGTTGGTTTACTTATCCAACTGCCCAACGTTGTTTTCTTTTTTTTTTCTCGCGTGTGTACATCTCATGCGAAGTAATGCTCGCATGTGTTCACCTCTAGGACCACCACTGAGAGCAGATGAACCTCAGAGCTCATCATCCAGCTGGGGTCATCGTAAGTCAAATCTGCAGCTGGCTTCCTTTCACAGTTCTAGTGTGAAAATGACGTCAAGCCGATTCTGGTATAATACCACGACTTGAAGCGTTGATTTCTATGTCCACAACTCCAAATGCTCTGTCTACGATACATTCTTCAATCGTAATTTTATAAAATGTTCAGAATATATATATACATATATATATATATATATGAAAATGTCGATGGACATAAGAGTAAGACTAATCCAAACACATAACTGAAATTTTTATAAGATCAGCGTTCCGTTTCAATATGATCACGTCGTCGTCACGTGAGCGATGTTGTGAAAACGTATTCGAAGATGATTTGAAAATATTAGATGAGCTCGATTTAACGATTTTCTCATACTTTTTCATGTTGAATTGAATGTAATCTAATGTTAATTATGTTTTATGAATATGTCCTGATGATGGTCTATTAGACCGAAACGTCCGACTTTGACATTATATTAACATTAAAACAGCATAATTGCATATTGGTATTTTTGGTTGTTTTTCCGTATATTTTTCTTCAAGTATATATATATATATATATATATATATATATATATATATATATATATATATATATATATATATATAAGCAATCCCTCCCTAATATTTGTTTCAATGGAAATGACTGACGAGCTTTTTTTTCTGTTTTCATGTGTGAGGACAATACATTTTTTAAAGAGATAGTGTATGCAGACATCTTCCAAATGGCTAGTCGTTCGAAGTGCTTTCGGCTAGTTTATCAGCCACCTATGTCCGATAGTTTTGCTAGTACTACCGCAAATAATGTCTAAATTGCTGATATGTTGATGTTTCTGTTTAATTCCTGAACAGGAACAGTAAATATCAGCATCATTAGTACGCCCCCCACTATAATCACCAGCGTTATCTTCAGCAGCAGCAGCAGCATCCTTCATTTGCATGTTTCTCTAACAGAGATTACAAATCGGAAAGTCGATTCAAATATTTCAAATGCAATTTTCAACAGCAACTTCAGAAGATACATTATCCTTTTCCCTTATTTTCTTCTGTCTAATAATCTACTCCGATTCTCCGCCCTACGCCTTGGCTCTGATAATGAATCAGTTCATGGTGCAGCTGTTTGTTAGTCGATATGAAGTTAATTACAGGATTCGCGTGAGTTAACCATGGAATCAGTTGATGTCTTATTCCTGTATTATCACCTTTTTTTTTTCAAAATTAATTGCTAATAGCCTTGCTTGGCATTAGCCAGCATTATCGAAAGAATAATGAAAAATTAATTTTCGAAGCACAACATATACCTCTACCGAGCATACACGTACAAACACATAAATAAAAAAAAGACAAGAGGAAAAAAACATTCTTCGCCGACGCGTTTCGTCCCCGGAGCAACTTTATCAAAGCAAAGTAATTTTTATTTTGTAAGAACATGTTTATATAAAAGCGAGGTTATCAATGGCTTTTAAGTTTGAGAACGTTCATGAATTTCCACCAGTCGTTGAAAGATCAGTCAAGACATATGGAGGACACAAAGTGCCATAATTCAAAGTCTGGCAAAAACAGAGGAGAGACGCAGATTAATATTTTAATGAATATTGATTAAATTGTGATTAGATTATTGTAGTACGTGTTGTAGTATACCAACGGACGATAAGGGGTATATCTCCATTCACAGAAATACAGTAGTAAATACTGTATATTGGTCTGCAGTTTCGTCTCGGGAAACAGCTACCCGACCCTCGTTTTATGCGTGGTCTACGGGGAAATTAAGGCTGCGCCTACGGGCTCGGATACTCCACGTTATATTCGCCCTTATGACATATCTAACCGCGTGGGGCGGTTGGTAGATATCTTGCAGTTAAAGATTCGTTTGCAGCTGTGCTGGTCACTCTTTGCCTCCGGGTAGAGAGGATTCCCAGACTAGGTTATATCGAAGGGCAGAATCTCGTCCGGGATATATATATATATATATATATATATATATATATATATATATATATATATATATATATATTAATTTCGATTATAGGTGCTGTTTAACTTATAATTGCATGAATCATTCATACAAAAAACAATATTTGTTTTTGTATGAATGATTCATGTAATTATATATATATATATATATATATATATATATATATATATATAATATTATATATATATATATAATATTATATATATAATATTTTATATATATATATAATATTAAAAAATATATATATAAAATATTACAAATTATATATATATATATATATATATATATATATATATATATATATATATATATATATATGACGTGTAGCACAGTGAGTTCTAAATGTTAAAAGAGCTCATGATAATAATAGAGAAAAAGTCATGCAAATAAGAGATATACATTTTCCCTCATCATTAGTATAATTGTTTTTTACAGGATAAAATCGTAAGACGCTGTTCAGCATTCAATCATATATATATATATATATATATATATATATATATATATATATATATATATATAACTATTATAACATATGTTTTTTTAATTTCTCTTGTTTTCTTATATGTGCTATCACTCATGGTTTTTAAATTATTTCTAGGGATTATTTCTCCAAGTTTTTTTAGGAATTTTGGTCATCTTCAAAGAGTAAAGTTGTTTGCAATGATAATAGTTATTATTTGTTTTCTGCGGCGTCTTCTGTTGATAGTTTTTTAGCCTAAGTTTTGTATCCGAATTTTTCTATGGTGTTAAGTATTTTGATGTTATGGCCTGTGTTCGACGCTCTATCATCCGATTTTTGAATAGAACAACCGTTGATTCTACTTCTGTTTCGTTTCCTTCTAGGATACATGCTATCTTGACAATCTAGACCTTCCTCTCATTGTTTTATGGTGGGGGTGCAATGTTTGTACTCTTACGATCCATCCAAGTCTCTCTTCTTCCAGCAATTTACACCAGCTGATTTGGAAGGATACTCGCTGATTGTTTCTTGTTTAATCCCCCTTTCATTCAGTAGATCCTGGAAGTTTCAAATTATTTCACCTCTCTTTATCTATTACATAAATTCTTTTTCTAAATCCAAGTCTCGTTTCTGGTTCCATTTCTCTGAAAATCTGCAACAATCGACGGCTATGTGGTGACAAGTGAGGACCACAGTCACTATGATTGATGCTGAATTGTGGAACTTTGCTACCCAATCCTCATCTAAGTATTTCGTCCTTAAAGAGTAGGGTTTTATTGATTTCAGTTGAATCGACTAAAATCTATACTTATGTCTACAATATAGAACAGCGTGTTTATTAAGAAAATGATAAAAAAAAAAACAAGGACAAATTGAAGAAATAGATTTTAATACTGTCTTTCCACGTTTGTTCTCCACATTTCTACTTTGGAAAGTAAGGAAAAAAACCGAATTCTGGTATAAATGTCAGAACACCTTTAAACTTTCCTAACTTCACTGACTTTATTTACGTTTTCATATCATGTTCCGAATCTTTCCTTTTTTTTTAATTAATTTATTTTTATTTTCTTTATTTGTTCTTGTTTTTCTCGGTCAATTTCTCTTTTGACTTATTTGTTTATTTTCTTCTGAGTGAGGAATTTTACCTATATCTTTCTTTCTTTCTTTTTTTTTTTTAAATTTCTTATTTACTTTCTTTTGTGGGAAGTTTTGGATGCCGTTCTGCTTTCTAGCCATTTTTTTTTTCGAACCATTTCTTCCTGTCTATTCTCGTCAGGACATTTTTCCCCTTTTTACAATTAACTTTTTCTATTCGGAACGGGTGTAAACGATTTCCTGTTACTTCCCTGGACTTTCCACGACGTTGAACACGGACAGTCGTCCCAAAAAAAGCGATATCCGGTAAAGATTCAAGTCAGATTTCAACACAAAGACGGAGTTCTTACATTTACGGTTACTCCAGAGTACCTGAGTCTCTCTCTCTCTCTCTCTCTCTCTCTCTCTCTCTCTCTCTCTCTCTCTCTCTCTCTCTCTCTGAGAGTCTATCTTTCTAAATTTCTGTCTGAGTCAATCTCTGTCTCTCTCTGAATCCCTCTCCTAGTCCCATTCTCTCTCACTCTCTGTATTTCTCTCTTTTCTCTCTCTCTCTTTCTCCTCTGAGTGTCTATCTTTCTGAATTTCTCTCTGCGTCAGTCTCTGAATTGCTCTGTCAGTCAGTCTCTGTCTCTCTCTGAATCCCTCTCCTAGTCTTATTCTCTCTCACTCTCTGTAAGTCTCTCCTTCTCTCTCTCTCTCTCTCTCTCTCTCTCTCTCTCTCTCTCTCTCTCTATTCCGGAAACTCTTTCTATCTCAGTTAATCTCTCTTTCTCCGAATCTCTCTGTCTCTGTCTCTGTCTCTCTCTCTCTCTCTCTCTCATTCTCTCTCAGTCTTTCTCTTTCTATTTCTGTGTTAATCTCTCTGTCTGCGCCTCTCTCCTTGAAACAGTTTCTCTCGGTGTACCTCTCTCTCTCTCTCTCTTTCTCTCTCTCTCTCTCTCTCTGATTTTATTATGTACTAAGATACGATAAACAAATATGGACAGAATCCTTTGTTTAATTCAGTAACAATAACAAATGTATATATAATTGATTGATTTGCTATTTACGGTTTATCAGCCTGTTGCAGATTATTTAAAGCCAGAAAATATTTTTAGATCGTAAGAAATTTTTGGGAGATGATTTATAGATAAATAGCAGAACAGTATGGCTAAGTAACTCTGAATTCCAAACTGTATGTAGCCATGGCGTAGCACATACTATACAGCTAAAGAAAAGACCGTTCGCATTGGGTCGATGATCCCGACTTCGTTTGTATAATGATTATGATAGATAGTTGATTAGCAGGTTAGACATTCAAGCATTAGTTTTATAATGAATTTAATACTCACAAGGTGTTCCTTGATTGAAGTACTGAGTCTAACCTAAACTCAATAAACTGTGCTGGTCACAATTAGCTGTGCATATCCTGAAGGAATTTGGATCATGGTATACGCTGTACAGCGAATGTAATATTTCTATGACACCAATATGAGACATAGCGTTCCGGTCACTTTCACAAACGAGATTTTATATTAAAAAAAAACATATCAAACAATATCTTAATCAGAGAAGGTCACATATCTCTTATGCTTGTAAAATCCGGTGATATGAATAACTGTAGGTAGAAAATGGTGCCCCAAGTAGGTTGTTATTCATTGGTGGTGAATGAATACCCGTTGATTAGAATGTTTTCAGCGTACCCAGCACTCCGCCACATCTCTTTCAATAAAGCATCTTTAACTCTCTAAATACCTGCCGGTTAGTGCCCCCGTCACACCGAAGGTCTTCACCCGACGTTGATAAAGGCATTATACAATCAGGCTAATAATGAGCAGGTTCTTTTCCTGTACTTTGGAATTGACCAGAAGAGCGAACTACTGATTAGCATTGGCGGAGCGCAAAGCATTGACGTCGGGCCCGCCTTAACCGGCTTACTTTGTGTCGGACGCGGCCACTCTCCAATAGAAGTGGTCAGCAATTATCGCTTTTAGTTTGAGGCATAATATGCTTCTAATCTTTTGCATTTCGTGCGCAGTTGGCGGAGAAGGGAAGAAGTTTGCCGAGATTAGAGTACTGACATTTAAAAGGATCAAGTGTTCAGCATTCATATTTGAGGAGCTATATCTCTTTGTGATTGCAGTCATCTTTTCTGTTGGTAAGTCACGAACTTTGAATTGATCAACAATGAGACTGTTTCTTTCTTTCATTTCTGTCCCATCTCATCCAGCCTATCTCACAAAAGTATGTGAATTTATATTATATATATATATATATATATATATATATATATATATATGAATAAATAGGCAGATATATACATACTGTTAAGAATATATGGATACATAGGTATATTGTCAGATGCACATACATTGATAATAACTTAATTGTTGCATACATAGACACACATGCGTATATATATATATATATATATATATATATATATATATATATACAGACACATACATATATATGTGTCTATATATATACATATATATATGTGTTTATGTGTGTGTGTGTATGTATTTATATATGTATATATGTGCATTTATATCACTGAGTATAAATCATTCATTTTACGCAGCATATATTAATATATTAGGTTGGTGCAAAAATAATGACGTAATAATGTCGTTTTTTGACGTATTTAACGTCAAAAAACGACATTATTACGTCATTATTTTTTGCACTAACCTAATATAATCTTTGTCAATGCACTTAAACCGACGTTTCTCGTTAATCATATTGACAGAATATTTTGAAATTTTTCGAAGTTGTAAGATTTCGATCAAATATATATATATATATATATATATATATATATAGCCACACGCTCCCGAATAGATATCCTAATAAGGAATAAACATATGCCAAATCTTTTGTTTTCGAGTTATTAAGTTTATAGATTACAGTAGACGCTGTTAAACGTACAATTGAAGATACAATGCAAAAATACTTTTAAAGGAACCTGCCTCAGAAATGTGACGATAAACAGCGGCGAAGTTTCAATCACAAGGCTGCCATTGGTCTGGAAACCCAGTCGGATACAGCCGAGTAGCCTCGCGTCAATTACCATTCACGCGGCCGTATGTAAAAATCATATCTGTCTGCTCACGATATGAATATCCTGCCATTGTTAAACGGAACACTTCTCAGTTAACTCCCTACTACACACGTTATACGTTGAAGACAGATTAGTCACAA
>OZ010579.1:78939730-78942230 GCA_963932145.1 Acanthosepion lycidas | reverse complement strand
TAAGGGAGTAAAAGTTTTCCTGGTAATATTTTGTTTTGTCAAAAATCTATTTCTGGTAATATTTTTTCCTCAACAATGTATAGCTGGTAATAATATTTAAAAAATGTATTGCTAGTAATATTTTTTTTCAAAAACATACTGCTGGTAATAGTTTTTTTCTTCCATAATTCATTTCTGATAATAATTTTTTACAGCCTATTTCTGGTATTAAAATCTTTTATTACACTTTTATATTGCTTTTTACCACTGTTTCGGGGTTAACTATTTACCCATAGCTGGGACCCTAACAGGTGCCACCACCCCGGGTCAGAGTGGACCTGGGAACATCAGCAATTAAGAGGTGGTTCCACGTTCCTCAAAACCTCCTGATCAGAGGCCTTTCTGCCGGATGTAGTTTATCGTCATACCCAGGACACGGATGTGTTTTATCGTCATACCCAGGACGAAGTGCGTAATAGAGAATATGAAAAAATAAAAATAAAAAAAGAGAACGATAAAAACAAAGACATTACGAAGACAGAATATAACGATGGTCATTGCGTTTACATTTTTCAAGACCAAAGTTGTTTGGAAAGAATGGCGCCGGAAGTAAGTTCCACATGCGAGAAGTGCAACAGATGAAAGTATTAGCATATAACTTACGGTTATATGTAGCCAATTCAACTTTAAAGTAATGCGGCCTTTCTGTCTAGTACTGCACATGAATTCATAAATTTTCGGGTACAATAGAGCAAAGTAATATTTGTCTTTGAAAATATAAAAATATGGCTTAAGGCCAAAAAATGAAGATAAGAGAAGGCTAATCTTCAGTCGGTCTTATCTTAAACTTAGCTAGCCACAATTACTGACCCAAATATGCCACAGTATTTTTTACACCAAAACAACACATTCTTGCTTACGATTCTTATTGCACTGAGCCATAATACCTCATGTCTCTATGAATTCCTAACTAGTTCCCATATGTACAATTTGTTTGTGGAGTTATGGAATAAAAATAACACTTAAAAAGAAATAAAACCCCAGTGAATATTTACAATGATTACAATAGAAGAAAGTACATTCGAAGAATTACCATGAAATGATTTATAGAAAAGACACAGGGAAGGTAACTGAAGCCAAAATGCCAGGTCAGAACCAATAACATTGCTGATTCTGCTTTGGATTCTATCAAGAATCTCTAAATATATACAAGATGGGGGACATCTTTCGAACACCGGTTACTATAAGCAACCACCTACAATCCGAACTAAGTTTCCTCTTTATATAACCGACAAAGCATTGATAAGCCGTAGCAAACCCGCCTAGCGCTTTAACCTCTGGTTAAGTTAGAATAAACTTGCCTCCCCTAAGTGTATTGGTGTGAAAGTGAAAACTACACACTAGGCTAGAATTTGAACTCTTCTCGTCGATTTTACTTTTCACACAGAAAGTCTGATTTAACGTCCCAAATGTAGAGCGCCTAAGTCGTATCGAACTCAGTACATATTAGTAATGCCTTTAATAGGTTAACATGCTAACGGTTTAATCAAGGCGAAGTTTCCTTAATTGGTTTAATACGGATCAACCCCATGAGGACTGAATGCATTTCAATAGGAATAGTTAGCCAGATTTATTAAGTATTTGCTCGGATTAGTTTAGGAAGGTTCAAAACCAAAAATAAAATATGAACGACCATATGAGGATCGAATTCAATACAGTGGCAATAAATCACTTCCACAACGCCACTCCACATTCAGCATGCAATAAAATCATTTTTTTTTTAATTTATTTCCGTTTTCTAAAGTTAATCTTTTTAATTCGTTCTTTCTTTTTCTTTTTTTCTTCGCTCCTTTTTATTTCTTCTTTCGTTTCTTTCTTTTTTTATCTCATTCTTCTCACGCGTTCTGACTTGCTCTCTCTTTTTACTTGTCTTTCCTTTTGTCACTGTCTCTCTCAAACACATACTCTCCTTCTCACACACACACCCACCTCTCTCTCTCTCTCTCTTTCCCTCTAAAATTCGGCCGAGCACTTTAGAGGGAAAGCTCGAATTTGTAAACCATGCTACTGCTGATAATGCAAAGCTCTTCTATAAATCAAGCTCTCTAAGTCACTACCGTGTTTATTCAAAAATAAATACATAAAAATTCACCTTCCTCTCTGCCGGGAGCTGATAGCTTAGTGGAGAAAGCACCGACTGATGCCAAATCAGTCGGGTTTCGGTCCTGGCTAGAAACAATCGGGTGATACAGCGAAACAGTCTGTCTGTGGATGACTATATATATATATATATATTAGGTCCCTTTTTACTTTACTTTTTTCTCTGTCACACTATAAAAACAAACTATTCGTGTAGATAACAAATGGACGTAAATTTCGAAGCGTTTAGCACCAAGGCAAGAAACGATGGGAAGATGGATTTTAAATCTTAGCCAAATCAACCATTTATTCGGATTGATAAATTGGGAATATGAAAGATCTACCACGAAATCGTTTCAGGAAAACTATGTTCCTGTTAAAT
>OZ010579.1:78769730-78934730 GCA_963932145.1 Acanthosepion lycidas | reverse complement strand
TGTCATATCCTGCTATGGCAACAGCAAACAACTTTGAGCGAAACTACCAATAAGGATTCTAAAATATTGCTTTAGCAATTAAGTTCCCGCCGTTTTTTTTAGATTTAATTTTTTAAAAGGTTTAATAAAAATAACAACTAATTAATCAAAATGTATTTTTCCTTGTTATTTACAACTTCTACCCAACGTTCAACAAGATTTTTAATACCTCGTTAGTAGAAATCACCTTGTTTCGACTCGAAAAATTCATCCATCCAAGCACTCAATTCTGCATCAGTATTGAACGAAACTCCGCGCATAGCATTTGAAAGAGGTCGAAAGACGTGAAAATTTGTTGGTGCCAAATCGGGAGAGTATGAAGGGTGTGGCAGTACTTCCCAGCCATTCATTTGAATGGCTTCCTTGGTCATATTATCAATATGAGGGAGGGCGTTGTCGTGCAGCAAAAAAGCTCCATGCTACCGATTAGGTCTTTTCTCTTGGATAGCTGTGTTGAGTCGTTCCATCTGTTGATCAGGTTCCGCTTTGACCGTTTGGTTCCGTTCAAGCAGTTCGTAATTGATAATCCCTTCCCAGTCCCACCATACGCACAAAATTTACCGTTTTACGCGGATGAAGACCTTATTTCACGCCCGGTGTCACTTGTTTACCGGGACTAAGCCATTCCTTGCGCTGCTTCATATTGATGTACAGGCAATATTTTTCGTCCCCAGTAACGATTCAGTAATGAACTCATTCCTTGTGTCCATGAGTTGAGCGGTGACGAACAAGCAAACCAGCGGAGATTGTGGCTCGTTGATTTTTGTTGCCACTTAAAGCACGCGGAACCTATGCTGCACACTTCTGAACCTTTCCCATTGTGGGAGCATTCCATTTTCTCTCCCAGTTACCTTGTCGTTTGACGAGAATTTTCGTGCAAACGTTGATTTCATCGCTCTTCATCGAACTCAACTGGACGGCCAGAACGAGGTGCGTCTTTGAACTTGGCATAGCAATCACGAGCGGTTCTTTCAGCTATGGCATCCTCTCCATGCACAGCAGCTTTTGCGGCCTTAGAACCTTGATTAAAAGACAAAAAGGAGGTGTCAAAAATTCTTAACTTGACATTCCATTTTAATGATCTGAAAATAAACAGAAATTAACTTAAATTAACTCGAAAAAAATAGATTACAAAATGATTCCAAAATAGAATTCTGGGAAAAAAATAGATTCCAAAATTTAAAAACACAATAGATTTCAAAATTTAAAAAACGGCGAAAACTTAGTTGCCAACCCAATAGATAGGCGTTGAAAATGAATGCAGTGGAAAGGGAAGTAATATTATTAGGCAAAAATAATGACGTAATAATGTCGTTTTTGACAAAAAACGACATTATTACGTCATTATTTTTGAACCAACCTAATAATAATGCAGAGTGCTAAAGGTTAATGCTAAATCAACAAAGGCTCACACGATAATGTCGTGGAGTAAATAGAACTATGGTTAACCGCATCTACCTATATTCCCGCTGCAAGTAACCGATTCCCACCAATGCGTGCTGATACTCCTGGCGCGATGAGTGATGTGATCTCTACGGCGGATGAAGTGCGGCTCGTCGATTTTACCCTTGCAATGCAACGATCTTGATGAATATCTGTACGCCATGACCAGACGTAATTTGACTGTAACGCGTACTAATGTTCTTTTGATAGCGCTGTTAACATTGAAGCATTACTGACACGTCACGTTCGACAATTCTCCGAAATGTCCATTCAACCTCGCGAAGGTCCATAATCTAAAACCTGTAAAACGAACCTTATTGAATAAATGAGGCACGTGCTTGCCTACGTGTCATGAAACCTGCTTTCACTACACTGAATCATAGCGAAGTTCAGTCACAGACTGTTTACTAGTAGGAATGTTACTGCATCATATTCTGGTTGATGATTGAAATTTTATTCGTGCGTATTTGTTACCAACTAGCATATATTGCACTCAGGTCAAAATTGGCAACCTGCTTCAAAATGCTTCAATTTCTATTTACGCCCTTATATATATATATATATATATATATATATATATATATATATATATATATATATATATATATAATAGCTGGCCACTCGTATTCGATGATACCCGTCTACTAGGGCTCAACACTCCCAGAGCCCACCTGTGATTTATACTGCAACTATGCTGAGCCACTTAGTCACAGTTTCTGGGAAAGAGCGTCTTATTTAGGCACACTCAAGCCCTCGATCACGAAGACTTGTGGCTTCGTGATAGCACAGCTATCGACAGCCCACAAGAGTTCCGTCTACCCAATTTCAGTTATATATATATATATATATATATATATATATATAATTGCGTCTATATTTTCATAAATTTCTGTTTCGATGCGTTATTAATAGAACTAAAATAGAATAAAAAATATCTCAAACGACAGACAATAAAATCAATAAGTCATAAATAATCGATGATTAAAATTGTTTAAATGTAGAGAAAGCATGACCAAAAATTTGAACAAGACCAACACACTCAAGGCCTCGGCCACGATGACTTGACGCTTCGTGCTAGCACAGCTATCGTCGGCCCACAAGAGTTCCGTCCACCAAAATTAACACACTCACGCTCTCTCACACACACACACACACACACACACATATATATATATATATATATATATATATATATATATATATATATATATATAACTGCGTTTATATTTTCATAACTTTCTGTTCTTTCTGTTTCAATCTGTTATTAATAGAACTAAAATAGTTAGAATAAGATATTTCAAATGAAAGACAATGAAATCAATAAATCATAAATAATCGATGATTAAAATTGTGTAAATGTAGGGAAAGTGAAAGAGAGAAGAAGACTGTAATTATAAATGTAACGTAGAAAGCGTGCCGACTCGATAAATTCAGTTAGAAAATTCCAATCGATTCGACGACACGACCAAGCAAATGCACGAAATCAATTAGAGTTTTCCGAAATTTCGAGCCAATCAATTTAAGTTTTTTTTTTCTTCTTTGTAAACCACAGAAAATATTCTACACTCTTTCTATATCTAAGAAAAAAACACTGCTGTCTGGACGATCGTTTATGAATCTCAGACAATACAGAAATGCTAGAATTTCAGTTAAATGAAAACTTGTTTTTTGGAGGTTTTTTTTGTTTTTTTTTTTCCAAAACCAAACATCTTTCTGCTTCGTCCAGTTTAATGTTTCTTAAACAGTGAAAAATGTAAATCGCATAGTTGGCGATAAAAAAAAAGGTTATAAAAGGTGACAGATATATATTTAGAATTATTGCAGGATCCATCATCGTAAACTTAGTGGCAAAATATCAAAATCAAGATAAAACTTGTCCGAATTCTTTAATTCGTCTCAATTCTTAAAATCAGGAATATAATGTTGGACCACTTCATCTTCTAGTTCAGTGACCATGGCTCTCTCAACAATAACTTAAACTTTCGAAACACATGTATAAATTGTGGAGAGCCATGATCTTCCACGCCCTAAAAGGATTTGGCACATACTAAATGAAACATTTAACGAAATCATAATTTCCACGATATTATAAAACAATTCACACGCGCAGTTATATACCTATATATCGCAATGCATCATTTTGTGAGTAACACTTTTCACGGAGCACATTGCTACAACACCTAAACACAGAACTGTCAAGTGTTATTATGATCTAAGGTAATGTGCGCTGATACTTTCATATTAGTCAAAAGTGCAGAACTGTAGGTTTTTTTCTTAATCAAATTCACCCCATGCAAGGAAGTAAAGCCACTAAGGCACAAGGGATTACTGGGTGTGAAAGAAATAGAAACAGAAGCAGGGGACAGAAATAATGGAATAATAATCAGGAATACAGCAGATAGCGATTGGCATTGCGTTTAAATTTTTGAAAATAAAACCTGAATGAGAAACAAGAGGCCAGAAGAGAGTTTCGCAGGCAAGTAGTACGAGAAAAGAAACTATCAGCATAGAACTTACGGTTACCTCTATCAAATCCAACTGTAAATTGGTCAGATCTTATTGCTAATTTGGTAGTGTGCTTAAATTCATTGTTGTTAACAAGTAAATGGCAAGAAATAACAAAACAAGAGGTTGCAGATGAATCGTATATTGAACAGTAAATACAACAGAAGAGTATTACACGATTTGGGAGTGTGTGTCGGTTGACCAGCGTTCAATCCGCACTACTGTTGTTATTTATTACCCTCCCACGAGGGTAGATATAGCACAAGGCTGATTTTAACGTGGGTCATTCGAGCCCGTTAGTTTGACAAAAAATCCCTCATAGAACCGCATGAACGGGTTCCGTTCTGTCTACCTTCCCGGACGAGACTCTACCCTCGTCCGGGTTCCTTTCTGTCTTTGGACCAGAGAGATCGACAGCAACTGCGAACTATCACAGCCTGGGTAGAACAATCTATACTACTATTCCTCCTAGGCTTACTTTCGTACTAATTTTATAGTAAGTGGGAGCGTTCACAATAGACTCATTAGAGGGAGGACACCACAAAATTCATAAATTCTAGACACCATAGCAAAGAGCTCATCCGAATAATTACTATAGAGTTTATTATAGAAAAGGCACAAATTAGGGCCAATAATATTGCTGATTCTTCTTCGTATTTTATCAAGGATCTGTAAATATATAGGACTACCGGGCGATATGTAGAAGCAATGTTCAAAACATGTACAAAAGGTAGACTTATAGATATGTAAAATAGATTCTGAATGAGACCTCATCGTCAGTCTAGTTAATTCATAACGACTTTGGTACCATAGCAAAGAGTTCACCGAACAATTACCATGAAAAATCACATGGAAACACCTTTACGGCGGTGTGAAAGTGACTGAAACCGAGACGCCAGCTCAGCACCAATAATATTGCTGATTCGTCTTTGGATTTTATAAAAATCTCTAAATATACAACGGGAGCACCGCGTCACCTGTGGCAGCGATATTCGGGTCATGGACGAATGGTAGAAGGTTAGACATGTAAGGCAGATATTATTAAAGATAATAGACATTTTCTGACGATCAGTTTTACTGCTTAACTTTTTCAAATTACAAATAATTAAGTCATGAATTTTCTGAAGTTCATTTCGGAAGAAAACTGCAAGAAATATGGTCAGGGCTTTCGACATTTTTAAGTCATCATCAGGTTAGGTACAATTGGTGAGTTTTATAGAACCAATAAATGTTGTGACGCAAGAGAAGTGTAATAGGTGCCGTTACAACACTCCCTATTTATACAAAACACTTGTTCTTTTCTTCCGAACTAAATTTCGGTCAATTTCTGATGGAATTTTCTCTGTGAGAAACATTATTCGTAATTTGAAAAAGCCAATCAGTAAAATTAATTGACATAAAATGTCTTGTTTTCATTAATATTTGCCATAAAGAACATTTTTTTGCCTAAATACACAGAACTATATATAAATAAACCCGTTATTTTTACGGGCAAGGATCATGTCCAGTTTTATTATGTGAGTTAAAGTTTCAATAAAATTATCATTACTGAACCGTTGTTGGTAAAATTTTCAAAATATACTCTTATCTTTTATGGTTCGCTTCATAATACCTAACATTATTAACGTTATTGATTTGTTTGCGTTGTCATATTTTTATAGGAACAAAATGGAACATCATCCCTTGTAATAAAAAATAACTCCAAAATTTATAGGTCTTAGAAAGATATATCTGATGAAGACAATATTCTAAACCTGAATTAATTATTATTTTACATAAAAATATAGGCCCTATGGCATTCTATGACCTTCATCAGTCTCTCAATCATTAATTTTGTTCATTTTCTATTCTTTCGTTCTTAACATTACTTGCTGTAGGTTTTATTGCTTCATAAAGTTCTTAGCTTGAATATTGTTTTCCATTTTCATATACAACTCTTTTAATATTAGGTTGGTGCAAAAATAATGACGTAATAATTATTACGTCATTATTATTGCACCAACATAATAATATATCATAAATCTCTTCTTGGATCTGTACTAGCAGGCTGCTGTTTCGTTATTTCTGTATCTTTAAAACGCTATTTGTTGGGATGTGCAATTAGTTCTGTTTTGTAGAATGTGAGGAAGAATTTTCCTCAGTGAATAGACTCTTCCTGTCAAAGCATTTTATTAGGTTGAGCCATAAATAATTTCTAGGAAGTAATTGTAATAACACATCTATTATCCCGGCTAAATAATCAGACATGGCAGTTAAGAATAGATTTGGAGTACACCAACATACGGCAATGTTCAAATGTAAAAGGATTGTCAGGGATAAATAACGATAAATGAAGCTCCACAGAAGAAATATAATGTTATGCTTGTGGCGTGATCGTCAGGATATTATTCATTTAGAGCTCTAAAAACACTAACTGTACATTTATACATCCAGCAGCTGCAACGTGTCCATAAATGTCTGGCCGAAAAGCGCTCAGTGGTCGTCAACTGAAAAAAAAAAGGTCCTTCTCCATGACAATGTGAAACTGAACACAGCACCGTCATGGGTCTGACGACAAACAACATCCGCGTCCTGGGTAAGACGATAAACTATGTCCAGCAGCAATGCCTCTGATCAGGAGGTTTTGAGAAGCGTGGAATCACATCTTAATTGCTGGTGTTCCCAGGTCCACCCCGACCCAGGGTGGTAGCACCTGTTAGGGTGACAGCTCTGGGCAAATAGTTAACCCCGAAAGTGGTGTAAAAATGGGGTTTAATACCAGGAATACTTTGTAAAAAAAAATAAATTATCAGCAATAAATTTTTGAAGAAAAAAAAAACTGTTACCAGTAATACATTTTTGAGAAAAAAAATTTACCAACAATACGTTTTTGAAAAAATTCTACCAGCAATATATTTTTGAAGGAAAAAATTTATACCAGAAATAGATGTATGACAAAACAAAATATTAGCATAATGTCGGCATTAAATAACCCATTGAGGTTGATATGCCGTAAAGCACAACAAACCAAACCAAACCAAACATAGCAATAAGACAAGAAAATAAAATTGTAACTCATTTGGTCTGTTTTACTCCAGCCGCTATATAGACTTGGCTTTTACCCGCCGACTATTACATTTTTCAATCACCGCTAAACGTTTTCACGTGAAGACCTTCCCCTAATTAAAACTAAATTCATGAGTTCGTCGAAAAGTTTCACATCGAAAAGTGTTAACTTTTACTTGTTTTTTATTTTTATTTTTATTTTTACTTGTATCGAAGAGCTGTCGGATTGCTGGTAATGAATCGTTGAAGAAGAAGGAAATTACTAGAAAGTAATTGAAACTCACCTGAAGCGAGCTGAATGTGTAATGCTCCTCATACCAATGACACTTCCATCGAGCTTCTCTACGGCATATGACTTCAGTGATTTTTTTTTGATATTCAGGGAAGTCGTATGCCGTAGTAAAATTACCAGTAATACATTTTGTAAAGAATATTACCAGCAATAGCTTTAAAAGTATACCGACAATATATTTTATCTACAATCTAAAAAAATATACCAATATTTTATCTACATTCTGAAAGATATACGTTTATTTTGAATGTATAAAATTATATACAAAATATCTGTAGTTCAATGAAGAAGGAAATTACTTCAAAGTAATTGAAACTCACCTGAAGCGAGCTGAATGTGTAATGCCCCTTGTGCCAAGGACACTTCCATCGAGTTTCTCTACGGCATATGACTTCACTAATAATGGTGAATATATAATTGGATAAAACATAAATATACTTTGTTTATTAAAGATTGAACTTTATAAAGAAAAAACGGAAATTATTTATTCCTCAACCTCTGTGTCGCGCCAAAAGTTTTTTGTTTTTTTTTCTCGTCTGAGTCAATCCTTCAAATCTACAAATCTACCATTCATCCTTGCATTGAATACTTTTGCCATATATAGTCTGGCAACCCCTCTGTTTATCTCGAGGTTTTCGACAGAAAGACGGATATGCAATGTGATAGGTTCTGACCTGGAATCTCGGCTCCAGTTACTTTCTCATAGGCGTGATGTCGCTTCCTTTCTCTTCTACAAATATTTTCATAGCATCTGCTCTGGTTAATCTATTTTCACTAGTGCCCCAACTGCATGTATTTAAGCGTTCAACTAGGTTGGTATCTCAGTCGCATCCTGTCGAAACAGTTAAATGCAACCGGCTGTTTTACTCCAACAGCGTCTTATCTCGCGCTTCCCGACAGTGGAATTCGTTTCCCCTTATTTGTATCCCTGATAACTATAATGTTCAAAAATTAAAATGTAATGCCTATAGAAACTTCTGATTCCTTGATCTTGATCCCCGTCTTTCTCTTTATCGTTTCCTCAAACACCCCTCTTTATTCTGATTTTCACTCTGTGTATTCCCTTGTTTTAAAGTGCTTAGTCCATGTCATAATATATTACGTCATTTGTTTACGTTAAGATATGCTTTGACTAGATAAGACCGTCTGAGAAAAATCCTGGGAAGTTTGTAGTTTAAAAACAGTAATTTAACCTTGCTAACCAGGTGCTTCCTCTGTCGCTAAATGATATAGCACGTCAGGCTATATGACAGTTCCATTTAGGTTACAGGCTCGATTCCTGTCGGAGGACACATATTTTCTTTGAGATTTCTCGGACATTCAGGCCAGTAAATGTTGTTAATACTGTTTATTATAAACATAGCATTTACTTAAATATTTGTATCTATAAAAATAACGTATAAACAATAAATATATCAAAATAAAAGTCGGACTTAGTCCATTTCATAATATATTATGTTATGTGTTAATGTTTAGATACGCTTCGAGCAGATATGAGCGTTTGAGAGAAATCAGGGGAGTTTGTAGTCTAAAAACAGTAATTTATCCTTGCTATGTAACTGTATAAATATATAAAAGCTTTAAAAATAGAAAGAAAATATGCGCCTTCTGTATTAAAAAAATTGTCCATTTTCGTATACTGACAGTTATATTAAACTGGCTTTCCGAATTTTAATTGATAAGTGCCTGTCAGGATTGTCCATGGAGTTAAGAACATTTTGCAGCGACTATTTTGGCAGGTACGGTAGTCCTATACTTGTACTCATTGTTGAGTTTAACGCTTCACTGGTAAGTGATAAGGTTTTATTTAACAACTTTGGCTATCGGATAAAGTATAGAAAGAAGTCAATTTCCACCTTTCTGGAGAGCATTAATTCTTAACATCGATCTTCCGAAGGACCTACTTGATCTTTAATTATTGTCGAAGACACACCTAAATAATAAAAAGAATAATAATAAAAACAACAACAACAACACCAACGACAAGACCGAGTGCGAGAAACAAAAGAAGATTTAAGAGGAGGAGGACAAGAAGAAGAACAACAACAACAAAAAAAAGAAGAGGGGAGGACAAGAAGAAGGAGAAACATAACGAGAAGAAGAAGAACAAGATGAGAAGTAGGACAAGAAGAAGTACGAGAAGAATAACGAGAATAAGAAGATCTAAGAAGAAGAAGAAGAAAGAGTATGAAGAAGAAGAAGAAGAAGAAGAAGAAGAAGAAGAAGAAGAAGAAGAAGAAGAAAGAGTATTAAGAGGAGGAGGAAGAAGAAGAAGAAGAAGAAGAAGAAGAAAGAGAGAGGAAAACAAAAATGAGAAAAAAGGAGTAGGAGGAAGAAGAAAGATTTGATTAGGAGGAGGATTAAGAAGAAGAAGAAGAAGAAGAAGAAGAAGAAGAAGAAGAAGAAGGATTATTAGTAGGAGGATTAGAAGAAGAAGAGGAAGAAGAAGAAGAAGAAGAAGAAGAAGAAGAAGAAGAAAGAGTATTAAGAGGAGGAGGAGGAAGAAGAAGAAGAAGAAGAAAGAGGAAAACAAAAAATGAGAAAAAAGGAGTAGGAGGAAGAAGAAAGACGGGATTAGGAGGAGGATTAAGAAGAAGAAGAAGAAGAAGAAAGAAGAAGGAGGATTATTAGTAGGAGGATTAGAAGAAGGAGAAGAACCTGAAAAAGGAAGAGGAGGAGGACAAAAACAACGAGAATAATAACCAGAACAAGAAGATCAAAGAACAAAAAGATCAAAGAAGAAGAAGAAAAAAAATAACAAGATGAAGAAAAAAAGGAGCATGAAGAAGGAAGAGGAGTGGGACAAGAAGAACAACGAAAAGAATAAGAAGAACAACAAGAAGGGGAACAATAAGAAGAGGAGCGAGAACAAGAAGAAGGACAAGAAGAAGAAGAAGGACAAGAACAAAAAGAGGGGAAAGCGAATTAAAAGAGTCAATCAGGATCTTTGATTTTTATGTAAATGGCCCTTTAAAATCATTTTCTCCTCGCTTTGCCTAACAATGATTCAGTTAGTCATCTGCATGCTTTTCTTGGGCCTTTTCAGATTGGAAATGTTGTCTTTATTCTCCAAGAAATAAATCTTTCAATGCTGCTTATCCATTCTTCACCTTCTATGGAGAAAGCGGTAGAAGTCAATATCTGAGTGTTAATCCCCACTGGCACTCTTGACTTGAGGTTAATTTCTTAAGTGTCACATTGAAAAAGGATTTGGGAAGGTTTGGCTCTTATGACTTTGGTCTTATTGATTGGTGGAAAATAAAGTTGGAGTTTGAGATTGGAGAAAAAGAGGAAACAGAAACGAAGAAAAAAAGAAAAGAAAAATACATGAGAAAATAAGGAAAACCAAAAACAAAATACAGGGTTAGAGAGGTGGAAAAGAAAGGAAGTATTTAAGCGGGATGAAGAAGAAAAATAGGAGTAAGGAGAGAAATAGAGGAAAGAAAAAATATAAATGAAGACAACGGGGGGGGTAACAATAAAGAATGAGGGAGTGAAAAAAGAGAGAAGAAAAAGAAAGGAAAAACAAGGAAAGAAATACGAAGGAATCAGTAAGAAAAACGCTGATGAAGAAAAGAGAAAGAATCGTTTAGAATTAAAAGAAAAAAGAAAGAAAGAAAGAAAGAAAGAAAGAAAGAAAGAAAGAAAAAAGAAAGAATCAGGAGAAGATGAAAAAAAGAGAAAGAGAAAACAGACAGAAAAACACTTACGAAAAGGGAGAGGAAAGATAATGGAGATGAGAAAAACGAAAAAGAAACGTTGTCACAGAAAGAAAATGAACAGGCAAACACAATAAAGGAGACGGGGAAGATGAAAAAAAAACGTTACTTCCAGAGGCAAAGAGGAGGAGGAAGAAAGATAATGGAAACTGGTAAGATGTAGAGGCAGAAGAAGAGTTTCGATGAAAAGAGAAGGGAGAAAGTTAAAGAAAGTATGAAGATGATAAAGAAGAGTTTCGTGGAGAAGAGAAGCAAAGAATGATGAAGAAAAGTAAGGGTAGACGGAGAAGATGAAAAAGAATTTTCATTGGGGAGAGAAGAGAAAGAAGAAGAAATATAAGAGAGACGAGGAAGGTGAAAAAGGGGAATTTCACTTGGGAGAGAAGAAAAGAATGATGAAGGAAAGGTAGACGGAGAAGATGAAAAAGAAATTTCATTAGGAAAAGAAGAGAAAGAAGAAATATAAGAGCGAAGAGGAATATGAAAAAAGGAGATTTTCCTTGTCGAGAGAAAAAGTGAATGAGGAATTACTGAAGAAATAAAAATACATTTATCCCATCTATTTTGCCTGCTTTATTTAGGTTGAATCCCGAATATGGTAAGCATGTAGCAGAGAACGAAGAACAATTACAACGCGAAGTTGTCAGAAATTGCTTTTGAAAGTTTACGTGTTAGTAACAACGGAGAAAAGAAGAGAAGAAAATGAAAGAGAAATGGAAAGAAAAAGCACAAAAAAGAGAAAAAAGAAAAAGCACAAAAAAAGAGAGAAAAGAAAAAGCACAAAAAAGAGAGAAAAGAAAAAGCACAAAAAAGAGAGCAAAAGGAAAAGTACAAAAAAAGAGAGGAAAAGAAAAAGCACAAAAAAGAGAGGAAAGGAAAAGTACAAAAAAAGAGAGGAAAGGAAAAGTACAAAAAAGAGAGGAAAGGAAAAGTACAAAAAAGAGAGGAAAGGAAAAGTACAAAAAAGAGAGGAAAAGAAAAAGCGCAAAAAAAGAGAGGAAAGAAAAAGCGCAAAAAAAGAGAGGAAAGAATAGGCACAAAAAAAGAGAGGAAAGAAAAGGCACAAAAAAAGAGAGGAATGGAAAAGTACAAAAAAAGAGAGGAAAGAAAAAGTACAACAAAAGAGATGAAAAGAAAAAGCACAAAAAAGAGAGGAAAGAAAAAGCACAAAAAAAGAGAGGAAAGAAAAAGTACAAAAAAAGAGAGGAAAGAAAAAGTACAACAAAAGAGATGAAAAGAAAAAGCACAAAAAAGAGAGAAAAGAAAAAGCACAAAAAAGAGAGGAAAGAAAAAAAGAAAAGAAAAATAAAGAGAAAATATAATCGAAAGAAAAGGTCGATAAAAAAGAGAAAAGACAAGAAAAGAAGAGCATAAAAAATTTTTTTTAAAAATTAAGGAAAATAAGTCATCTTTTCTTGATTATTCTAAAAGTAACAAAGTGCCAAACCAAGTTCAAGATCAGGTTTAGACTGTTGCATTCACATTGCAGAAATAGCTTTGAAAAAGGCGTGAATCTATTTCATCTGCCGCTAGATATTGGTTAAATAACAGCATCGACTGGGTTCTTTTTAAAGAAAGAACCTGTTTAAAACTATGACTGTCAATTTCCTGAAGAGACATAGTTTTAAAAATAACCAAAGAATTGGTGGATTACTAAGTCCGATACGTAATTATTATACTGAATTTTCATCTGAAATTTATACTGCATCATGTTCGATCCATGGGATTATTTAATCCTGAATTAAGGACGATTGTTTCACTGCAGAGAACAATATATATTTCTCACTGGCCTAACTGGTCTGCGACTCGTTTTCAATGGCTTATCAACCTTTAGTAGGTTACTTAAAACCAGGAAATATTTTTAGATTGTAAGATTTTTTGGGTGATAATGATCGTTTAGTGATACACTTATTACTAATTAACCAATAGCTGGAGGAAGAAGATGTGCATTGATACCTTTCCGAAGGGTATTTGCGGTTAAGTGAATATAACTGAGGCGACTAGAATTGCAATTCTGCTCTTCTATTTTCAATTGTGAGTCGTTATCTATTACACTACCTGCACCGATACTGACCAGGCTCAACGATGCTTAACTTGTGGGATTGTACGAGAAGCTAGAAAATATTTTGAGATTGTAAGAAAGATATTAAAATATTTAGATAGATAGATAGATAGATAGATAGATAGATAGATAGATAGATTACACACATTGAGGTGGCTAGGAATATGCTGCGAGATTAATAGATAAAAGGAAAATATTAAGGTAGGTAATGATATAATGGGATAGATAGATAGATAGATAGATAGATAGATAGATAGATAGATAGATAGATAGATAGATAGATAGATAAGGAACAGAATGAGATAGATAGATAGATAGATAGATAGATAGATAGATAGATAGATAGATAGATAGATAGATACCGCAAGGAAAGTTGGTTATCTGTGTCGCACCAGATGGTTTTTCTCGCCTGATTTCATTCTTCAAGTCTAAAAATCTACGATTCGTCCATGCATTGAATACTGTTGCCATATATTTTCTGGTGCCCCAGCTGTTCATCTCGAGGTTCTCAACAAAATTCAAAGACGGATTTTGTAATGTTATAGGTCCTGACCTGGCATCTGAACTACAGTCATTTTCTCACATGCGTGATGTGACTGCCCTCTGTCTTTTCTACAAATAGTTTCATGGCAACTGCTCTGACGAGTTATTTTTACTGGTGCTCCCACTCTATGAATTTAAGCGTGCTACTAAGGTTGGCATCTCGGTCTCACCCTTTCACTGTCAAAACAGTTAAATGTAACCGCTTCTTCTACTCCAACAGCTTTTTTCTCTCGCCCTTACTTGCTTCCCTGATAGCTATAATCTTCAAATATTCAAATGTAATGTCAATCGATATCTACTGACGCCTTGATTATTGCTCGTGATCCGCGTCTTTCTTTTTATTCTTTCCTCAAATACCCGTCTTTACTCATCTTCTGACTTTCTGTAACCCCTTGATTGCTAGTGGCACTCCCGCCTTGCTTGGGGTGAAATGCTTAAAAAATAGATATGAAACGAGTGAGATAGATTGTAGATAGATAAGAACAGAATGAAATAGATAGATGTGCGTTTGTGTGATTTTGTCTTTAATGGTCTTCACATACCTTTTATTTCGTTGCCCTCGTTTATCCGCCCATTTTGTTCTATAACCCTCTAGCACATGCGGCAGACGTATTGATTTTTTTCAAAGCTGTTGTCATGCCTGTGCGTCTCTTTGTCGCCTGCCTCTTTACATTCATTGTTGGCTGTCAACCTTGCTGATGTAGTAAAGATTTTTTTCAACCGCCCGTTCTCTCTCTCTCTCGCTCTCTCTCTCTCTCTCTCTCTCTCTCTCTCTCTCTCTCTGACATTTTTGCTTTTTGGTTTGTTTTTTTTCTTCTCATTCTAATGTCATCACCTCTTCATTCGCTCTCTTTTAAATAAAAAGAAATCTTTTACCATTTTTCAAAAAAATGTCTTAATTATTTATTTATTTATTTATATACATATTTATTTTGGCTACTTACAATCATTCTATTGAATTGGAAATTTCTTCAGTGAAAGTTTAGTTGTTATTCCACATCAGATTTGGAGCTATAAAATCCTTATTTTTTATTTTACCTTTAGGTTAATTTCTGATTATCAATTTTATTTTTTGTGGGTTTTGTCTCAATTCTTTTCTTTAAATCTTCCTAATTTCTTTCTTGTAATGGAATGTCCCACACTCCCTATCGCCTATGTGAACGGACTATATATAGCTATATATAGTGAGCACAGGATATACCTGGCGGTTGTTTCTGGAATTAGTTTGAGATTCGTCTCCAGCTGAGCTGATCGAAATCTCTGCTTTCCGACGGAGAGGAACCCATACGAGGCTATGCCCTTCGGCATAGTCTCGTCTGGGGTGGTAAACAGCTAGCCGAACCCCGTTTTTTTAACCCCGCATTAAAAACGGCCTTGTGTTACATCCTGCCTCGCGGTGAGGTAAGGTAAATAACCTTGCTTCCGGAATTAATTAGAGATTCCTCTCCAGCTGTGCTGGTCAAACTATCTGCCTTCGGGCAGAGATGATCCCCAGACACGGCTATATCAAAGGGCAGAGTCTCTTCTTGCGAAACAGCTACCCGACCCCGTTTTATACGGAGAATTTTTGGCCGAGCCTACGGGCTCAGATAACCCACGTTAAATTCGGCCTTGTGCCACATCAGCCCGCGTGGGTTGGTTGGTAAATATCATTGCTTCGGGAATTACTAGCCTGCCACCCGATTCCCTGTCTTTTACAATAAACCTCTCTTCTTTCATCTACGTGCGTGTTGCTGTTCCTTCACTCGAATACCACCTTTGTCTGTTTGTAACCTCTTTAAGGATACAACATTCTTGATACCTTATTTACAGGTACACCATCAGTTTTCCGGTAATGGACACCTCTTTTAATCTGAAATATTACGAGAAAGCTTTTGAACGAAGCGCAGTTTTAAGACTAATTCAATCTAATTCGTTTAATTCACACGTAATTAGCATTCAATAATTTTTATCTGGATTTCTGGGATGGCGATTTATCATTATTTAGCCTAGTTATATTCAGATTATTGTCCTCGTCTTTTTTGTTTTCATCACAAACTTTTGGCTGTTGTGCCCTCCGACCTTTCTCAGGTGTATATCGATGTGTATAAGCCCCAGATAAATCTGAACTGAACCCTTTATTTAATCTAGTGGGTTATACGGTTCTTGCCCCACTGCTTATGTGTAGGGCTATCTCGCCTAGATCTTTTTTTACTACTGCTCAATTATTGCACAATAGGACAATGGCCTAGTGGATTAAAACGTTGGTTTGTGAATTTGGAGACATGGTAACTGAGTTTAGTTCCTGGGTCGAATAGTGTGTACTTGCACTCAGTGGAAACTGGTGGCAATCTACTCCCGTAGATTAAATAAAGGGTTCAGTACAGATTTCCCTGTAGTTTGCCCAGATCGATATACACCTGATGAAGGCCGGATGGCACAACAGCCGAAACGTTGTGATACTAATAACAAAGAATAATCCAAATATAGTGTTGCATTTAATAATTTAATCCAAGGTTCTAACAATCGATGGTGCTGCAGAGATCCCAGCGAAGCATAATTAAAATTGTATTACTGAATTGTAATAATGTCACATTGCTTCTTTCCATTGTCAGATAATATGGCAGTATTATGGAACTGGGGTACCGGAAAATCGGTTGTGTATATGTATATATTTTTTTCGCTATGGATAAAATACTATGGTCGAGACAAAGAGTAAGACAATGCTAAATTCAAAAATAGAAAGAGCAATGAAAATCACTTCACTATAACAATTTACATGAAAAGGAAGCAGTAGAGGGCCATGATTGCTTACATCTTGAAAGAATTTTAAAAATTATTCCTTTATGATACTAAAACCATTCTCCTGTTCTCACTCTGTATACCCTGTCTCTCTTTTTATCTCTCTCGCTTTCTCTTTTTTTTTCTTTCTTTTCTCTTCTTTCTGTCTTAACACACTCTCTTTTCTTTGGCTTTCTTTCTTTTTGTTTTTTCATTAGCAGCTTCCTTCTTTCTTTCGTTTTCTTCTTTGTTTTGTGCCAAAACCTCCATTTCGTTCTTTTCCTTGTCAAATTATTTATATTAGGTTGGTGCAAAAATAATGACGTAACAATGTCGTTTTTGACGTTAAAAAATACGTCAAAAAACGACAATATTACGTCATTATTTTTGCACCAACCTAATATTTTTTGCTAGATTCTTTTTGTCTTTCTTTTTTTTCTTTCTGTTTTTTTTTCTTCATTTTTCTTCGATCTACTTAATTGCCCGATTCAACTCCCTTTTTCTCTTACTACCTATAGTCTGTTTCCCAAATGTTTCTCTCTTTCCCTCTATATATTTCACCTTATTCTCACTCTTATTCTGCATATTTCTAAATCAGTTTCTCTCTCTCTTTCCTCTATATGTCTGCACCTACTTTCTCTTTATATCTATATAATAAATGCGAATGTCAGTGTGCCACACTTTTTCAATGAAAGGGACACAACTCTCTAACTTTCAACAGCTCATTTTCTTCTATATAATAAATGCTAATTTCAATGTGTCACAGTGTAACACTTTTTTCCATTAAAATTTCCAATAATTCAAGTTACAAAAATTTTGGAATCCCAAGTTTTTATTATTGCGATTCGTTTTGGCGATTTTTTACGGGATAATTTGCAACAATTTTTTTGTACATCTTTTATAACTTGGAAATAAATTTGGGTATAATCGAAATTCATTGCGAAATCAAGCGAAAACCACCCATGAAATATTTTTGTACCGAATAGAAAGGACCTACGCACATCAAATCGTCTTTAAATTAAATGGTGACGGAAGAATTATCGTTGAACTTTTAAAAGATAAGATTACATATTAATGCACTGCTTAAATGCAACGATCAGTTTTGAGTTCTTCTGTAGTTTATTGTTGCCTATCGCATACGGCATCAGTATGCCTCGCAAAAAGTAATCTCCGCCAACAGAGGACCAAATTGCAATCAAAAGAGCCAAGGATGCAGCGAGGAAAAGAGACTCCCGTGCAAATGAAAACCTAGATCAAATGGTAGCCAGCAGAGCTTCCATTGCTGAGAATATGCAAAGACTTAGGGACTCTCAAACTCCTGAACAAGCCGAAGGCCTAATCAAGAGCCCATCGCATGAGTTAGCTTAAATGCCGCCCAATAGATCAGCTTTTAAGCTAGTTTCTATTAGGTTGGTGCAAAAATAATGACGTAATAATGTCGTTTTTTGACGTTACGTCAAAAAACGACATTATTACGTCATTATTTTTGCACCAACCTAATATATATTTCTGTTTTCCGTTCCCTCTCTCTCTCTTTCTCTCTCTCTCTTTCTCTTTCCCCGCTGTCTCTCTTCTCTCTCTTCCCCATCTCCCTCTCTCTCTCTTCCTATCTGTCTCTTTTCCCACTCTCTTTCCTTCTTTCTCCTCCCTCTTCCCTTCTCTTTCTCTCTCTCTCTCTCTCTCTCTCACGCATACACTGTCTTGATTTTACTTTCTATTGCTTTGTATATTTACTTTCATTCTCCTCCTAGTCTTCTTTCTTCACATATTTTACTTCATCTCTCTCTCTCTCTCTAGCCATCTCTCTCTCTATATATATATATATCTACATACATCTCTCTCTATTCTTCCTTCTCTATATTTTTCTCTCAAACATTCTCTTTCTCCTTTTCTTTTCTTTTTCAGTTTTCTCTCTTCCTTGGCAATAACTTTAACGGATTCTCTAGTCTGGGCCCTATTTTTTTCCTGATATTTTAAAATAATTTTCATGTAACTAAAGATGTTATCTTCCTTCTATTGGAAGATTCTTTCTTCCGTGAATGTTTCGTCACTTTAAATATATTTAGTAAGCTTATCTTATTGTGAGGCCAGATTCTCGTAGACATAGTGAGAAAAGAGTCTCTGGAGAATTTAACACACACAGGGCATAATAAAGCCGAGAGAATCAGGAGGGACAGTGAGTCACCTCCTTAACGCATTTGTATGAATGGATGACAAAGCAAATACAAAGGGTGATGGTGAAGAGGCGAAAATTACTTCGAGCAACAATAGTCAGTTGTAGAGAGCCGTGATTGCTCACATCCTGAAAGAATATGACACTTAAAAGTCGGGAAAAGCAGCGAATCAAATTCCGTTAATCAGCTCTTCGTCTGAAGGGGTTGCTTACTAACAGCTTAAGCTTGGCGCCTAAAATTGATAGTTTAGCTTAGTCAAGGGTACAATAATGAGGTATGAGTTTGAAACGAAATCACTACAGAAGTAACAGTCGGCAAGTCGAGATTGTTAATCACTGAGATTTTTTATGCTCCAGCTTCTTTCATTTCCAGCTTTCTTTTTGTTTTTACATTATCGCTTTTATTTTCTTTCATTCGATAGATTTTTTTAATGTTGCCAAAATTTCTCATTCTGTTTTTTTTTTTTTTTTTTTTTTTTATTATTCCTTAGCTCGTTCCGTTTCGTTTCGTTTTTAGTATCCTTTTCTTTTCTATTTTCTTCTTACTATTTGTGAACCGCTATTGATTTGATGCCTCTTTCTCTTTTTTATCCGCCATTGAATTCTGTTTTTTTTTTATTTTTTATTTTTTTATCTTTCTGCTTTTTGCCCTTTTCTTCTGGACTTCCAGTTACTTCCCAGAAGAATAAATCTTGACATTTCGAGTTTTTAAAGAAACGCCAGCAAATTCCCAACCTGAATTGTTCATTTGTGTTACGTTACATTCCCGAATATCCGCCATGTTGATCTTCCCACAACAATTCATTGATCTGCCTATACACGCGTACACATAAACACAGTTGCATTAGAGAGTATAGCTCAGTGGTGAGAGCGTGTTATTCAAGGCTGACAGACCTCGTTTTGCTCATCCCCAAATTGAGAAAACCATAACTGTCAAGCCGAAGCAAATAATATTACTCGCGAAAGATTATTCCTGTACTAGAGTAGACACTCATTAATCCGGCTATCTTTATTATGATTTATTCAGTAATTCAGTACTAATGTTAAATTTTTCGAGCTAAAGTAATTTCAATTTTCTTGCACCAACTTGCATGCAGCTTTTTTTCACCTGTTGGCGTGTTCTTGTCAGAAGAGCAGCTGTTTACTCGCAATGTTATATTGTAACGCTGCAAATACGTTGCCTTGTAACATTGTAGAAGAAAATGGATGATAAATTCCAGCAAGATTTTAGAACGTGTAATCATCATCTAAATTAATGATTCCCAGTTAAAATACGAAATGAAATGTTATACCTTCTATACATATTCTTAAGTGAAGAAAAAATATCTTGATATTATTAGTCCAGGGTAGGACAATAAACTACATCTGGCAGCAGGGTTCTCTGATCAGGAGATTAGATCGGCATAGAAACACATCTGAACTGCTGTTGTTCCTAGGTCCACTCTGACTCGGAGCCGTAGTACCTGTTAGGGTCCCAGCTATGGACAAATAGCGAACCCCAAACAAAAATCAACAGTACATTTTCATAGAAAAATGACCAGCAATACATTTTTATAGCAAAATGAAAACCGATGCAACACTAAAATTATAAAAATACATATTTATAGTAAAAATGTACCTGCAATAAATTTTATGGTCCACAAACTATCTAAGTCCTGGGTATGACGATAAACTATATACGGTAGCAAGCCCTCTGATCAGGAGATTGGATGTTTTGAGTGCAGTGGAATCCTCTTAATTTCTGTTGTTCCCAGGAAAAACTTTTCTTTTGACAGTCCGCCCTATTGCAGGACCATTTATCCATGTTTGCAAAAATATCTACCACGATGTTTTATCGGCGGCCATATTAGAATGAAAGAAGCGGTGTCACAAATACTGAATCCTTCATAAATATGCAGGATTTAGTAAATACAAATCTTTTAAAATATCTCGGTGTATGGACCAGTTATAACAAATTTATATATATATATATATATATATATATATATATATATATATATATGTGTGTGTGTGTGTGTGTGTGTGTTATAATTTTAAATATATAATTATATTCGCTCTACTCTGTATTGAGCACTCTTTTAAGAATAGTAATTGTTGGTGATTGGAATTTATTCCGTATACACCAATCATACACTTGTATATATATATATATATATATATATATATATATATATATATATATATATATATATATATATATATATGTATGTATGTATGTATGACAACTCTTTTTTAACACTTCGGCAATGTTTATTGTTTTACAAAGTGATTATTAGAATTGGAATAAAACTAAACATATGATGAAAATGACTTTATACATTTTCATTTATATTTCCAAGATTGAGAAGGACCACTCTGCTTAAGGAATCTTGTCAAGACAGAGGTCAACAAAATTTCAATAAATATTAATGTTCTATGCGAGTGTTCGAGAAATGGAAACATATTGTGAACTGTTTGTGTTTGAGAGATGTGAGCACCTCGTGATCTGTGAATATCTAAGAGATGGCGGATATATAGTGATTTACAACTGCCCGGATGATGGGGCATGCTGTGATTTGGTAGATAGAAACAAGTCGGCACGTGGGTTTGTCCGAAAGCGGGTTACCCGTTGTAGTTTATGCATCACCAGATGACCGGGATATATGAGTTTTCAGATTATGTGTCTCGCTGTAATCTATGTGTATCCAGGAAAGGCACGGCATGATTTGAGTTTGCTTGTGAGATCGGGGATCTGACAGGTCAATTGAAGCTTCACTGGGGGGAAAGCTGATAGATAGACGTGGACAAGATAGACGTAGAGATCGTTGGTTGACGTTTTTAATTGTTTTAATGATATTTCGAACCTGTGTTTTGTTTTTGTCTTTTCGTCACGTATGCTTGAAATTTATAGAATAAAAAAAAATAAATTAAAATTCCCGGGAAAACATGGGTAAATGTTCTCTCAATAAAACGTAGTTTCAAAAGGACGGTTTTTCCCAAGACGTCGCTTTTTCTTTTTTTTTTTAAATATCTTCACTTTTTGGTAATGTTTATTGTTTTAAAAAGTGATTAGATTTTCGAATAAAACCTAAACCTGTCTGTATTTCTGAGATAAGGTATTATGTACACTATTTATATTATTCGAACTATTGTCCTCATCTTTGTTGCCATATTTATGACAACGCTTCAGCCGGTGTACGCTCCGGCCTTCTTTAGGTGGTTGGAATGTCGAACTGAACACTTTATTTCGCTCGCTGGGGTAGACTGTTCTAGTTCTACGTGCCATGTCTAATGAATGTCAGTTATCAGTTATCTCCTGCTTAATTAACCTCCCAAGTTCTCCACTGCCTTAACCAGGTATTGAACTCACACTCTTTGGGTCCTGTCCATGATAACGGCGTTGGTTAGATCCAATGACAGGACCTGAGGCGTGTGAGTTCAATACCTGGTTAAGGCAGTGGAGAACTTGGAGAGTTTAATTAACTGATACTTAAGTTTTGCCTTGCTATGAAAATGAATTCAGTATAATATTCGAAATTTAGTTTGACTGTGGTGCGTTGACAAAAAAGTTTGTCCCCAAACTGGTTGAAAAAGGAGGTGGGAAATATTGGTTTAAATCAATAGCCAAACACAATGATTTTAAACAGGTTTCAGTTTAGTCCACTACTGCCAATGTCACAAAGGGAAAACACGAGAGTTTTAGCCATGTTTTAAGCGTAGTAAATGTCTTTCAGTTCTTCGTCGTCTTCGTCATTGGTGTCGAACAGAAAGACATCTCTTTCTTCAACCTAAGGAAAGGATGTCATCTTCACTGTCATCCTGTGCATGCGTGAAGGGGCATTTTTTGAATGACTTTGCTATGACGGTTTCAAAAAATCTCTGTCAGGCTTTCAATATCAAAGTACATAAAAAGGAAAGCTTTGCTCGGTGAAATGCGGCCTGTTGAAGTGAGTGTTTGCCTATAATTTCATTACTCATATTCTGAGGTTTATTTCATGCATTATTCTGTGTCTTTGCGTTTGCTCTAACTACCGCGTAAATTTTGTTTTTTCAAAGTAGAAGGTAAATTATATAAATTCTTACTTTGAGTGGATATGAATTAAATAAATAAATTTAAGTTAATTTTGGCTTCTACAAATTCTAAAAAGTTCGGTGTCAATAGTACCGAAATCCGAATCTTTATCGAAATTAAATTCTTTTATTTCCCTGCATCACTCTCGTGATCAGCTTAAATAACCCACAAGGCAATCTTAGTCTGTGAGTGCGATGGTAAATCGATCACCTGGCAATGAAAAATCACGAAATAAATCCCTATTTCCGTAGCATGCCGCCTGCTCTTTATGGGCTGATATTTTACTTCAATGGATTCAATAGATCAGCGTATTTTTCGGAATATAAGACCTACGATGTATATAACGCGTCCTTATTTTGAACGGCAAAGTTCTTGGAAAATGCTACGGTTATATTTTATATATATTTAGTGAAGAAAGATCCAATTTGATACTTTGAAAAAAATATTGTTCTAAACAGAAAAGAGCTCAAGGATCAAAATAAGATCATAAAACATAATTTTCAAACGTTGTTAATTGTATTTTCTTAACCAAATGTTTGCGGGTCTGGAGGCCGACCACAGTGCGTCCTCCAGCCGGACGGCCGATCGACCGACCGATCAGCTCACATCGGCTGGCACGTAAATAAAAAAGGTTTCTTGTTATTTAGATTTTTGCAATCGCTAAGATTTCCCGATTGCATTCACTATCGCTTGGAAAGGAATTTATTTGTTTTTACGGTTTGCAGGTTAATTAAAGCTAGAAAATGTTTTTAAATTGTAAAAATTTATTTGGCGATAATAATGATTTACTAACACAAATCATACTAATTAACCCATAGTTGGGGAGAGGATAAAATGTAGATTCATACGTTTCGCAAAGTTATTTGCATATAACGAACCCGACTAGAATGGGGACTCGGCTATTCGATTTGCAATTCCGCCCGAATATGACATCAGTACTCCATCCAGCCAACTTTTCTCTTCAAAAATTTAAATGCAATGTCAATCGTAATCTACTGTCTTCTTGATTATTTTTCTTTTATAGTTATCGCTGCTTGATAATGATTTTCTTTGTTATTTATTTTCTCATACTCAGTAACTTCTTGGGTCTTAGTGACTTTACTGTCTTGCGTGGGGTGAAATGATTTTAAAAAATGACTAACGGGAATCTGTAGAAATTTTGCTGTATTATTTTTTTTTCACATTGAAATGTTATGCAATATTGGCATTGAAGTGTACTTGTAAATTCCTCATTTCACTGCTAATGTTAACTTTCAACAATTTACCTATTTATCTGCATCTGGTCCCTTATTTAAAAAAAAAAACGGGTAGAAAAAGTGAAAAAATGCCTCGGCATTTTTAAAATCAATGTTTATGTTTTTGTTAATATTTATTACGAAACTAATAATTTCAGCCTGGAATGTTTCATCTAGGATGCACAGTGGAGTAATGGATAGCGGCTCGGATTGAGGAATCGGAGAGCCGTGTTCGAATTCCAGTCGAATCCATTACATTCACTTACGTAAAGGTATAAATCCTCTTCTTCTAACCCCTCACCTATGGGTAAATAGCAGGACAGGCCGGGTTCTAATGGGTAAATAGCAGGACAGGCCGGGCTCTAGAGCCTTGTTAACTGGTCTACCGCAGAAAGAAATGGCAACCTACTGCTGGGAAAAATCTGCCTCGTCAGTCATGTATCGAAAGATACATGATCGTCTTAGCATATATCACGCATGGCACATAACTGACATAGCTCTAGCATTTCTTTCTTTCTAGAAACGTATATATTCAGCTTCCACTCCCGAGTGAGGCTTCCGGAAGTTTTTTAAAAAAATCGATTAGAAATTTACTGTGTCTACTGTTGCTATACCGAGAATTTAAGAGTAGGGGACAGGCAAGCTATTAATAGACATAATTTTGATGGTATCCCTAATGAGCAAAAAATAAAACTACTTTATATAATTAATTATGATTTACTGTGAAATCGATTTGTTGGCAATCTATAATCAGGTTTGTCGACAATCTTTCTTTTTTTTTTCGTTTTTTTTTTTTTTGCGGACGACTTTTACTTTATTTTTAATCTATTTTAACCAATCAACTTAGTAATTCATGCAGTCTCTATGCAAACAGGTTTTTTTTTCTTTCAGGTGGGCAAAGGGCGATTGAGGATATTTTTTTTTTAAATCCCACGAATTAAAATGAAATAAAAAAAAGTAGGAAATATTTCTTCCTCAAAACAAGCATTGTCAGAATCAGAATTGTTTTCTTTACTTTAATAAAGCACGGCTGACTACAAACAGACCTTTAGAACTATTGAAAAGCCGCCATGAAAAGAAAAAGAACGCATTGACCTTGAAACAAAACAATTCTAAGAAAAGTGTTACGAAGAAAAGTAAAATGGATGTAGCGGATAAAGTTAAATAAAAACAAAATAAATTTCTAGTTAGACTGTTTGCTTTCATAGCGCATATCTTCATAGCAGTGTGGTGTAATAGATAACGGCTCCGAGTAAGAACTAGGAGAACCGAGTTCGAATTCCAGTTGATTTCGTTGCATTTACTTACGCGCAATAAGATGAGAGATGTGAATCCATCTCTTCTCCTCCATCTGTAGGTTGAATAGCAGAATAGACTGTTTCCTATAGCTTTGGTTGGCAACCAGTCTACTGCAGAAAGAAACGGCAACTGATAAACGTTTCTGCCTAATCAACCCAAGCGTGTATCCCGTATGGGACATAATTCACTGGTCCGAATAGCATCAGTTTAAATTGAAGCATTCGTTTCCCCCATATTGTGACCATTTTCTATAAAGTTCATAATTTCATGATAAAAGATAAAAATCTGGTAATTTGCCAACATATTTTAGAGAAATTCTTAATGTCCAAAATTATAATTCATAATTATAGTTTACAAAAAACAAGAAAGCATGAATTTAAACTGACGCCAGAGGCTATGGATTTTTAAAAAAAAGTCGTTGAAAATAATTGTCTGCTGGTTAACTACATTGGGTCTGTTCCAGGATTGAAAAGTAAAAGTTTAGTTCAAATAAAAGCAACAGTAGTAATTTTGCCAAGCTTTTCTAGAATTTTTGTGTTAAATATTGCTATTTTTAAAAAATCTCACCCTATATCAGATAAACTAAAAGTTGATAATCTTAGATTGATTTGCTTTTTGGATATTTATATTAAATATTTGCTGTGTGAAAAGACTGAAAAAATTGACAAATATTGTGTGTTCGATAGAAAATTTGGCATCCAGGTAATATAGGAATGTTCCAAGTTTAGCTGTGGCACAAAGCCGAAAGAATGGGACACACAGTGAGGATCGAACTTACTACTCAGTCGTAACTGTTTTAGCGAGACAAGCTTGTTAACCATTACACCACATCGAGCTGCTCACACCAGGTAATATATACAGAAGTACATTGATAAAATATGTTTATTTAAAATTAATAGAATTTACGCGCATCTTTAATAACAAAAGTAAGTTTTTTCAATAAATTTCGGGGTTCAATTATTTTTATAGTAATGAAACCTATTTTCTCTATGCTCTTTATTATTATTATCCTTTTATGTGCCCAATCTCTTCGGGACGTAGGAGATCACGGCCTTCCACCTCTTCCTTTCCTTTGCAGCTCTTAATAATTTTTTTTTCTTTTTATCCCCCCACCCAGACCTCGTTCTGCCATCTTCTTGCTCATATCCATTGTTACGCGTCACTTTCCCTTGTCCATCTTTCTCTCTATTCATCCTGTGAGTATCACATTTTCCAAGCACTCCTCCCTCATTACTAGTCACAGATATTTCAGCTGCCTCTTCGTGATGTTAAGTATAAGATTCCTTTCTGTTTCCATTCTCTCCAAAACCTCGACGTTGCTTACATATCTAGCCGCATGGTATCCTCAACATCCTTCTGTAGAACTACATTTCTATTGAATTGAGTCTCTTCTTCATCTTTGAGGAGATTGTCCAACATTTTCTGCCATACAGGAGAACAGATATCACTTAACAATTCAGTAATCTTTTCATTGTTTCCAACGAAAATTTCCTGTATCGTAATACCCTGATTAACTTTTGGAATACGTCTTTGGTCATCGCAATACGCCTTCGAATCTCAATGTCGCACATTCCGTCCTCTGTTAGAACAATTCCCAGATATTTAAAATTCTGTACCTTCTTGATTTTATTGTTCCCGGCCTTTAAATTTGATTTTGGGCTCATCTTTTTTCTGATGACCATCCATTTTGTCTGTCTTCTATTTTATGCTTAGTCCTTTCTTCTCGCTCTCCTTCGCTACCTTCTGTCGGAGGTTTTGTAGTTTCTTTTCCGTGTCTGCTATCAGCACTGTGCTATCTGCATATCTTATTTTGTTAAGACTGTGACCGCTAATGATGAATCCTAGGATTTCTAGTTCACTCAGAATTAACTCGCTCTATAGATTGAATGTCCGGTAAGAAGACACATCCTTGCCTTACACCCCTTTCTATTTTTGTATATCTGTTGAACTCATGCTCTATCCGTATTCAGGTGGTTTGCTGCCAGTAGAGATTTTTGGTAGTTCTAATGTCTTTCCTGAATATATCAAGGTTACTGAGCAGCTCTAACAGGTCTCTGTGACGTACTCCGTCGAAGGTCTTTGTATACTCTATAAAACACAGGCACACGTTCTTCTGCATTTGTATTGCTCTTTGTGATAACATTCTGAGCATAAATATCGCGTTCCTTGTTCCGGAGTCTTTGACGAACCCGCACTGTTCTTGTCCTATCTCTGGCCTGATTCTGCTACGCGCTCTAGTCATCAGAATTCGGATGATGAATTTTGTTATGTGGCTCATTAGGCTGATTGTTCGGTGGAGTTCACATTCGTTTGCGTCTGGTTTCTTATGTAGTGCTACAAAAATAGATCTGCTTAAGTCTTCCGGTATACCAACACTGTTGTAGATTTCATTTATTATTTCTGTAATCTTGTCTATGCCGAAACCATTTAAGGCTACCAGCATCTCTATTACAATTCCGTCTGGCCCTGCTGCTTTGTTTCTGCATAATTTGACCAGTGCAGCTTACATTTCAGTTTTTAGTATTTCCGGACGGTCGACATTTCTATATATTGCCGGTTGTTCTCTTTCGTCGTGGAAAAGATCTTTAATATATTCGTTCCAACGCTAAAAGTTTTTTCTTTCTCGAACATGAGCGTTCCCATTTTATTTTTTTTATGTCCCCTGTCCTTTTCGTTCCCTTAATTTTTTATTAGCACAATCTTAGAAATTATCTACGTTTAGATGTACACACGCACACGCACACACACACATATATACCGGATATAAGAGAAACCCGAATATAAGAGACTTCTTCTCCGGTCCCGACAATTCTCTTATATCCGGGTTACACTGTATATATATATATATATATATATATATATATATATATATATATATATATATATATATATATAGGGTGTATCAAAAATATTTTTACAAACTTTGGGAGCGGATTCTTCTCACCAAAACAAGGACAAAAGTCTGTAAGTAACCGCCCCCCTAAGTTTGTAACCGTATTTTTGATACACGCTGTATGCATATTTTCAAATAGAGCGTTTCTGTGTCATTTTTTAATTAGAAATCTATGGATTTTTGAGTCGGTTATAACTTAATATGCTGTTATGGTTCTGTCGGATTCTAATCAATATTTTATCCTAATTCATATATATATATATATATATATATATCTATATATATATTATTTATTTTATACACCATATATATTTTTAATCCTTCCTTGATAATTCACTTAATTTAATAATAAATATCACATCGATCAATTGTTATAAGATGAAAATGTTAAATCAAAATTCAAATAACTGCGTCAAACTACAGATTTATTGATTCACCAGGAAAAATATATTCTTTTTAAAATAATTTAATATCAATTATATTGTATAATTATATATTTAAAAGAATTTCATATATTATACCAGTTATCTAGAACTTCGGCATACATTTATGATATGCGACATAATGTAATGCTAAGGTAACTCTCCGAGGCTGCGAGATAAATAATTCATTTTCTAATTCTGAATAATGTAAGATTTATTGATCTTCTTCTATGGTGATTTTCTAAACGTAGCATAATTGTGGCACAAGGCTGAAAGTATAGGGCACCCAATGAGGATGAAACTCACTACTCAGTCGTAAATGTTCAAGCGAGACGAGTTCGCTAACCATTACACCAAGTTAATGTGTCCTCTTCTATGTGCTAGGCCCCTTCTAGGCATGAGCATTCGTAGCTCACAAAAACCTTCTATCCCTTGTCTTCTTTAGTAGTTTTTTTTTCCTTTGCTAAGGCTCCCGCCACTGTGCCACCATTCATTCACACATGCTCGTCAGTTAGATGGCTTACTGTATTCCTCCTCTCGTCCTCCGTAAACCCAGTAAGGGGAAAATTTTAGAAGTTGTCTTTTCTTGATTGTGAATATGTGTTCTTTTTTCTTTTGCTATTTTCTTAAAAAATTCCTCGTTGCTTACTGGCACCCTCCCTGAAATTCTCAGTATCCTCCTGTACCGATAGTAATTCACAAAATGTGACAAGCACGTATGTCTATTTGTTGTACAGATATTATCGTTTATTTATTGAAGCAAGTGTATTCCACTGAATAAACGCGTGTATTAACAGACACTGCATTCCGTACATGGAATCATTTTCAGTCGATTAATTATCAAATAAATATTAAAAAAAAAAACTCATTTATTAGCTTTATATAAACAGTCGAAAAAATAATGTTCTGATGCAAGTAACATAAACGAACTTAGGAAGCAATTATTTTCATAAAATTGCCATTTTCAAAATTAATTAACAATCTCATTATTATATAGAATATTAAAAATAAATGGAGCTAATTAATTTGTATACTTGTAACATATATGTGTGGATTAGTTTATGTTTGGAACGAACAACTTATATGGATTCTAAGAAATCTATTCTAAATAGAAAATTTTAAATGACAGATTTAATCCCATCCCATCAGATGCAATAATTTGTGTATACTATTTTTTTACACCTTTTGTTATTATAAATTCATATCATAATTCAGACATTTTTATTTTATTGCTCCTTTATTCTACATTTGAGCGAAACTTGACATCCCATAATTTACACAAGTGTTGACTCTCTGACGTTCTTCGGGAAAATTTCTTTTCGTAACTTCCAATGATTCAAACTCTTGATCAAGACAGGTTGAGAAATAGGGGACAACTGAAGAAGACGTTTCTATCCCAAGTCTAACTTTTGCTGCGTCACATTTGCAACAAATAGAAGAGTGGTGGCGTACCTCGGAATTCACGAACGAGTTCTTTACTTTTATTCAAGGAGCCAAGTAAAGATATTAACCATTTCCTCTTCGTCTTTACGTACCATGCCCCTTTTTGATATAAGCGATTATAACTCTCCACAACTTCCTATCCTTTGTAGCTCTTAGCAATATAGCATCTGATGATCTACGCCAGTTCTTAATATTTTGCTCAGCTTTTAGAAAGCATCTTTCGCTATTCCAGTGCGCATTCGTAATTTGATCTCACACTCTCCGCCCTCTGTTAAAACACTTTCCAGATATTTTCTTGATTGTATGGTGGGTTAATAGACAGCGGCTCGGATTGAGGAATCGGAGAGCCGAGTTCGAATTCCAGTCGAATCTATTACATTCACCTACGTGCTAATACACTTGGGAAAGGTATGAATGCTCTTCTTCTAAATAGCAGGACAGACAAGGTTCTGTAGCCGTGGATGGCAATTGGTCTACAGTAGAAAGAAATGGTAAACTACAGCGGGAAAAGAAATCTTCCTCGTCAGTCATGTATCGAAAGATACATGATCGCCTAAGCGTGTATCACGCATGACACATAACTGACTTGCTTAATATCTGTCTATATTTCTGAGATGAGGTATTATTTACATTATTCGAACAATTGTCCTCATCTTTGTCGCCATATTTATACAATGTTTCGGCCGTTGTACGCTCTCCGGCCTTCTTCATGTGGCTGGAATGTCGAAAAAGTAAAAGATATGTTTTTCTAGCTTGTATTATTTACAACGTTTCTTTTGTTGTAAACCCTGGCCCTCTTCAATAGTAAAACCTCCTCCTTTCGTTTTCCATGCTTAGAGATTACTTATCGCTTACTGCTCACCAGTTTTACTCATCTTTATGTTGCTTGTTTCGTTGTGTCTACCGAACCAAAGAAAATAACTTTTCAACATTACTAGACTCAGGAACAGGTTTTACTGTCAAGTAACCAGATATTTTTTTTTAAACCAATGAATCCACTAGGTTATGTGTCGGTCATTGGTGAAAAGTTTGGAACCTTAAACCTAATTCAGTATTCAGGTGGTAGATATGGTTACCAAATACATTACGAAAAAAGACATGAACAAGACAAGAAAGTAAAACTACCGAAATTTTGTAAATATATCAACAAAGAGGAGAAGGCCGTTTCAAAGAATATGGCATATAATCATAATAATTCTATTTCTATTTTTTTTAAATTAACATAAGAACATTATTTTTATTACTATTGTTTTTATTATTATTATTATTATTATTATTATTTGTTGTTTGTCATATTTTATTACTATTGTTTTTTTTTTTTGTTTTTTTTGTTTTTTTAATAGCATTTTTTAGCATTTAATTTTTTGTATCAGCACGAGTTTTGTTAGGATTTCTCCTAACAAAACTCGTGCTGATACAAAAAATGTTCCATGAGCTTGGATGTGAATTTACCGTGGGATACTCTGAAATTAGGGCACTTTCAATATATTTTCGTCGTGATAAAATATATCTGTAAATGTTGTCTTCTTTTTCAAATCTACTCCACTTTACTAGATTCATAAGGTTCAAAAATTATGACGATGGTATAAGGCCAAATGACCAGCTAAGATTGTTAAATTTGACCTCGTAGTGACGCACTAAGGTTATATATATATATATATATATATATATAAGTGAACATAGAAGTCAACACTTAGAGGCGACAATCTGTTTCATGCTATATGCAATCGTCAGGCCACATATGCTGAAGAAGTGTTGACTTCTATGTTCACTTTTATATTTACACACGCTCTATCTCTGATATTGAGCACTTTATTCCATAAATATAGCACACCTTAAGACTATATTTCTTTATATATATATATATATATATATATATATATATATATATATATATATGTGTGTGTGTGTGTGTGTGTGTGTGTGTGTGCGTGTGAAAGGTGTCTGTATATAAATATAAATAAATATATATATATATATATAATTATTTATATATTATATGCGCGGTACTTATTAGAAAGCGTGAAACCCAGGGTCACAAACTCACATCAATCCAACCATATATATATATATATATATATATATATATATATATATATATTAGGTTATATATACAGGGTTATTCAAAAAGGTAGAGCAGATTTAGAAAATATAATAAAAACAAATGCTAAGAGACAGAAACACATTCAACACATTACTGTGTGGGGTATGACGATAAACTACATCCGTTAGCCTGGTTAGGAGGTTTTGAGGAACGTGGAACTATGTCTTAATTGCTGATGTTCCCAGGTCCACCCTGACCCGGGGTGGTAGCACCTGTTAGAGCCCCAGCCATGGGCAAATATTTAACCCCCAAACTGGGGTCAAATCATTATGAAAGTGTAATAATATTTTTTTTATCGTAAAAATACCAGCAAAAGATTACTGAAAAAAATTATTACCAGCAATACATTTTTGTAAAAAAAAAATATTACCACCAATACATTTTTGGAAAAACAGATTTTACCGGCAATACATTTTTGGAAAAAAATATTACCAGCAATACATTTTTGAAAAAACAAATTTTAACGGCAATACATTTTTAGAAAAAGATATTACCGGCAATACATTTTTGGAAAAAAATATTACCAGCAATACATTTTTGGAAAAACAGATTTTACCGGCAATACATTTTTGGGGAAATATTATTACCAGCAATAAATTTTTGGAAAAAATATTAAAGCAATACATTTTGGGAAAAAAGAAATTACCGGCAATGCACTTGACTAACAACAAAAAACCCTATTTACAAAAAAAATGTCAATGAAATCTGATCTACAAACAGATTTCTTACAAAGAATACATATTGTATTCATACAATCCTATCCTAGAAATTCTGTTGACATTAAATAACCCACTGAGGTGTTGATATGCCATAAAAAAATAAACCATACACATTACTGGATCGGAAAAGGTTCAACGTTTATTATTTTTTGTTTGTCCAACTTGTATGCACTCAACCTGAGCACCATGTGTTGCACAACAAACATCAAAAAGGTATTCCATTTCTTGTCACACTCGAATCAATTGATCTTTGGATATTAACTTCAAAGCGTCAACAATTCGATACCTCAAAAGAAGCATTTAAACAAGACTTTTCATTTATTTTAATAACTTTGAAGCTTTTCCTATCCACTAATGTGTTGAATGTGTTTCTGTCTTTTAGCATTGCGTTTTTATTAAATTTTCGAAATCTTCTCTTACCTTTTTAATAACCCTGGAGCATAACGCTTTATCGTACGATAAGAATACTGCATTATATATATATATATTGGGTTGGTGCAAAAATAATGACGTAATAATGTCGTTTTTTTAACGTTAACAAATACGTCAAAAAACGACATCATTACGTCATTATTTTTGCACCAACCTAATACTAGCAGTATAACCCGTCTTAGACCGGATGTTTCATTACTGGCAATTTTTGCCGTTTAGTTGGAGCAGTTTAAATTTAAAATCGCGGAAATCAATATTAGTAATAACGATTGGGTACAACTGAGGCACATCCCCAAATGGCGGGGGTTAACAAATTGAATGGGGGTGACCCTGAAAAGGGCCGTATTTGCGTTCTCAATATTGCAAGGAAAAAACCTCTTCCATGGACCGTCATAATAATAATAATATTAGGTTGGTGCAAAAATAATGTCGTTTTCTCACATAGTAACATATGTGAGAAAACGACATTATTTTTGCACCAACCTAATAATATACGATCATTTTTATTTATAATATAATTTTTTTATATAATTCTAATAATTTTTTGCGTTAGATTTCAACCCTTTAAATTGATTGTACGCTGTTTTTTTGTTTTTTGTTTTTTTCTTGCAAACATTAAATTCTGATTTTTTTTTTTTTCGATTTTTCACTTTCAAGGTTGTAATTCTTTCCAGCCAATTTGGACTCAAAATCGGCACTGAAGAATCATCTATCAAACAAAAAAAAATTCAACGAAATCGGATGAAAACTGTGGAAACGCACAAACAACATCCGATCACACATACATACACACACACATTTTGTGAATTATAGATATAGATAGATATGTTGTCCTAATATCAAATGCATCACAAGTTTTTGGTGTTTATTAACTTTTGTCCGATGGTTATTTGGGTGTCACGTGCACGTCTTTCAAACATTTTCGACATTTTTTTACTTCAATGTTAATATCATTCATTGCGCATGAATTAACCTTCAAGTACGAAGCGGTTGCATCTGCTGCACCGTTGCTTGCATTTCTAAACATATCGATGCCTTCTCGCTTCTTATACTATTAAATAAACACGAGAACAGAATGAAGTAAAATTGCATTTAGGATCACAATCAAATAAAAAAAAAGCATTGTTAAAAAGCGTTAAAATTGATTCCGAAGCATTGCCGAGTTGATTTGTAATCGGTGAAGAGTAAACAGTAACAGAATATCCTGGGATTATTCAATGGTTAGCGTACTGGTTGCCAATGTGCCCAAGTGAGGACACAAAAAACGAATGAATTCCAGTCTTCAAGAAAACCGTTATTTCTTTCGTAATAAAATGAAAAAAAAGTGTACAAAGCCTGGCAAAACCTTTACATTTCGTAAATCGTGAACACTTCTGTGAAAATCTGAAAAACTCGTAATCGCGAAAAGTTATTCGAAAATATATATCGCTGTTTTAAAATGTATATGACATGGGCGCGTGGCCAAATGGTTAGAAGTTTCGCTTTCTGACCATGAGACCACGATTGATGTCTCAAGAAGGAGATTTTCTGATGTTATCGGCCTGGAGGGGGACGGCCCCAGCGTTCATTACCTTTGGAAGTGCCTGAAAACCATACCACGGGTTGATCCAAGCCTTGTGAATGAATTTGGGTCGACGAGACACTTAGAGCCGTCAATAGCTGTGCTAGCACGAGGTCACAAGTCATCGTGACCGAGGGTTTGAGTGTGCTGGACTTGTTCAGATTGTTGAACATTTTAGATAACAAGCTCTCTCCCAGAAACTGTAACTACGGTCTGCTCAGCATACTTTCAGTATAAACCACAGGTTGGCGCTCTGGGTGTTAAACAAATACAAATGAACCTGGGAGAGAGTTTGCAATATGGATACGAGTGGTCAGCTATTACGACGTGGCTACTCATTTCCATGTTTTCTCGTCTACTGTGATACCTTTTTTTTGTTGTTGTTTATACTGAAACTATGATGAGCGGATAGTTTGTGCTATGATTAATAATTGAACAAGGTCAATACATTCAGAAAAGACTTGTGACTTCATGCTAGCGAGGGCTTTCATCATTCCTGGGTATGACGATAAACTACATCCGGCAGCAAGGGAAGTTTTCAGGAGCGCGGAACCACCTCTTAATTGCTGTTGTTTCCAGGTCCGCCCTGACCCAGTGTGGTAGCACCTGCTAAGCCCTTAACTATGAGCAAATAGTGAACCACTAAACTGGGGTCAAAACGCTATGAAAGCGTAGAAATACATATTCAATGTAAAAAAAATTACCGGCAAGACATTTTTGTAAGGAAAAAAAATAATACCAGAAATACATTTTTTAAAAAGTAAAATTTGCAGCAATACATTTTTGTAAAATACATTATTAATGCTCCAAAGAAAAAAACAATTCGGCCTTAAATGATCCATGAGGAGTTGATATGCCGTTAAACAAACAAAAGAAAGAGACAGCTTTTAGACAGTTTCGTTTACCCAATTTTTTTCACTTGTTTTGGATCAACATATAGCATGATTTTCAGGAAATTTCCAACGCTGCGGCTGCTCGGTCTCACGTTGACTGCTGACCTGAGATGGAACAAATACATAGAGTCAATTGCTTCGTCCACCCCAAGGAAAGTTGGCTCTCTGTGCAGCGCCAGGAAATTTTTCTCCCTGGAATCGATCCTCCAGATCTACAAATCAACAATTCGCCGTTGCATGGGGTATTGCTGCTATATATGGTCTGGGGCCCCTTCTGTTTGCCTCGGGGTTCTTGATAAGCTCCAGAGGCAGATATGCAATATAATTGGCCCTGTTCTGGCATCTCGTCTACAGTCACTTTCTCACAGACGCGCCGTCGCCTTTCTCTGTCTTTTTTACAAATACTTTCATGGCAATTGCTCCGAGGAGCTGCATTCGCTGGTTCCCAGACTTCATGAATTCAAGCGCCCTACGAGGCTGGCATCCCGCTCCCACCCCTTCACTGTCGAAACTCCTAAATGTAGCCGTCTCTTCTACTCCAATAGCGTCATGTCTCGCACCTCTCGCCTGTGGAACTCCCTTCCCTATTCCAGTTTCCCTGAGAGCTATAATCTCCAGCTATTCAAATGTAATGTCAATCGACATCTCCAGTTGCCTTGATCTATCCACTACCCTTCTCCTCATACTTTCTTCTATCGTTCCTATCTGATCTTGCTCCAAATTTTTCTGTAACCCCTTGCGTCCTAGTGGTTTTTCGCTTTGCTTGGGGCGAAACGTTTAAAAAAAATACCAATAAAAAGGTGGAGGAAAGTATCTACTAAGCGTACCTATCTTTTGCGATGATGCATTTCATACGTGTGGATGCGTTTGTTTTCGGAGGTTGCAATGTTCCGCCTAAAAGTCTGGCACCACTCTGTACAGTTAGAAGCTACACTGTCTAGATCAGGGGTTTCAAACCTTTTCTGCGTCATCGCCCACTTTCATATGGACAAAAAAATTCCACCACCCACCTGTATAGTAAATATTCAAAAGCATACAGTGATGGGTAATTTATGTCTTGACGGACACTTTTCCTGACTTTTAAAATTCGAAATTGCCAAACTAAAAACCAAACTAAAAAAAATTTTATATTGAATAAAAATTATCACTTTTTACTAGCAGACTTGTTCTTGGTTCTTATCTGATATAGTGATTTTCCAAGCGTATCTTAGAGGTGACACAAGGTCGAAAATAAAGGGCACCGATTGATGATCGAATTCACTACTCAGTCGTAATCTAGCGAGACAAGATTGTTAACCATTACACTGCCTCGAGATGCCCAACCCTTATCTGATATATATTCGAAAAAATGTTATTTCGACTGAAGAACTATTTGAATATTAATGACCATTCTCAAAACTATAAAAAAAATACCAAAATATGCCTTGCTTGCGAGAATATTTATATTTTATCTAGGGATGTGACCTAGTTATTACCATTTAGTCTCCTGTTTATATATATATATATATATATATATATATATATATATATATATATATATATATATATATTGATTCTTTGCATGTCCCCTTTGAATATTTTGTTCGGATAGCATATGTTGAAATACATTTTTGATGCTCACAATCCTATATCGCCCGCAGAAATTTCCGATCGCTCACCATTTTTTATACAGTTATTCATCACCCACCCAACAGCTGAAATCGCCCACCGGTGGTCGATATCGCCCAGGTTGGGAAGTCATGGTCTAGATTGTCTGTAGTTATTCCCATTGCATGAGGACGGGTTAATGTAAGCTTGTTCCTCTGGTTCCCAGACGAGCGCTGGCCTTCAATCAACTCTCATATTCTGGTAATGCTTCTAGAAGAGCTTATATTCTAATGTTTATCTGTCTGTTTGTTGTTGTTTTTTTTTTTTGTTTGTTTTGTTTTGTTTTTTTTTAGCATTCTTTCAGCGGAAATTTAAATTTTGATGTTTTCTTTTTCTCAGGATCAAGAACTTGGTAGTACAATTGATTGTGGTATTCAAGCCAGTGATGCGGACAGGGGAGATAACTTACGCTTCAGTATTCTTCCAAGAAAAGACCATGTAAGTTGAAATATCATCATTCTGGCTGCAAATGATTTATTCTATGTATTTTTTCACTGCTATTAATATATATACCTATCATATAAGTTTATTAACTCCATTATATTTTACTACGTGCGCAACAATAAACTGTAATGTTAGAGAGATTTGCCCAAATCACTGGTTCGCTTTCTCGCTATAGTTTAATTAGCAGAACTTGTAACAGTAAACTTCATTATTATCCCCACCAATATTCTTACAGTATAAAAATATGTTCTGGCTTTAAATAACCTGCTAAAGATTGGTAAGCTATAATAAACAAATCATTCAATCAATCAAAAACTTCTATCTAGAAAAATTTGATTTTTGGTTTCCTGTTTTTGTTAAATTACAGTTCTTTTTTGTTTTGTTTTTTTTTGTTTTTTTTGTTTTGTTTTTTGTTTTTGTTTTTTTTGGGGTTTTTTTGTTTTTGTTTTTTGTTTTTGCAAATGACAAATCCATTTTCATTTTGAAGTTGTGTGAAGATCCTTGGCTTTTTCTTCTTTCACACATTTCAAAATATACACTTATTCTTGTTAGAGACCATTTCTGCCTGAAATATACACTTATATATATATATATATATATATATATATATATATATGTGTGTGTGTGTGTGTGTGTGTGTGTGTGTGTGTTATTTTGATGAACAATTTAAAACATAAAGAATATAACGATAAAAAAAAAGTTCTCCCCAAAGTATTCTTCACAAGTCCAACTCTTGTCAATGTCAACGCTTATGAGCTTATATCAAAATACATCTATGATATATAAATATTAACATTACTAAATTCTGGAAAAAAAAAAAGAAATTATCCTCCGAGAGACCCTGTCAATATGAACATAAGCTACATTTCTTCTTTGTTTCTTGGGGTGCGGACTCTCGTGGCATTTCCGGAATACTCTTGTCATGTTTTATTAACGAAAGACACCCAAGACATAGTACTTAAAAATAAATACGTAAAAAAAAAGAACATGTCAAATAACAAGCGGAAACTCAGAATGAAAAAAGTTGATAAGGCCGTGGCGTTGGCAAAGAAAGCCAACACAAAAAGTAATATAATTTTTCTCTTCAGTCTTCTCTCTCTACCGTGTCCCCTCACGACATAGACGATCATAGCTCTCATTGTATTTTTTAATAAATTTTGTCTTTCTCTTATTTCTCACGATCCGTATTCCGCCATGCATTTAGTCCAGCTCACTATCCTCTGTGGCTCAATTGGTTAAGGCACGTCAGGCTATATGACGGTTCCGTATAGGATACAGGTTCGATTCCTGTCGAAGGAGGAATATTTTCTAAGAAAATGTTAAATGTTATTAATAGTGTTTATTATAAACAGAGCATTTACTTAAATATTTGTATCTATAAAAAGAATGTATAAACATAAAAATGTTTTAAAATATATATATATATATATATATATATATATATCTTCAATCTGTACTGTGGGCATCAGATTTTCCAAGCCCTCTTTCCTCGTTATGTGCCCTAGAAATTTCAACTGTCTCATCCTGATGTTAAGTATGTTTCCTTTTTCTCTAAAACATTATCGTTGCTTACACATTTGGTCCATGTTATCCTCAGCATCCTTCTGTAGAACCATATTTCTGTTGCTTCAAGTGGCTTCTCGATCTCTGAGGAGATGACTCAGAAGTCACTGCCAGGATAGAGATTACGGAACACTTTTATTATTGCTTTCTTAGTTTCTAGTGAAGTTTCTTTTTTTCTTCTAATTCTTCATACTCTACTTAGCTTTTGGAAGGCACCTTTCGTTATTCCAATACGCGGTTAGGATTTCCCTGTCGCGCTTTCCGTCCTATGTTAAAACAATTCTCTCCAGATGTCGTAGAATATTTGATTCTGTTGGTTTAGGTTAGGCCGGTTTAATTAAACGACCTATCAAAAACTTATTTCGCTATTCAATGTCAAATACCTGTCACTAGGAGTAAAACACCGCAATTAATTAATAGACCTAAGTCGGTTTTGACACCAGAGAGTTATCGATTCTGTTTTACATCACGTCATGTCACGACACCTTCATACCATCAGCGTCGTAAAGACACCATATATACTGCAGCGGTGATATGTCTACTGTATATGTCTGAAAGCTGCATCCCTTTTGAGTCTGGTTTTGAAATCAGTTTCCCTTCTTCTACACAGGTTGTCACCTCAAGTTAAAAGAGCACCGTATACCCAGCTATTTAACCCATACCTGGAGGAAAATGACGTCATAATTTTCCCAAGAGCCTTAGCGTGAAGGGGACGAAACAGAATCGGTTTACCGATTTTTAATTTCCGCTCTGATAGTCGTTAAATTATCGGCAAATGATAGGTTCAATTTATAATGTACCTTGAACCTTTGGTGGAGTAGAGGGGTCTTACACCTCTGCAAGGGATGAAGTCTGCATAATTTAAACCATGTCGACAGGGAAATTTACTAGTGTACTAAGTTTAATAATAACTAAACAACACAATAGGCTACTTTAAAAAAACATTAACTCAAAATAAGGCCCAAGAGTAACTCAAGGTTGAGCGTTACCGAGTAAGGTTCTTATGGATATAATACGAGGAAATAAGGGTAGACTATGAGGATACGTAGGAATGATATTGAATGGCCTTACACGTCAAGTGCTTAAGGGATCGATAATTAATCACCCAACAGACAACGTCAACACTTTTGAATACTGGCTTAATTTAAAGTTGATACAGATTTTACCAACATTTTCAGCAAAGTCCTTTATTCGCGGGTATTCATATCATTACTTTTCTGTCAAAGTGACATTTCCAAATTTGCATAAACTTTGAAGTAAAATGTCTATTACATCATAAAAGAACGATTCCAATATTGATTCTACGCATTCTTCGTGCAAGTTTACAAATATTTTCAACTGCTAACTCGACAATGAGTGTTGCAAAGAGCAAAAGAAATGATTGAATGTGACAGGTTTGATGAAAATGCCAGTCGTTTTCCTAGCCCAGTAAAGAGGGTCAGTTTTTTTTCATTGTCATCGTGGCCGAAGGCTTGAGCGTGCTAGCCTTGTTCAAATTGTTAATCACGCTAGATAACACGCTCTTTCCTAGAAACTCTAAGGTCTGCTCAGCATAGTTACAGTGTAAATCACAGGTGGGCTCTGTGGGTGTTAAATAAACACAGATGTGCCTGAGAAAACATCTGCAATAGGGATTGGCTCGCCGCCCTAGTAGATCGGTATCCTTGAATACATATACATGTATATTATTGTTGTTGTTATTGTGGTTTTAAGCGCCTCAGCCAGATCATACCAGAATAGACTTTACACTCAAGGTTCTTTTAGAGAAGTCAGGTGCAAGGTTGACCTAACATAGTACCCCTTGGTATGCAAGTGTAGGAAAGGGTGGTGATACATGAGATATATAAGTACCCACTATAGAGAGAAATTGGTCACTCGACGAGAATGTGAGGTTCCCGTGCTGCAACGCATACACACACACACACACACACACACACACATACATATATATATATATATATATATATATATATATATATATAAACGTGAATATAGAAGTCAACACTTAGAGGCGACAGTCTGTTTCATGCTAGATGCAATCGTCAGGCCACGAGTGTGTTTTATATTTACACACGCTCTATCTCTGATATTAACCACTTTATCTCATAAATATAGCACATCTTAAGACTGTATTTCTCCATATATATATATATATATATATATATATATATATATATATATATATATATATGTATATTGGCCAATGAAAACTGACGAAATTATGATTTGAATAAAACGTAATGTTAAATTTAATAATTTTTTTCAATAGTTTGCGCAACAATTATTGATTAGATCATTATTTTTATTATTATTAATATTATTATTTTCATTATTATTATTTTTATTATTATTACCAAAAGAATGTCTAACTTCTCAGTGAAACATTACGTTTATTCTCGCTCGGAACAGCAACGAATTTATGGTCATATATTAGGAACATCCATTTTCCCCACATACAACAAATTGCTATGAGAAATTTGCAATGTCGGTTCTTTTTAACAATGCTTCTATGCGTGTTATCTTTTATTTATTCAGTTAATTTTCCTGTTTCAACGCGTCTTCCATAAAATTACTCAAATTTTATAGAAATTTAATTTTGAACTGTGCATTTTTATTTCATATTGCAGGAATATTTTTCGATCAATCTACCTGGAAGGCCGCTGATTACTTTGAACAAAAAACTTGACTATGAAACCAAGAGGCACTTGAGTATCGACATCATGGTACAGGTAAGTTTTCTAATGGAGAATATTTTAGAATCGTGACTGCAACAATAAATTATGCTGAGTTATATATAGATCGAGAAGGCGTTGTTGCGTCCTGAATAACGAACTATTTTACGATATCATGACTTTGGTATCTTTCAATGCTCACTAGTTTTGTGATGTCAACGAATACTCGTTGTCTGTCATGTGGTGTCAACGAATACTTGTTGACACTTTTGTAATGCTCGTTGAAGTAGGGACTTTATAATCGCAGATACAACTAAAGTAAAGCCGTTGAACAAGGCTGGTGTCATATTACAACGTTTCGGCCGTTGTACGCTCCGGCCTTCTTCAGGTGCTTGGAATGTCGAACTGAACACTTTATTTCGCTCGCTGCGGTAGACTGTTCTATTTCCACGTGCCATGTTTAACGGATGTCTGTTATCAGTTTTCTCCTCTTAATTCCCCTCTCCAAGTTCTCCAACGCCTTAACCAGGTATTGAACTCACACTATTTGGGTCCTGTCACTGGATCTAACCAACGCCTTTATCCACTGTGCTGTGTTTCCTTGAAGAGATCTGTATATGAATTTCTGTGTATTATAAACGTAATGCCTTCAGCAATCATTTTTTACCAGGGCTCATATTTCAATTTTTGCTGTTATCACCTGTTTTTACCAGAGTTCATATTGCATTTTTTTTTATTGTTATTATTGTTTTTCTCTGTTACTGCTTATTACTGGTTCAAATATTGTATTCATTTCTGCGCTTGGTCGGCTCAAGAGATTTTTGTGGCCTAGCATATGTGATGATTCCTTAAGTTTAAGAATTTTCCAATGGTGTTCTTTGTCTATGATCTCAACATGATCCCACAATATATTTTTTAATGTTATTTTTTTCGTCATAATATCGGTTACTTCTCAACGCATTACTTCGGGTCGTTAGTGTACACTTAGATTCTTTTTTATCATTTCACCCCTGGTAAGTCAGTAAAGCCACTAAGACACAAGGGGTTACTGAGTGTGAAATAATAAGAAAAAGAACAACATTATTGCTGTAACTGAGTTATCAAAGAAAACAATAGAAAGCCTGAATTTCTTTAACAACAAGTTTATTACCTTTTGCTACAGGGAAATAATGTGGGATAGAAACTAGAGAAGAGAATGTTTAGCCGTGAATGACGAACTGTTTTTAACATTGGCTACTGCTGCTACCGCTCCTCCTGCTACTCCTCTTGATGTAGGAGTATTTTTATGTCTTTCGTCCAAACTTGTAGAGGAATATTCTCCCTCACAACAATTATTAAAGAGCGAGGGCAATAAAAGAAGAGGAATCAAGAAGACAGTAGATAACGATTGACATTGGATTTATATTTTTGAAGATCAAATTTGGTTGGAAAGCATGGAGCCGGAAGAGAGTTCTACCAGCGAATACTGCGAGAGAAGAGACTGTCATGATAGAACTTACGGTTGCAGCAAACCAGTTCAACTGTAAATTGATGAGATCGTGTTGCCAATCTAGTACTGTTCTTAAATTCATAAAGTGTATGTATCATAGCAAAAATTAATATTTACTTTGAAAATATAAAAATATGGCACCATACCAAAAGTGGGGAAGGTTAGTCTTCAATCTGTCTTATCTTAAACTTAGTTAGTCACAATTCTAATTCAAACATACCATAGTATTTCTTACACCAAAAGAACACATTCTAGATTAACATTCTTTCTACTGCCAGCATAATACCTCAAAGGCCCTATGAAGTCCTAACCAGTTCCCATGCGTATATTTTAACTTTGGGGGACATGGAATAAAATAAAAAAACTTTAAAAAATGAAACTCAATTCATAGCGAAAAGTTCATCAGAACAATTATCATGAAAGTATTTATAGAAAAGGCAGAGGGAAGCTACGTTACGGCGGTGGGAATGTGAATGAAGCCAGGATGCCATGTCAGGATCAGTACTATGGCAGATTCTTTAGATTTTTGTCAATAAGCTTTAATTTCGATTCACTCTCCTAAGTAATGCTCATAGAATGATGGTATTTGAAATTGCGATGTAAAGGAACTAGAAGTAAGATGGGGGGGGGAATACTTGTAAAATATTAATTAATATATATATATATATATATATATATATATATATATATATATATATATATATATATATATACCTATGTGTAGGGTTTATTTTTTTAATCATTTCTCATGATGTTTTTATAGATTGTAAACATTTTAATGAAACGACACACGCACGGAGTATATCTATATATAACTCTCAATTAGATTTATAGTTTTAAAAGAAAAATAACACATATAAAGCTGAATTAAGATTGACGTATTTATCATGATGCTAACGAAGACGAAGGTTTGAAAGATTGGAGTGGCCTGTGTTTAAATAAGAATTTTGCGAAAGTTTTATAGAAAACGATAATAACTTCTGAAATTGAAAAAAAAAATCTGTAGTAAAATTTAATCAAACACCTTCACATTATCAGTGGAGTTTCAAGCGAGAAGGTGCATTAAAAAACAAAAAAAAAAGTACAAACAGGAAATGGCATATGAATGTGGGGAGATAACCGCGAAATCTCGCATCAGTCACGTTGTTTTCTCGTGTGCAGTAATGCCTCTGAATGAACGTCAAATTAATGAAAGAAAATACAGGAACTAAAAAACAACATGCATGTATTTCATCAATATACAATAGGCGTAAATGGCGTAAATAAAATGTTTTAAAGAGACATATAAATATTGATAAATGAAATGACTTGAGAGAAATTAATTTAAGTCAGATGTAGAAATATATGTATATATATAGAGAGAGAGATAAATATATGTCGATAGAAGTATATATATATATATATATATATATATATATATATATATATATATATATATATATATATATATATATATATATATATATATATATATATATATATATATGAAATTGAGAATCGGCAGAGAGTGTGTGTTCATTATCCGTGCTTTGTTCGACCGTAAATCCTACGTGGCATAGCGGTTAGGCACGTCAGATCCAACAACGGTTCAAATCCTGCCGGAGGATCCATATCTTCCTGACAAGATTTCTTGAATACTCAGGTTGGTAGATGTAGCTGGATGAAAAAACCTGTTTAATTAAAAAAAACAAAAAAAAAAACAGAGTTTCTACTCGAATATTAAAAATATGTCAAAAAACGACATTATTACGTCATTATTTTTGCACCAACCTAATAATACTATTATGTAATATTTTAATGCCACATCCCTTCAAGACGTAGGTTTTCCACAGATTCTTTTATTATCTGTGAATTGTCATGACTTTCTTCGGAATGATGTCGAAGGTGTTCTCCGTTCTGTTCTCCCGGATTTGAATTTGGAGTTGGCCTTCTTCACTGTCCACCATCCAGCTAGGGATCTCGTTTTATCCCGCTTTTTAACCCATACTTATTCCATACATTTCTCAAGACCAATAGTTAAAAAATAAACTCCACAGACTTAACCGAATTGCAGGGCAGTGTGTCGATTCAAGTATCTGCGGTCCTAAGCCTGAATTTCAAGGTAGTCTGCCGATTCAAGTTTCTGCGGCCCTAAGCCGCATATAATTTATAACAAGTAATTGAATTAAATTTGATATGTAATGTAACTGTGTGTGTGTGTGTGTGTGTGTGTGTGTGTGTGTGTGTGTGTGTGTGTGTGTGTTTCTCGGTGCAAGCTAACTAGTAGAACGCTTAAATTCAAGTAGTCGGGACAGCAAGGGAAAAAGCTCGTCAGAGCAGCAGCTATGAAAATATTTGTAGAAAAGACAGAGGGAAGCCACATCGCGCCTGTGAGAAAGTATCAGATGTCGAGAAGCCAATTCACAACAGATTACATTAAAGATCGTTCTTTGGATTTTGTAGAGAACCTCAAGATGAACAACTGGAGCACCAGAACAGATATGGCAACAATATTAAATAATTTTTTTTACGTACGGACAAAAACAATTACTTGCAACAAAGATGCATTTTTGTGAAAATTGGTGAAAACCAAAAGTGGTAACCACTTTTAGTTCCCACCAATGGAGATGCCTACACATCGAAACAAAAATGCATCTTTGTTGTAAGTAATTGTTTTTGGCTGTATGTAAAAATTTATAATAAATACTTATTGCTCTACTCTTGGTATTTGAATTAATGCTGTGAACGTTAGAATTTATATTATTTTCTTTCTGATTACATTTGTGTATATATATATATATATATATATATATATATATATATATATATATATATATATACTCGTGGATATTTAACGTTTTTTCTATTTTAATTTTCTGATGAATCTTAATTATTAAGTTAATGATTGAATAAGCTCATGGCGAATTGTACAACAATAAAATATTCGTATAATTTCCGCAATGATATCCTTAGATATATGAGGCTAAAAAACTTACCAAAATATCATAATAAAAATCCTGAATACGAACGCTGGACGTTATTTAAAAAAGTAAGTGGGTACAAATGAAAAGATATGAAATTGACACATTTTTCCAATTCACTGAGACAGACGTTAAATATTTCTATCTCTACCTCTTTCTTTCATTTTCTCCCTGAAACCATATAACGTCTTTGACATGTCTTTTCTGTCTTTCCAAGCGATCAAAACGGAATAGTTCTAATATATGAAATTTTGGCAAGGCGTAAACGTCGTGCTAACTAAAAGGACAAAGCAGAATTATAATAAGATGTTAAATACTATTTCTCTAACTGTGAAATTTTTTAAAGTTCTTATTCGCACTAGTTTGTGTGTGTGTGCCCGCGTATGTGTACGTATGTATGCCTGTGTGTGTGTGTGTGTGTGTGCGCGCGCGCGCTCATGACGGAGTGCTGAAACGTTCTCAGACCGACCAATCTAGAATTCCTTACCAGAGAATCTAATGCTTAGTAATTTGGCCAGATTTTGAGAATTAGGTTGAGTTCATTTTTTCACCGAAACTATATAATGTCTCTGACATGTCTTTTTCGTCTTTCCAAGCGATCAAAACAGAATAGTCTTAATATATGAAATTTTGGCAAGGCGTAAACGTCGTGCTAACTAAAAGGACAAAGCAGAATTATAATAAGATGTTAAATACTATTTCTCTAACTGTGAAATTTTTTAAAGTTCTTATTCGCACTAGTTTGTGTGTGTGTGCGCGCGTATGTGTACGTATGTATGCCTGTGTGTGTGTGTGTGTGCGCGCGCGCGCGCTCATGACGGAGTGCTGAAACGTTCTCAGACCGACCAATCTAGAATTCCTTACCAGAGAATCTAATGCTTAGTAATTTGGCCAGATTTTGAGAATTAGGTTGAGTTCATTTTTTCACCGAAACTATATAATGTCTCTGACATGTCTTTTTCGTCTTTCCAAGCGATCAAAACAGAATAGTCTTAATATATGAAATTTTGGCAAGGCGTAAACGTCGTGCTAACTAAAAGGACAAAGCAGAATTATAAGATGTTAAATACTATTTCTCTAACTGTGAAATTTTTTAAAGTTCTTATTCGCACTAGTTTGTGTGTGTGTGCGCGCGTATGTGTACGTATGTATGCCTGTGTGTGTGTGTGTGTGTGCGCGCGCGCGCGCTCATGACGGAGTGCTGAAACGTTCTCAGACCGACCAATCTAGAATTCCTTACCAGAGAATCTAATGCTTAGTAATTTGGCCAGATTTTGAGAATTAGGTTGAGTTCATTTTTTCACCGAAACTATATAATGTCTCTGACATGTCTTTTTCGTCTTTCCAAGCGATCAAAACAGAATAGTCTTAATATATGAAATTTTGGCAAGGCGTAAACGTCGTGCTAACTAAAAGAAGGACAAGCAGAATTATAATAAGATGTCAAATACTATTTCTCTAATTGTGAATTTTTTCAAAGTTCTGATTCACACTAATTGGTGTGTGTGTGTGTGTGTGTGTGTACGCGCGCGCACATTACGTGGTGCTGAAATGTTCTCAGCCCGACCGATCCAGAATTCTTTAGCCATGAATCTGATGCTTGGTCATTTGGCCAGATTTTGGGAAGTAGGTTGTGTCGAGGAGCTTTCAGCACTTACTATGGGTACAAATGATCTCGGCGCCTCGTCTTAGCGTCGTGCTGAAAAAAATTGTTTTGTGGATTATTATCAAAGCCTTGTGAGTTCCAACTTCACTGGGTCCACATAGTTCTTACGAAGTGCCAAACTCGATCAAGCATGGTAAAAAAAAAACACTAATAATAAAATAATGCTAAAAAAAATAGTAGAATATTAAAAAAAATAGTAATAATAAAATAAAATTTTAAAAAAATAGTAAAATATTTTTTAAAAATAGTAATAATAAAATAATAGTAAGTTTACTTTAGTTTAGTTTAGTTTTTCCTTCCGCTTGTGCTGTCAGGCGTCGCGGAGAGACACAGTCGTTTGTCAGTGGAGTGGCCTGGAAGAGAGATATCTCGAGGGCTCTATGAGTGTCTGCCAATGAGTCGCTCCAGCGTCTTCTTGGTCTGCCTCTCGCTCACCAGCCAAAGTATTAGGTTGGTGCAAAAATAATGTCGTTTTCTCACATAGTAAAATATGTGAGAAAACGACATTATTTTTACACCAACCTAATACCTGAGGCTGTATGCTTGTAGGGCTGGTTGATTGATAGGCATACGAGTGAGGTGTCCGAACCACTTGATCCTCTGTCGTTCGATGTGTTGTATGATTGGTATTGCTCCTATCATATCTTTTATTGCCTCATTCTTGATCTCGCCTGGTCTTCCTCACTGCTTTCCTCGGGTATTTCATCTCACAAGTGATCGGTTTCCTCTCAAGGCTTTTTGTTAGGGGCCATGTCTGGCATTGGTATGTCAGCGTTGGTAGGAAAATGGCGTTGATGAGATTTGCCTTGGTGCTCATGGAAATGCTAGGATGTTTTAGAAGAGGAGCGAGTTGGTGAGTGAAAAAAATATTTTAAAAATAGTAAAATATCTTATTTTAAATTTATAATTAGATAACAGTAAAATTAGTAAAGTAGTTAAAAAAAATAGTAAGAAGAAAAATGATAATTATGAAAATATCTAAAATTAAAAGAGGCCAAAAATCAGTAGAATGTTTATATCAAATAAATACAGTGTAACCCGGATATAAGATCAACCCGGATATAAGAGAGATTTTATCTGGTCCCAAATTAGAGCCATACTTACCTAAACAAAATAGAACAAACCCGGATATTAGAAACCCGGATATAAGAGACTTCTCCAGTCCCGACAACTCTCTTATATCCGGGTTAGACTGTACAAATTAAACAGAATGATATTAAAATGGTCTGATGTAAGCTAAGTTTCATTAAAATGAGGAATAGTATTAGAAAATGCATTTAAATTGATAAATATACACAAATGGAATCTAGTTCGTCCTAAAGCACGAAATGAATTTTCCCCAAAACATGTTTTAAATAAATCAATCAAAAAAATAAAATCTGGAAAATAAATTTTTAAAATGAATAAATATCACTTTTTAATCCAAATCAAGAATAAATTCTTTAAAAAAAAAATTAAATATTGGATGATATATTCGTATCGATTTATTTAATCATTTTTTCTTTTTTTCTTTTTTTTTTTTGTTTATTTGTTTCATTCTTGCTTTTCTAAAACACAATTTTTGATCATTGTTCTTTGTTTCCCTCCACAGTTTTTCATCTTTTTTTCGATTCTTTTTTTTCTCGATTTTTCCTTCAATTAAAATGTCTGGAATTCTTTCTTTTTTAATTCCTTTCTGATTTACAACACATCCGCTTCTTTTTGTTTAAAAAAAAAAAAAGAAATAAACAAAAAAAAAAAAATACTCCCTCTGCCAGTCATGCGGCACCGAAATTTAAAATCCTATGACATTTAATATCAAAGCACATTTTCTTTTAATAATATAAACAAAGATAATTATTCATTACCGTGAAGATAGCAAAAGAGAGAGAGCGAAGGAAGAAACTGATGTTTTATTCAAACAAACAGGGGATTTGAGGAACGAAAATGAATATTTCATTTCCCAACGTGCCATATAGAGAAATTTGTTTGATGCAGTCTGAATAGAACATTTTTAAAAAAAACGGTATCTGATGCTGCTATAATAATAATAATAATAATAATAATAATAATAACAATAATAACAATAATAATAATAACAACAACAACAACAACAACAACAATAATAATAATAATAATAATAATAATAATAATAATAATAATAATAATAAATATGACCATTCAGTTAAATTCCTTGGGTGATTTACAATTATACTGACAAGCATATAAAAGATAATATAATAGGCATAATGATTAAATATTACAAACAGAAAAAAAATTCTTCCCGTAAATGTCTGTTAAAAACTATGACAAAAAAAGTAACTATAAGAACATGAAAATGAAATTATTAGGTTGGTGCAAAAATAATATCGTTTTTTGACGTATTTTTTAACGTCAAAAAACGATATTATTTTTGCACCAACCTAATAAAAAGAAATGTGACAACTTTAAATCAACATTATATTAGGTCGGTGCAAAAATAATGTCGTTTTATAACATATGTTACTATGTGAGAAAACGACATTATTTTTGCACCAACCTAATACTTATGAAAGCCCAGAGTACGATAAAAAAAAAATAGGTACAGATAAGAACTGTAACAAGATTTCTAGCAACCCCTGTTTATAAGAGACAGTGATTAACTGCTATCTACTCAAAGGGTTGTTATCAATGTAAATAAAATATGAAAAATGTATATATTGTGTATTCCTTAACGTCAGAGTTGCGGTAAACAAAAGCATATATTTACTACTTTATTTACATTATTTGGACTATTGTCCTCATCTTTGTCGCCATATACATTACAACGTTTCGGCCGTTGTACGCCCCGGCCTTCTTCAGGTGGTTGGAATGTCGAACTAAACCTTTTATTTTGCTCACTGGAGTAGACTGTTCTAGTTCCACGTGTCATGTTTAATGGATGTCTGTTATCAGTTATCTCCTGCTAATTCCCCACCCCGAGTTCTCCACTGACTTAACCGGGTATTGAACTCACATACTTTGAGTCCTGTCGCTGGATCTATTAGGTTGGTGCAAAAATAATGACGTGATAATGTCGTTTTTTGACGTGAAAAAATACGTAAAAAAAAACGACGTTATTACGTCATTATTTTTGCACCAACCTAATAACTAACGCCTTTATCCACTGTGCCATGTGTCCTCAACGTGTCCTATGATACAACGAATAAATCAAATTCTCTTTTTGACGCTAACATTTATATTCAAGCTAGCACATGAATATATACATGTGTGTGTGTGTGTGTGTGTGAGTGAGTGTGTGTGTGAGTGTGTGAGTGAATTAATGAGATCCAAACGATTTACCTCATACAGATGATCATTTCGTCCATGGAAAAGTAGCTTTTCCCCCGGACTTAGTAATGCAAATACATTTACTAAAATGAGTACATTTTAGTAAATGTATTTGCATTACTAAGTCCGGGGGAAAAGCTACTTTTCCATGGACGAAATGATCATCTGTATGAGGTAAATTGTTTGGATCTCATTAATTGTAATTCACTTATATGCTCTATAATAAAAATTATATTGAGCTCTCTTTTGTGGATCAGTTTCAATATTTTATATTAAAAGGATCTACTTGGATTTCTTACCCACGGATTTGTTTACCTATATATATATATATATATATATATATAATTGCTTTTCTTTTCAGGATCAACCAGACAGTGTCGGCCAGCCCAAATTAAATGACACTGCAACCGTGAATTTCACAATTACAGATGCCGATGATCAAAATCCTGTATTTACGAGAAACAAATACATTGCTATTGTCAGCCACAACGAAAAACTGGTAAGTCATTTTAAGTATAAGTTATTTTTATTGCATATACTGAAGCTATGCTTGGGAATAATATGTTAAATTGTTTTATATTTCTCATCCATGATATAGAAACTTGTGCATATCCAATCGCAGACAAAATATTTGAAATATAACCTAAACTCACTACAATTCTTTTTCTTTTATGAACCATTCCCCGTCATGTTCTTTCTCCTTGTTCACTCATCTATTTACATAAATTCATAAACTTACATAAAAGTAGCTTACTCGCAGCTTCTCCCTGCTTTCAATGCCTTCAATATGCACCCTCAGTGCTACCTTCTTTATAATGAGTACGATAAATTTATTGAATGTGGGGGTTTAAATGAACCGTAGCCTTACGGTGTAGAGTAAAAGTTGAACATATTCAAACGTTGTCACCATCGCTGAGAACTCTGTGTGAAGCTGATAACGAGCTTCTCCAGCTATTTCGAGTAATCAGAGCCTTCTTCAGTCCGCTGTCTTTTGAATGTATCTTCGTTTCTCTTATTCACGAATAGAAAGACGGTGAGAGAAAACATAAATGCATTGATAAGGAATAAGTTGGATGTATTGAGCAATGAGAATATTTAATAACAAATTTAGTTGCGATAACTGATCCCAAATTTAGTTATGAAAATGGATCCAAATAATTATGAGGCTTTTAAAAACATGATAAACATCATATAACAGTAATTGCATCATAGTAAATCAACTTTTAAAGAAATACATCGCAATACTTCTTAAACACAAGGATAAAAACTGAATAAACGTTTCCATTTCTTTTGACAAGGTCATCATATACATATATATATATATATATATATATATATATATATATATATATATATATATATATAATAGACACTCCTGTCGGTTTCAACGTATGAGGATCTGACAACTTAATTGATTCAGTTATGAAATCTTATGCGATAATCTTAAGTGGCACTTAAGACCCACTAGTGATTTACAAAGGAGGACACATATTGAGCAAGAGTGAGGATTGTGAGATGAGATCACTGATAAATTGGCTGACCTTTTAGATCTTGCTCTCGCTTCTTGAAGACGATTCAGAGAAGCTGATTGAAAACTGATTGAAAACTGCTGAGTCTACTAAAACACGTTGATCTCCATTCTACCCGCTCCAAGGCTAAGAGCTGGTGGGTTTATGAGGTATATTGACAGCTGACAAGTTTCTCTTCAGCTTGTCTTTGTATCTAGCCATGGGCGTCCTACATTCTTCTAGCCCTGATCTAACTGGCTGTACATTAAGGCATCCTATCAACAGACATTCTCAAGACATAACCAGTCTACCGTAACTGAGACTGTATGAGAAAAGTCTCGATTCCTCTAATATTACACCTGTTAAACAGGTCTACGTTAGATGTTCTATGTTGAATGTCCACAGATGGCATGCAGACAGCTTTTATGGAAAACATCCAGCTGGCGGATATGGTACCTGTATGGAGTCCACAACTCTGAGCCGTACAAAAGGATGGCAAGGACAACAGCTCTGAAAACCCGAATTTTCGTATCCAGTCGAATACCCAGCTCATTCCACAATTATATATATATATATAACATTCCTTTTAATTCGTAATTAAAGTTTACTTAATCAGAGAAATGGAAATTTTACTTGAATAATATTCAAGAATAAAATTTTTAAAAAACTTGATGTGATAATAATTCTACAAAATGTAAGGGATCCTAATTACATTTAATTGTTCTTGATAGAAATATAGTATATTAAAAATTAAAAGTAAAAATATTTCAAATCGTAGTTAAATAAAAAGTATTAATCTGACGTAGACACCTCCCAAAAATCTTTAAATATATGAACGAAAAAAATGCCGTTAGAATTTTAAGCCGTTAATAAAAAAAATAAAAAAAAAAAATAAAAAAAATCCAGACGACACGCTTTTAACGGATGTTAGATTTCATTGAAAAATACATCCCTACCCACTACCAAAATGTAACAATAACTGATACATTAAAATATAAACATATTGAACATACTGACACCCCTAGTCTAGCAAAATAGATTTATCTGTAACCTTGGAAACATGAATTTTGTTTTAGCTGTGTATTTAAAACCCTGTAATTTTTAAAGTTACTCCAAAATTCGCTTGAGGATGAAATGGAAGTGATGTCTTTAATTTAAGTACAAAATTAAATTAGGAGCTTTTAGCTTCCATTTTTGAAACATGGTTGGAACTGTGTAGCGAAAAACCATATTTTAAGTCTATTAAATTATAATATATATATTAGGTTGGTGCAAAAATAATTTCGGTTTTTGACGTATTCTTTAACGTCAAGAACCGACATTATTTTTGCACCAACCATATATATATATATATATATATATAATCAAGTCATCCTAAGCAAGGCGATAATGCGACTATGAAGCAAAGGGCAAAGTAGTCAAAGATAATGAAAAATACTTTAAATAAAACCGGAAACTCAATCCTGAACAGGAAACGAGGGATAAATTTCTATTCCTATTGAAAAGACTGGGGTGGGGGGAGTGTTTTTTTTTTTTTCGTTCAAGACGTAGATGATCAGGGTTCTCCATTCCTTTTTAAATCCCCTAGATAAAAACAAATTCAGTATTGATATACAGTTATTTTACGTTAACTATTAAAGTCAAGTATGGATACCTAAAGATTTTTTTTTCTTTTGGTAAAACGAAAACACTTAATGGTCTCTGCTACAGGTTTTGGGTAAGATCATTGATTCGTTTTCTACGGTTAACCATAACTTTATAGGCTATTTAAAGCCAGAAACTATTTTCATATTGTAAGAATTGGGGAGATAATAATTGTTTATTCATACAAGTCTTATTAATTAACACATAGCTATGGGAGAAGAGGTGGATTCATACCTTTTCTAAATGTATTTGCGCGTAATTGAATGTAACGAACCCAATTAGAACTGAAACTCGGCTTTCGGATTGACAATTCCGAGCCACTAATCATTACCCCATTCGTATACCCAAGCTTACAGCACCTGTTATTCATGTAAGATAAAAGTGTGAGAACATCGCGTAAACGAATGTCTTTTGGAACATGATGTTTCGTGTGATTCATTATCTCGATCAGTTTTGCACCAAGTTTCAAAAGATAATTAATGTGACTAATTTTATGGTAAGACTATTAAAATATTAAAATAATTTCCTATTTTCTCGCTTTAGGTTAGTTCAGACGGTGCGTCACTTATTGAGTCGTTAAGTGATTGTGAGCGTATTTTACATGTATTGAATTAGCTGTAAAAAGAGACGAACAAAAGAACAAACACAAAGTATAGATATTCCTTAAAAGGTGTAAATTTAAGGAATATTTTTATGATAGACCCTGTAAAAAAGAAATGGATACAGATAAAAATGTTCTACGGTTGAGTTAAAAGTATGACAGAGAGAGAGAAAGAGTCAAGCACATGAATATCATAATATGTATGTGCATTTGGAGCACACATATATATATATATATATATATATATATATATATATACCATGAAAGCCTAATGTACTGGCAAAAACAAAATCGAAAAATCGTGCCAGGACACCAAAGGGGAAAAAACAAACAAACTAAATAACAAGCTATAAAACTTAAACTGAGATAAAAGCCATAAAATAAAAAGGGATGAGGAAATAAACTAAGAAAAACCAAAAGACAGACATTTATCGAAACAGTAATGTGATCTATGTCTAAATTATTAGGTTGGTGCAAAAATAATGACGTAATAATGTCGTTTTTTGACGTAAAAAAATACGTAAAAAACGACATTAATACCTCATTATATTTGCACCATCCTAATACCAAGACAGATTAAATACACTTCCCAGTGTCACGACTCAGAAAAGGACAAATTTCGGGCACTTACTGGAGTTTTACGCTACCACAGTCGTCAACCTATAGACCCCCCGCTCTCTCTCTCTCTCTGTATATATATATATATAAGGTATGCTATATATATATATATATATATATATATATATATATAAGGTATGCTATATATATATATATATAAGGTATGCTATATATATATATATATATATATATATAAGGTATGCTATATATATATATATATATATATATATATATATAAGGTATGCTATATATATATATATATATATATATATAAGGTATGCTATATATATATATATATATATATATATATATATAAGGTATGCTATATATATATATATATATATATATAAGGTATGCTATATATATATATATATATATATATATATAATTAGGCAGCATATATTTTATATATAAAGAAATAATCATACATAGAACCAATCACCAATATTAATGCGATTAATGGCGAAATCACTTCGCTAGTAGAACATAATGTATGCATTAAAATACTGTTAATCCATTGAATGATGTGATCCTCATTTATAAAAATGTTTCTAGTGTATATTTTTTTAAGTTAAGCAAGTACTTTCGAAGATCCATGTCTTCATCGTCAGGCTGTAATTTTTTTCCTTTAAAGTTAAAACTTAAAGACGAAATAATTGTTTGTGGACCGAAAGATGTTTCTTAAGAATGTGCCATTTATTGACGATTGTACAATCTCGGAACGTGCGAGTCGCAACGCTAAAGTTCCAAATTTCAAGTGAGAATATTTATATGAATTTTGTAATATGGTAAATCCACGAATTCTTTTTTTACAAGTGTTTTTTAGCTAACATGGCATGAACTAAGTATATAGTTCAATTAATATAGTCATATGTCTTAGTAGTTTTTTTCTCAGGAATTTCGTACTGTGGGATCAATTGTTTTTTATAAACATATTAAATTAGGCAACATATATTTTATATATAAAGAAATAATCATAAATAGAATCAGTCAGCAATATTAATGCGATTAATGGCGAAATCTCTTCGCTAGTAGAACATAATGTATGCATTCTATGTATGATTATTTCTTTATATATATATATATATATATATATATATATGTATACATATATATATACGCGTACTACCTCGTTCGCGGCGATGTTTGAAAAGGGCTTCTCCTTTTCGTCTACGTTGGTGATCATGGCTCTTCGCAATTTCCTGTCTTTTGTAGATCTTAATAAATTTTGTTCTCTCTGCTAAACCCTGTTCTGCCATCCATTTACTCAAGTTCACTAGGCGCGTAATGCGTTGTTTTCCTCTGTCCCTCTTGCCTTCAATCTGTCCCGTTGGTTATCAAGCCCTCTTTCCCCATTATGTGCCCTAGAAATTTCAGCTATCTCTTTCTCGTGTTGAGGTGATTTTTTCAGCGTAAGCACAAGGACAAAAGCATGGGGGGGGGGGCTCCAGTGAGGATAGAACTCACTATCCAGTTGTAAATGGTCTAGCGAGACAAGCTTGATAACTATTAAACCACCAAATGATTAGTCTAAGCGTAGCACAAGGCCGAAAGTGAGGATCGAACTCACTACTCAGGCGTAATTGATCTAGCGAGACAAGCTTGCTAACCATTACACCACGTCGAGGTGCCCTTTTTCTAAGCGTAGCTTACATGTGGCACAAGGTCGAAAGTATGAGGAACCCAGTGAGAATCAAACTCACTACTCATTCGTAAAATGTGATAACGTGACAAGCTTGCTATTCATTACACTACGTCAAGATGCCCAAATGATTTTCTAAGCATTAGCTTAGATGTGGCACAAGGCCGAAAGTATAGAGCATCCCGTGAGAATCGTAATCACTAATCAGTCGTAATTGTTTCTGCGAGACAAGCTTGTTAACCATTGCACCACGTCGAGGTGCCCTTTTTCTAAGCGTAGCTTAGATGTGGCACAAGGTCGAAAATATGCGGCACCCAATGAGGATCGAACTCACTACTCAGTCGTAATTGTTCTAGCAAGACAAGTTTGCTAATCATTACACCATGGCCCTGTCTGATGTTAAGTATCATTTTTATTTTCCATTTTCTGTAAAACTTTGTCATTGCTAACATGTTAAGTCCATGGTATTCTCAGCATTCTTCTATAGAACTACATTTCTCTTGCTTCAATTCTCTTCATCAGTGAGGAGACTGTCCAGCATTAAGGACAGATAACGATTCAGTACTCTTGTCTTTGTTTCTAACGCATTTTTCCTGTTTACACATATTTCCCGTTTTCAAAGGTCGAAAAGACTATCTAATAGAGGCTTTAAAGCATGAGTATCTGGCAAACAGGATGTAGCAGCTGCTACACACTTCATTTGAGATAAATACATTCAACGCTAATTTAAATCTTGTCTGTTTAAAGATTTCGTTTTATAATCTGTTTATTTTTTTTTCATTTTAAAATGAGATTTTAAACTAGCCAAAGAAAAGTACATGCTCTGATAAAAGATTATTAAGAACAGTGAAGTCTGTCTAATAAGATGGTTCGAATTTAAATACAGAAAATAAATTAAATAAACAACTTGAAACTGTTCTTTTGTTATGAACCTAGCTATATAGAAATTCCTTTCGCAGTAGACAATTGAGAAAGGATTCAAATTCGCCTCCATGCATATTCAATGAGGTTTACTTGAGATTATATTTCGAAGCTATTGTTATTTGCTGAAAAACCACTGGCAGGATAAACATTCGTTTTTAAACATGATAAATTATTCTGAAATTATATTACTTTTTAGAGATTTCGTTCTTATATTTTGAAGAATTATTTTTCCATAAGAAAAAGCGTTAAACCCTACTTTATTCAAGCTATACGATTAAACAGTCCTTCAAGAACTAGAAGACATATCAGGATTTATTTTCAGTTGCCATGATACTAATTATATAAGATCTGCGAATATCACTGTGTTGAAGGTAGATCTCATTAGGAAAATAGTACTAACTCCTAGACGAGGTATCAAATGAAAACGATAAGAAAAGACTAATCATTAAGAGTAAGAAAACAGAATGCATGATCCTCATTAAGAGAGACAGCCAAAAGTGTGAGCTTCGAATTGGGGACATTAGTATGAAGCAGGTAAAAAATTTTGACTCGTCTGTGTTGTGCATTAACAGACGATGGGAAATGTGATAGAACATTTCAAAGATGTTAATAATAACGAAAGTTATCTTCCAGAAACTAAGAAAGTATTAACTGCCAGGAAAAACATGTTGGAAACAATGAAAATGGTACTAAATTGCTATGTGATATTTAATCTCCTATATAAAATGATTACTAGACAATTTCCTTGCAAATGAAGACGAGACTCAAGGTGTGTTGTGTTGTGCATTAACAGATGATGGAAAATGTGATAGAACATTTCAAAGATGTTAATAATAACGAAAGATGTCTTCCAGAAACTTGACTTTTAATTTTCAATTCTTAACACTTGCGATAGTCTAAACTCCCTACAGTTCGCGTTTTACCAAAAATCATTGGATTAAGACGTAAGTTTAATGTTCATAGTAAAAAAAAACTTAAGAATTTAAATCCAAAGTTTAATCCTAGATCTGATTGTTTCTTAGTGCTGAGAGAAGGAATGGCGGGAGGCAGAGGGATTAAAGAAATTTCCGTTCAGTAAGAGGTACAGAGGGATGTCAGAAGACTGAGGTCATGGGTAAGGGGATTTGGGTGCTCCGGGGGGGTGAGAGTGGTCTTATATGTATGTAACAAAAACGTATGTGTGAATTTTGCTCTTGTCTTCCGTCAGTCAGTTATGTTCCATGCGTGATGCACGCTTAGGCAATCATGTATCTTTCGATACATGACTGACGAAGCAGATTTTTTTCCCGCATTTCTGTCTGCGGCAGACCACTTTCTATTTTCTCTAACTTTGTACTAAATTTAGTAAATGTCATACATCACGCTTTGTTGCTAAAATAGTTGCGTTTGCCTTCCTAGTACCAATGGTTATTGTTTGAGTTCAGGTAATAAAAAATTAAAATTGTTCCTTATCAATGTACATAGACTTTTATTTATTTCTTTTCATCACTTTGGTTTTGATTCTGCAAATATTTAAAATCTTTTTTATAAGCCCTTATTTTTACATTGATTCATCTCCCCACTATGAAAGTTTTCGCGGATATTTTCTTAAACAATACAAATTTGTCACCTACCTTTCTGAACTTAAAAATGTCTTTTTCAGGGGTCCTGCTTAATGAGTTCAGGAGTTTCCCACTTGTATTAAAGTAAGAAAAAATCCATCAATAATCTTCAAGACAGGCCCGCCTCGCTTTAAGACTGCCATCTTCTTATCACAGTTTCTGCTAAGTGCTAAGTGCTAAGTGTCATGATATGTAATTTTGTTTTAATCGGCATCACCCAATGCAAGGCAGTAAAGCCATTAAGACACAAGGGGTTAAAGAGAGAGTGGAAGAATTAAGAACAGAATCATTAATGTATCCCTCTATATTTCTGAGATGAGGTGTTATGTACACTATTTACATTGTTCGGACTATTGTCCTCATCTTTTTAGCCATATTTATCACAACGTTTCGGCCGTTGTACACTCCGGTCTTCTTGAGGTGGTTGGAATGTCGAACTGAAACCTTTATTTCGCTCGCGGGGATAGACTCTTCTAGTTCCACGTGCCATGTCTAATGGATGTCAGTTATCTCCTGTTAACTCCCCTCTCCAAGTTCTCCACCGCCTTAACCAAGTATTGAACTCACACTCTTTGGGTCCTGTCACTGGATCTAACTAACGCCTTTATCCACTGTGCCATGTGTCCTTAAGAAATCATTAATAATTAGGAGAAAGAGTAATGAGGAGGGCAGTAGATAGCAAATGACATTGCATTTAAATTTTTGCAGATTAAAGTTGGTTGGAAAGCATGGGGCCGGAAGTGAGTTCCACAGGCGAGAAGTGCGAGGAAAGAAACTGTTACTGTTACATCTAGCCAACTTAACCCGTAATTTGAGGATATCTTATGGCCAGTCTAGTACTGCACATAAATGCAAAAAGTCTCAGTGCCATAGCGAAGAACTGATCCGAACAATTACCATTTCTAGAACTTCCTCTCTTCTGATATCATTACGGTGGAACTGCTGGGGTAAGATCTTAGCTGAAAGATTTTATTTTTCAACTCTACCCTAAACTTGTCACCCCCTAACTCTGAGGGTAAATAACTATTGATTATTGTAGTAACGAATCGAATTATCAACAATTCAAATCGTTTAATCGATTTTCAATTCATAACTATGAAATAAAATATTTAAAATAGGCTTTTTCTTAAATGTAGATTTCAATTTGGGTTATAAATACCCAGGTACAATAAATAATAAATAATAAACTTATTAGTAATAAAAAAATAAAATAAATAATAAACTTATTAGTAATAAAAAAAAAATAATAAATTTATTAGTAATAAAAAAATAAAATAAATAATAAATTTATTAGTAATAAAAAAAAAAAGCAAATATTTCACAAAAAAAAAAAATATGTAAATTTTTTAGGGGCAGGTGGATATTTAAAAAATCGGATATTTTAAAAATATATATCGTAACGGATTTTGTATATTTAACATATACCAAAAGATTAAAAGAAGGCGGGGAAAAAAAAACAAGGAAATAATTAATTATCGTAAAATACTAAAAGGATAAACTACAACGAAATATTATAACAAAAAATATCGAACCTTATTCAATGAAATATCCAGATATAAACCAAGATAAAACCTAGACGTCAGGCTATGAACTTACTGATTCCACTCTCTTTCATCTTTTCTTAATACTCGGTTATATAATGAAAGACATTTTTGTAAAATATTTTGGTCTACATTGTCATTTCAATTCTTAACACTTGCGATAGTCTAAACTCCCTACCGTTCGCGTTTTACCAAAAATTCACAACAGGTTGATTGAAAATCAGTGCTCCAGGGTGTCCTTTGTACATCAAATTATAATCTACAAAACCATTTTGGAAAAAGACACGCGTATTCTGATAAAAATATGAGGTTTGTATTTGACTTGGAAATTCACTTACAGCAGATTAGGTTAAGAATTGGATACTAGTGTTTTTAATTTCGGTAAACACGTTTTTATACTCTTTTTGCATTCCGCCATTTCTTGTCGAAATTATATGAACATAAAAGCCATGAGCTTTATATTGATTTTTTTAAGTAACGGACTGTTTTGAAAGTAGAAATCCACTTCTCTCTCTCTCTCTATCTATCTATCCCTCTATCTCTCTTTCTTTCTTTCTTTATGTGGCACAAGGTCGAAAGGATAATCGAACTCAATATTCCGTTGTAATTGATGTAGCGAGACAAACTGGTAACCATTACACCAGGTTGAAGTGTCCGAATTGATTTACTAAGCATTGCTTAGATATGCCACAAACCTGTCAAGTCAGCATAGCTTGGATTTGATACAAGGCCCCAGTTAGGAGGGTTTATATATATAATATATACACATACACACAATTATAAAAAAAAAAAGAAGCTTAAAATATAGCAACCTTTTGCATCTTAGCTGCATTATCGCCTTGTTTGGCGTGAATGGGTTAAAAAAAATGTTACTAACCTATTACTCAGTTAATATAGCGCAATCGTCAAGCATAGAACTTATGATTATATCTACCCAATTCAACACTAGTACTACGCTTATATATATATATATATATATATATATATATATATATATATATATATATACGTGTGTGTGTGTGTTTAGGCAACAATCCTTCGTTTATGCATGTTTCATTAAAAACGACAGACTAGGTACTACGGTAAAGCTTTTTATTTAATTTTTCTTGTGTTCGAACAAGTGCTTCTTTTCTGGCCAAAGAGTCTGTAAAAAATGTCCAAATATTTTATAGTCCAGAGCGCTTTCGGCTATAGCTTTAGCCATTATCAAGGATGATTCAATTTTTCAGCTTAATTGAGGGTGTGCATTATGTGTATATTTTAGCGTGTCATAGAGATGTTTTTAATTTCTGAATACGGTTAGCACATTGTGGCTTTGTTCATAGTTAATATTGTTAAGAGTTGCCTTTTTCTTTTTTATGATTAAAGCTTCCATTATTAACAGTCTTTTTTTTTCAGGTGGATACATATATATATATATATATATATATATATATATATATATTAAGGAATATACAAAATACCTTACATTGCTTGTACAGCTCTGAGTTTCATGCCGAAGCAATTATCAAGTGCCGGTGTATTTATTTTTATTTTAATTTTGGCTTAACATCGATTTTGCAAATTTTCTGGTTACCGCGAGATACCTTTATTGCTGTGGGGGGAATATTATTATTGTTAAAATATTTAAATAAATTGTGGTTTAATTATTAATTAAGATTTGTGCCCAGATTTAGTTTTAAGATTGAAAATAAGAATAATAAATTCTAATGATGTAATCAAAGTAATAAACAAGAATAGACGTTAGAAAATCAAAGGGAGTAACTCTATTTTTTACCAATAAAATCAATAAAGTAACAATATTATTAAAATAAATAATAATATTACTGAACTTACTAAAAGTACTGATATCAATAATAATAAAGTATGCTGTGATAAGATATAAAGTACTAATAAAAATAATACATATTAATGAAAATAAAATAAAATAAAATAGAGTCATACATATAGAAACATAAAATGTGTATATAATTAAATAAATAAAATCAAAACAATAATAAAGTTATATATTAAAAAGTGTAATAGATAATGGAAATAATGGATTAGCAAAAATTAGTTACAGTCTAATATTAACAATAGTTACATAATAAATGTAGCAAAATATAAAAAGTAAAAATATTAATAAAGATAATATCAATACTAGTATATGTGGACACCAGGTACGGCTAGACTATATTAATCTGGGTCAACGTGTTTGAGCAGAAACTTGGTTCTAGGTAGTCAGGTGCTCAAACTAGGGTCAAATTCACCGACTTAGGATACGAGACTGCTGCATTCACCATATTCCTCTGATCTCTCACCGGCTGACTACCATTTTTTCTCGCTTCTTGAAACATTTTAATCCCAAAAAGACTTCATTCCAAAAAAGAGGCAGAAGTTGCATTCAAAGATCTTTTCGTGTCCAAACCTTTAGAGGTTTTCGTGAAGGCATAAATAAAGTTGTAAGCTCATATAAGAAATTTATAGATATCCAATTTTCGTTTAAATGTAAAAAAAAGTTTTTATATAGTACCGGTTATTCGATATCAATACCATTTAAATTGTATGTTTATCCACGTGTTCCTGTTTTGGAAAAGAATGTGTGTGAAAATCTGTTCTAAGTATATTGCTAGTGTAGACAAAAAATTCTAACTAAACCTTATTACAGTCGTCCTGGGTATGACGGTAAATTACATCCGGCAGCAAGGAAGTTTTGAGGAGCGTGGAACTACCTCTTAATTGCTGTTCCAAGGTCCTCTCTGACCCGGGGTAGTAGCACATGATAGGGCCCTAGTTATGGGCAAATAGTGAACTCCCCAAACTGAGGTCAAAACTCTATGAAAGTGTAAAAATAGAGTTTTATTGTAGAAATACCGGGAATACATTTTTTGGAAAAAAATTATCAGAAAAACATTTGACTCTCGACAAAAAAAACCTTCTTTACCAAAATATGTCAATGAAACCTGATCTACAAACTGGTTACTTACAAAGAATACATATTCTATTCATACGAACCTATCCCAAAAATGTCGGTATTAAATAACCCATTGAGGTTGGTAAGCCGTAAAACAAAATAAACCAAACCAAACCAAGCTTATTGAAGTGATTCTCAACCGCCGTGCCGATCCTCTTACGTTTGTCACGAAATATTGTCCCAGCATACACATATATATATATATATATATATATATATATATGTATGTGTGTGTGTGTGTGTGTGTGTGTGTGTGTGTGTGTGTGTGTGTTTGTGGCAATGGTACATTTGAATAAATAAATAAATGTTAAACTTTGTTTTCAAATAATTCCACTGTTCTTCGATTATGTTATTTTAAATACTTTGTTTTAATATTCATTTAAAAAAAAGGTATTTTTATTTCATAAGAATTAAATGTAAACCCTTTAAAATTTTTCTTAAGAGTGCCTTGATATTTTCATTTGCTGTTGCTTAAAAAGGTTGAGAATCTATGCCTTATATATATATATTGCCTCTCTAAATATTTAATAAGTTTCATTGTAGTCATAATATCGTAATAATTAGAATGATGGTTGGCTTGATACAAGTATAAGTGCAATTCAGATTATTAGATATGAGTAGCTAAGTAAATAACGTGATAAAACAATAAAGTAGATGAACTATAATTTTTTAATATTATTTATCGTTTATCATATTTCTTTCATATGTTTTTCAATGTTTTTTTTTATTTATATGACATACCAGGATATTTTTTATTTATATGGCGTAGTAGTTTTTTTATTTATATGGCAAAGTAGGTGTTTTTTATTTATTTATATAGTATAGTAGCGTTTTTATTTATATGTTATAATAGATGTTTTTTATTTATATGTCGTAGTAGGTGCTTTTATTTTGCTTATATGGCATAGTAGGTTTTTTTATTATTTATATAGCATAGTAGCGTTTTTATTTATATGTTATAATAGGTGTTTTTATTTATATGTCGTAGTAGGTGCTTTTTTTGCTTATATGGCATAGTAGGTGTTTTTTATTATTATTTATATAGCATAGTAGCGTTTTTATTTATGTTATAATAGGTGTTTTTTATTTATATGCCGTAGTTGGTGCTTTTTTTGCTTATATGGCATAGTAGGTGTTTTTTGTATTTATATGGCATAGTAGGATTTTTTTTATTCATATGCCATAGTCGGTGTTTTTTCATTTATATAACATAGAAAGTGTTTGTTTTTTTCTAAATATATATAACATAAAACGGTTTATTTAAAATTTATATAAGATAGTAGGTGTTTTTATTTATTTATATGACATAGTAGGTGTTTTAATGTATATAATATAGTTGATTTTTAATTTATATAACATAATAGAGGTTCTTTAAATTTTATATGTCATTGTTTTCTTATTTATATGGCATAGTCGAGCTTTTTCTTTTAAATTTATATCACTTCGTAGGTGTTTTTTTTATTTATTTATATCACATAGTAAGCGTTTTTTAATGTATGACATAGTTTTTGTTTATATGATATAGTAGATCTTTTGCTAAATTATATGTCATCGTAGATCTATTTTTAATTTGTATGACATAGTAGATCTTTTTTATTTATATCACAGTTTTTTATTATATTGCATAGTAGATTTTTTTATTTATATAGCATATATATATATATATATATATATATATATATATATATATATATATATATATATATATATATAGGGCTACTGCCTATATTTGACTCTCGACAAAAAACTCTTTACGAACATATGTCAATGAGACCTGATCTACGAATTGATTAGCAGAGAAGCCTGTAGCCTTGAAGAATTAAGTCATTACTACAATGCGCTCACAAAACTTCGAAGTCGGTATGACTAAAATAACACCACTCAGTTTAGTGACAAGTTTCTCCATGTTAATTCTATTAACGCTGTGTCTTTACATTTTGATATCGAGAAGTTTATGACAAAAAAATGCTGCCTGCCTAAAATGTCTTTCCACCAGTAGACTACAGAACAATAACCAGTAATTTTGCCACCTAACACCCTTACAGTTTAGTATTTAACGCTCACTCTCTTTCACAACACACACACACACACACACACACACACACACACACACACACATATAATATATATATATATATATATATTAGGTTGGTGCAAAAATAATTTCGTTTTCTCACATAGTAACATATGTTAGAAAACGAAATTATTTTTGCACCAACCTAATATATATATATAATGGTTTGATGAAAAAGTTCTTTTTATTAAATGAAAATGAAATACATTTTTTGGACATTAATTTTACTTTTATTACTCTTGTTTAATTATCGTCTGTCATCTTTTTGGCTAACTTCTTAAATCTATCCACCAAGCAGTTTCATCATTCTCAACAAATTGCTCTAGGTGCATTTTGACATTTTCCAAGGGATAAGTAATTTTCATTAGAACCGGAATACATGCTAATCCGAATGTGTAGCATCTGGTAAATACGGTATATAAGTGAAAACTTGCCAGATGTAGCATCTGTTGTTCAGTCACCAAAGTGGTTTAACGTCATCCAGATGAAATATTATGACTTTTCGTTTCGTAAATTCCAGACGGATTTCGATAAGGTGTATTGTCAGTTATTGTAGTATTTGCTTGAATCAGTTGTATGATTCTCCTTTAAGATTTCAAGCTTTGAGAATTCCTTTTCATTCTTAGTATATACGTCATCGCTCATCATCTTTGAATGACAAGACTTGGGCATCCATAATTTCGTTTAATCATGTTATTCCATAGTATTTGCCGTTGCATCGTCTTTCTGAGTGCAATTCTCACTTAAATACGGTCCTGAAGATATCTAATTTATAGAGAAGTCACATATCAAAGTAGCTATTATAACTAAACCATTGCAAGTGATTTTCAAGGTGCGAATCGCACACAGAAATAGTTCCAGTACGGTTTATCTAATGTATATTTTTTAATTATCATTTCTGTGAATCGGTTATCTTACTAGAACCGGTGTTTCAACGTGATATGGCCGTAAGATACACACACACAATAATATATATATATATATATATATATATATATATATATATATATATATAAAATTGTACTAAACTCACTATTAATCGTAAACCAATATATCTCCGTTAACCATTACCAAACATCGACGCGCCGAAGACAAGTGCCATTATAAATAAATCAAATCTATGAAGAAAATGTCCAAAGTTGATAATGATAATTTCAAAATTTAAAATCTTATTATAGATTACCTGTAATTGAATGCATGAGTCCCAGTATAATTAGTTATATATAATTATTGATCGACTGTAATATTCTTGTATTATATCAAGTATTAAAAATATAGTAACCAGTGTCCGTAAATTGGAGGAGATAGTTATCAATGATAATGTTCGAATCCATGGTTATCCCCCTTAAACCCTCTCTTTTTTTTTTTTTGTTGTTTTTTTTTTTAATGTACATTTTAACGCATAAAATTTCAGTGTTAAACACCAAACCCCAAATTATATTTTAAAATAACAGTGTTTAAGCTAATAAAAATTATTGAAATTGGCGTCAATTTCATATCTGTTTTAAATGTGACCCAGAGAAAAAAAAAAGTTTAGGATCCACTGATTTAGGCAATGGTTTTCAAACAAGGATTTTTTTTTTAAACTTCGGCATAAAAATCATTTGATTTCATTTTGTCTATATTAATGTCAGGGCAATTAATTTGTAAGTTGTCCTTGTCAAAATACTCCGCTCATGTATTTTGGAGAGTAGAATTATGATAAATCATTAGGATTATGATAAATCATTAGAATTATGATAAACTGTGAGAATTAAAATAAACTATTTTCTTTTGCACTTTCTTTTCCCTTTCTTCTTTTCTAAGCTATATTGATTCTTTCTTCTTCTTTTTCCTCGGTTTAATTGCTTCGTTCTTTCTTTCTTTTTATATTCGATTATTTCCTATTTCTTTCTTTCTTTTTTTTACTTCGGCATGTTCAGTCCGTTTGATTTCATTTTGTCTGCATTCATTTCAGGGAACTTAATTAGCCGCACAAAACGATTCGTTTATCTTTCCCGTTTTAGAAAGGACAAATTTTTATCTTCACTTCATTTATTTTTCTCTCCTTTCTTTTCCTTCAATGAGTAGAGAGCGTAATTTACGAACGAGGGGATTGCAATTAAGAAACCACCTTTGTTAACATCCAACATTTCTCTCTCAGTCTGATTGCATTTCCCGACATTATTATTGGCTGAAAACAAACACCAGCGAACTACCTATGAACACAAAAGAAACAATTGCGGGTAATATTCCTCTGAGTCATAGACGCGGGAAATGATTCTACGGTCGCCTCAGCCGTTATTCTTTATTGACTCTCTCGGCGTTAAACTGCTGACTGCTTGAATGTATGCATCTTTAAAATCAAGTTCTTTATTTGTACAGACATCACAGAACCAAGACTCTGGAATTGAAAACACATTAACTGTTCTCCAATCATCACTTCTTTTAAGAGCACAAGCACAGGGAAGCGTCGATTCATTCGGTTCCAGTGCAAGAATTTAAATTTCACGCAAAATCTGTTTATCAATCTCAAAATATTGGAGCCAAGCATATTAATCTGAAATATAATGAATAACCATTTTTTGAGGTGGGGGTAGCATTATCTTCATTTTTTTTTTTTTTTTTTTTTTCTTTTTCTCATTTATCTGTGTCATGTTGGTCGTTCTTTTGTTGTTTTTGTATATATTTTTTTTTGGCATTTCACACCAAGCTAGACGGAAATGTCACCTAGTAGGTTACTGAGAGTGAAAGAGAGAGAAAACACAAAAATGAATGGGATTCAATAAGTCAGAAGATGTTGATTGACGTTGCATTTAAATTTTTGTACACTGAGGTTATCGAGGAAGCAAGTAAACGGAAGGGAGTTCCATTGTCTGGAAGGGATGAGAAAAGAAACTTTGTCAAAAGAACGGCTGTATTTAGCTATTTCAGCAGTAAACCTGGGACCTAGATGCCAGTCTAGTAGCACGCTTAAATTCATGTAGTCGAAACACCGGGGGAAAATCTCGTCAGAGCAGTTGCCAAGAAAATAAGTGTAGAAAAGACAGAGGGTAGCCACGCCGCGTCAATAAGAAAAGGACAGAAGTCGAGCAGATCTTTTTTTTTTCGGTATCGCCCTATGCAAGGCAATAAAGCCACTAAGACACAAGGGGTTACACGGTGTGAAAGAATTAGAAGCAGAATCATAAATAATGAGCGGGAAGAAGAAAGAGTAATCAGGAGGACAGTAAATAGCGATTGACACTGCATTTAAATTTTTGCTTGAATTTATTTAACGGTATATGAACTTTTACGGGTTTTTTTAATTCCCAAATCTAAATATTTTTAAACATTTGTATGCCTTCAACTACAGATAAAATTTAATTTTGATAACTTTACTACAAATAGGTATTCTGTCTATATTTCTGAGATGAGGCATTATGTATATTATTTACATCATTCGGACTATTGTCCTCATCTTTGTCGCCATATTTATTACAACGTTTCGGCCGTTGTACGCTCCGGCCTTCTTCAGCTGGTTGGAATGTTGAACTGAACCCTTTATTTCGCTCACTGGGGTAGACTGTTCTAGTTCCACGGGCCATGTTTTTTAATAGATAACTGATAACAGACATCCAGGTTATTTAAGTCATGGCAATTATGTGAGAAAAATAATATCGCCCAAATTTTACCAAATTTGAAAGAAAAGCTAAAAAAAAAAATCATTAGACGCTTAAACTTAATTCACATTTAAAATCGGTCCAAGTTATTGGAATACCCATTATTTACATATACATACATGCATATATATATATATATATATATATATATATATATATATATATATATATATATATATATATATTAGGTTGGTGCAAAATTAATGTCGTTTTCTCACATAAAGTTGAACGTCAAAAAACGACATTATTTTGCACCAATATATATATATATATATATATATAAAAGTGAACATAGAAGTCAACACTTAGAGGCGACAGTCTGTTTCATGCTATATGCAATCGTCAAGCCACTTTTTGGCTTGACGATTGCATATAGCATGAAACAGACTGTCGCCTCTAAGTGTTGACTTCTATGTTCACTTTTATATTTACACACGCTCTATCTCTGATATTGAGCACTTTATTCCATAAATATAGCACACCTTAATACTATATTTCTTTATATATATATATATATATATATATATATATATATATATATATATATATATATATATATATATTATAGTCTTTAGATGCATAAATAAAATATACTTTATTCCGCCTTTCGTGCCTGTTCTTGGTTTAAATCAATCCTCACCTAAAAAAATATTCGATAATCCAACCATTCTTTTGGGTCACCTTCCTCGCTTTTAACACACCATTGTAACTTCCAGCTTCGCTCATATGTCAGTTGTATTCAGTCGTTTACTGTGAATGTCGAACAGAATCGTTTTATTTGATCCATCAGAGGATATCTTTTCTTTTCTGTGTATGTCACGTCCGCTTCACTTCTTAAGGATTTCCGAAACACGTAACCATTAATTTTTATTGACAGTGCCACTCTGTCTCTCCACTAAACGGGCGTCTATTCCCGCATGACCGGACCCAGAGATTGAACTTTCGACCTGCAGGGAATCAGATCAAAAGGGTTCTTCAGGTCTGATCGTGCAAGTATATACACCGACACAGAATGATGGGGTAACATAGGGGAAAAAGTGACAGTCACGAGCTCTAAAATCCCCTATAGATGACAGCGGTCTAGGACTGAGAACGGCATATCCTCAAAGATAAAATATAAAATGTTTTGTTCAACATTTTCGGAACGTTTCTGAATGTAATAGAAACTTATGGAAAGGAAAAAGATACTACAACCGAAACGTCTTTTTGCATTCTTTTTTAAATAGCGGTAGCAGATCTGGTTCGAAATAGTCAATGTAATATAAGAACAGATCCCAGAAATCCAGAATAAATCAAGTACAACGTTATAAGAAGAAAAAAGACGTAAATTAATGGCGAAATTATCAATACAGTAATTCTAGTAAAGTTACAAGTTTTTAACGTTTAAAACTTCTTAGGGTTTACAAATTTTTAATGTCTACATGCTTTTAGCGTTTACAAGTTTTTAGCGATTCAAAGTTTTTAGCCTTTATAAGTCTTTAGCGTTTACAAGTTTTTAACGTTTACAAAGTTTTAACTTTTACAAGGTTTTAGCCTTTATACGTTTCTCGCGTTTACAAGTTTTTAATGTTTACAAAGTTTTAGCGCATACATGTTTTTAGCGTTTACAAAGTTTTAATTTTTACAAGGTTTTAGACTTTATACGTTTCTCGCGTTTACAAGTTTTTAATGTTTACAAAGTTTTAGCGGATACATGTTTTTAGCGTTTACAAAGTTTTAATTTTTACAAGGTTTTAGCCTTTATACGTTTCTCGCGTTTACAAGTTTTTAATGTTTACAAAGTTTTAGCGCATACATGTTTTTAGCGTTTACAAAGTTTTAATTTTTACAAGGTTTTAGCCTTTATACGTTTCTCGCTTTTACAAGTTTTTAATGTTTACAAAGTTTTAGCGCATACATGTTTTTAGCGTTTACAAAGTTTTAACTTTTACAAGGTTTTAGCCTTTATACGTTTCTCGCGTTTACAAGTTTTTAATGTTTACAAAGTTTTAGCGCATACATGTTTTTAGCGTTTACAAAGTTTTAATTTTTACAAGGTTTTAGCCTTTATACGTTTCTCGCGTTTACAAGTTTTTAATGTTTACAAAGTTTTAGCGCATACATGTTTTTAACGTTTACAAAGTTTTAATTTTTACAAGGTTTTAGCCTTTATACGTTTCTCGCGTTTACAAGTTTTTAATGTTTACAAAGTTTTAGCGCATACATGTTTTTAGCGTTTACAAAGTTTTAATTTTTACAAAGTTTTAGCCTTTATACGTTTCTCGCGTTTACAAGTTTTTAATGTTTACAAAGTTTTAGCGCATACATGTTTTTAGCGTTTACAAAGTTTTAATTTTTACAAGGTTTTAGCCTTTATACGTTTCTCGCTTTTACAAGTTTTTAATGTTTACAAAGTTTTAGCGCATACATGTTTTTAGCGTTTACAAAGTTTTAATTTTTACAAGGTTTTAGCCTTTATACGTTTCTCGCGTTTACAAGTTTTTAATGTCTACAAAGTTTTAGCGCATACATGTTTTTAGCGTTTACAAAGTTTTAATTTTTACAAGGTTTTAGCCTTTATACGTTTCTCGCGTTTACAAGTTTTTAATGTTTACAAAGTTTTAGCGCATACATGTTTTTAGCGTTTACAAAGTTTTAATTTTTACAAGGTTTTAGCCTTTATACGTTTCTCGCTTTTACAAGTTTTTAATGTTTACAAAGTTTTAGCGCATACATGTTTTTAGCGTTTACAAAGTTTTAATTTTTACAAGGTTTTAGCCTTTATACGTTTCTCGCGTTTACAAGTTTTTAATGTTTACAAAGTTTTAGCGCATACATGTTTTTAGCGTTTACAAAGTTTTAATTTTTACAAGGTTTTAGCCTTTATACGTTTCTCGCGTTTACAAGTTTTTAATGTTTACAAAGTTTTAGCGCATACATGTTTTTAGCGTTTACAAAGTTTTAATTTTTACAAGGTTTTAGCCTTTATACGTTTCTCGCGTTTACAAGTTTTTAACGTATACAAAGTTTTAGCGCATACATGTTTTTAGCGTTTACAAAGTTTTAATTTTTACAAGGTTTTAGCCTTTATACGTTTCTCGCGTTTACAAGTTTTTAATGTTTACAAAGTTTTAGCGCATACATGTTTTTAGCGTTTACAAAGTTTTAATTTTTACAAAGTTTTAGCCTTTATACGTTTCTCGCGTTTACAAGTTTTTAATGTTTACAAAGTTTTAGCGCATACATGTTTTTAGCGTTTACAAAGTTTTAATTTTTACAAGGTTTTTAGCCTTTATACGTTTCTCGCGTTTACAAGTTTTTAATGTTTACAAAGTTTTAGCGCATACATGTTTTTAGCGTTTACAAAGTTTTAATTTTTACAAGGTTTTAGCCTTTATACGTTTCTCGCGTTTACAAGTTTTTAATGTTTACAAAGTTTTAGCGCATACATGTTTTTAGCGTTTACAAAGTTTTAACTTTTACAAGTTTTAACGTTTACATGTTTTACATTTACTTATTTTTATCGTTAACATGTTTTTAGCGTTTACAAGTTTTTAAAGGTTACAAGGTTTTAGTGTTTACAAGTTTTTAACGTTTACAAGTTTTTAGCGTGTACATGTTTTTAGCATTTACAAGATTTTAGCTTTTACAAGTTTTTAACGGTTACAGGGTCTTGGTGTTTACTAGTTTTAATGTTTACATGTGTTTAGCGTTTAAAATTTTTTAGTGTTTACAAGTTTTTAACGTTTTTCAATTTTTAGTGTTTACAAGTTTTTCACGTTTACACGTTTTTAGTATTTATCAGTTTTTAACGTTTACACGGTTTTAGCGTATACATATTTTTAGCGTTTACAAGTTTGTTTTAGTTTATCGTTTTTTGTTTTTTTTTTCTTTAGCGCAAGTTTTAAACTGGTCTTCGAGGACATCATATCTATGGGGGAGATCATTACGGGAATCCAGAAGAATTCTTTTTCATTTGGTCAGATTTTGGGAAGTACCTTGAGGCGGAACTTTTCGGCAATCTTATGTATTTTTGCTAATTTTATAGCTTTTAATTTTTTATTGCTGATAAAAGGAATGATTGTAAAACAGTATAGCATGTGTCCCTGTCTTCTGAGTAATCAATCAGTGCTTTTTATTGCAACAGAATTAATATATATATATATATATATATATACATTTTTTTATTTTATTACGTTTTTATTTACTTTTTGCTTATCCAATTTATTAAAATAAGTTGAAATGCTGATGAAAAAATCCATCTCAAAGTTTTTAACTTTCAAAAAATTATTCTTGATCTTTTCCGATACAAAATGGCATTGTAAAAAATTCATCTGAATGTAAAACTTTATATTTAATAGCATTCTGAGGTGCAATTTTAACATGACGTTTTTTCGTTTTTTGTTTGATGTTTTCTCTATACAGAGCAATATGAATTTTAAAAGCTCGGAAAACATAAAACGAAATTAATGTTTAAAAAATTGACTTTACTTAAAAGGTTTTTAAATAATTTTTCTCTTGTGTCAGGTCAGATTTGTCTGAGTAATGTTTATTTTGAGGAAATCTTGTTCTAAGTCTAAAAAGATATTAAAAAAAAAGAATGTATCTTACAATTCAGAATGATATGACATTTTTTTCTTAACTTAAAAAGTCACATCAATCGAAAGTTTCACAATGGCAAATTTAACATAAAGATCTCGGAAATTATATTCTTTTTTATTATTTAAAAAAATCATTACACAAACTTACGATAAATGTTATCCTTGAAGTATTATGAAAAGAAGGTTTTGAGCAAACACAATGTTTCTAGTGAAACAGGCTCTCAAATACAGCTTCGTAGTCAACATAGATCTTCAAAAAAAAACAATTAAAACCCTTTCGATATATTCACATCTTAATCTTATAATCGATATAAACTTGGTATAATTGTTTGCTCCAAGGTTCGATGTCCCCTGTGGCGGGTATCTATGACCAAGTCAGATTATAAAATAACGTATTTTGAGACTAAAATGATCGAAATCAGAATTAAAAGCCAACTGATACACGTAGCATAACATGAATGATATGCTGGGCAAAAGTCGGACACATACATTAACAACGTCTTGGCTAAAATATGAGTCTGCCTCTTTCCGCTTTCTAATGCTCTTTAATGTTTCCCCTACTGATCTTCCCCGTGATTGGCTGTTCAACTTTATATACGTTTTCAGAACCAAAGATGCGTAATCAAAATCAACTGATCCGCTTACGAGCTCTGCTTTTGTTTGACTTTTGTTTTGGCCAGAGTGACAGATTTCTTTAATCCAACTACCCCAGTGAATATATTCGAGTGAGCATAGTACCCGTCAAAATTAATGGATTATTTACATAAGGAATAACACTTATGATTTGAATCAAAATATCTTTGAGATTTGTCTCGTCTCAATGCAACATTCTTCGTCCTTTACATTAGGTTCAACCTCGTATCTGTGTTACTAGAATTTTTAAAATTTCAATAATTCAAAACGAAATTTGTGCTTAAAAACTGACTTTAAAAAAGTGTTTTTGTATAATTTTTCACATGTTAGACAATCGAATACAGTTCGCTAAATGGACAAACTGAATAAGGAAAGTTTTTTTTTTCTAAAAAAAATTAAATTCAAATAAAATGCTGAAATAGATTATGCATGGGTTCAAATGGCTGAGAGGATCATCCACCTAATCCTCCTAATCTCACTTCTTCTTCTTCTTCTTCTTCTTCTTCTTCTTCTTTTCATCGTCCTAATCCTCCTCCTCCTAAACTACTTCTTCTTCTTCTTCTTCTCATCCTTCTAATCCCCTCCTCCTAAACTCCTCCTCCTTCTACTTCTTCTTCTTCTTTTTCTTCTTCTTCTTCTTCTTCTTCTTCTTCTTCTAATCCTCCTCCTAATAATCTCCCTTCTTCTTTTTCTTCTTCTTCTTCTTCTTCTTAATCCTCCTCCTTCTAATCCCCCTCTTTCTTCTTCTTCCTCCTCCTTTTTTTCTCATTTTTCTTTTCCTCTTGCTTCTTCTTCTTCTTCCTAATGTTCCTCCTCCTCTTAATACTCTTTCTTCTTCTTCTTCTTCTTCTTCTTCTTCTTCTTCTTCTTCTTCTTCTTCTTCTTCTAATCCTCCTCCTAATAATCCACCTTCTTTTTCTTCTTCTCCTTCTTCTTAATCCTCTTCCTTCTAAACCCCTCTTCTTCTTCCTCATCCTCCTTTTTTTTCTCATCTTTCTTTTCCTCTTGCTTCTTCTTCTTCTTCTTCTTCTTCTTCTAACCCTTCTTCTTCTTTTTCTTCTTTGTGCTGTATCACCTCAGCATTTCTCCTTTGTATCTCCAAGCAATGTTTGCCGCCTTATTATCTCCTCCCGGTCCATTCTCTGACACCCATTTACAAAAAAACTTTTAGATACTTTAATTACTACTATTCTCTGCGCCCCCCTGCTTTAAATATCTCTTGTGAGTGTCAAATTCACCTTGTCCCTTTTCCTCATTATGCACGTCAAAGTTTTCAACTGTCTTTTTTTCAGATTCTAAATAAAAGTGTCTTTTTTTTCCCATTTCCCTTAGAACGTCCTCGTTGCTCACATATTCAGTCCATGGTATTCCCAGCAACCTTCTATAGAAACACATTTTTGTTACTTCAGGTCTCCCCAGCATCTGAGAGGAAAATTATTTAGCTTTGTCTGCCATAAAGCAGGATTCATATTACATAACTTGATCAGTCTTAATTTCTTGTTTCTTAATACTTTCTTTAGTTTTTGGAAGGCATCTTACTCTTTTTCAATTCATATTCGGATTTCGGTATACCATTTCCCAAATAGTTAAATTTCTGTACTTACTTGATTTTAGACGGAACTCTTGGGAACAGTCGGTGGTAGTGCTTGCACGAAGTCACAATTCATCGTGACTGAGGGTTGGAGCGTGCTAAACTTGTTCAGTCAGTTAATCATGCTAGTTAACGCGGTCTCTCCCAGAAACTGTAACTAATGTCCGCTAAGCATAGTTGCATTATAAACCACTGGGGGCTCAGTGTGTATTGAACAAACACATATGGGCCTGAGCAGGCGTCTGCAATGGAGACGACGTATCCGCTCTGGTAGTCTGGTATCCCCGGATATGAGTGCCTGTGCCATTTACATTTTTAATTCATTTTAACACCTCCAATATACAACTCGCTTAGGGGGCTTTCCTTCTTGCTAATGAATAACATATTCTCAACTGACAATTAGTCCAATTCTTTATTAACTTGTCTAGAAGTACCTACAGTTTTTTTTTCTGTATATGCAATCAAGCCGGTGTCACTTGCGTATCTACTGTAGTTAAGATTGTGCAGGCTAATAGTATATCCTGGTAGGAAACCTACTTTTCTAACGATAACTTCGCTGTATAGGCTGGACAAATCCCGGTAGGACGCCTACTTTTCTAAAGATCACCTCACTGTATAGGTTGGACAAACCCCGGTAGGACGCCTGCTTTTCTAAAGATCACCTCGCTGTATAGGCTGGACAAATCCCGGTAGTACGCCTACTTTTCTAAAGATCACCTCGCTGTATAGGTTGGACAAATCTCGGCAGGACGCCTGCTTTTCTAAAGATCACCTCGCTGTATAGGCTGGACAAATCCCGGTAGGACGCCTACTTTTGTAAAGATCACCTCGCTCTATAGGCTGGACAAATCCCGGTAGGACGCCAACTTTTCTAAAGATCACCTCGCTGTATAGGTTGGACAAATCCCGGTAGGACGCCTACTTCGCTAAAGATCACCTCGCTGTATAGGCTGAACAAATCCCGGTAGGACGCCTACTTTTCTAAAGATCACCTCGCTGTATAGGTTGGACAAATCCCGGTAGGACGCCTACTTCACTAAAGATCACCTCGCTGTAAAGGTTCGATACACCCCGGTAAGACACCTGCTTCTCTAAATATCCCCTTGCTGTATAGGTTGAATAAATCCTGGTAGGACGATACTACTACTTTAAAGATCCCCTCGCTGTAGAGGTTGGATAAATCAAGCCATTAGTTTTCCCGTGTGCGCTTGTATTCGCGTGGCCTTGTGTCAGACTCAGATTTAGTAAATAGCTACTTCTTTTTCAATCTGACCATCTATTTCTCTTTTTATTAATCACTTGCGCAAGTCACTGAGTTATTGATTGATCCTTTGTATGCAAAACCCGCACGATGTCCCTTAGTTAGTTTTCAACCATCTCTTCTATCAACTCGACCAATGTGCCGATAAGTCAAATAAATATGTAACTGAGCTGTGGCTAGTCAGTGCCGTGCAAGCCGCGAATGATTAATTGTATCACAAAACTATTTTGCCTCGGAGTCTCCACTTTAAAGGGACAATCATAAAAAATGGAGTAGCATGTATATCTCATTGGTTAGAGTGTTTGACTAAACGCTAACTGCGATCAAATACGCTTTTACTTTACAGTCTGAAACAGCCCTTCTCACTTGATCATCGAAGTTAAGCTGCCCGGTCAATATTTAGATGGGGGACTGCTTGGGAACAGCGGGTGCTGTAAGTAAAAGCCATGCACAAAACCTACTTGCCAAGGAAACCACAGAAGCAAGGTCTAGTATTTTTAGGGCTTCGGCCCCGTACTTCTCAGTGAGGCGGAACGAAGAGGAGGAGGAGAGAGAAGACATAGGATTTTAAAGACTGGCGGACGTTACCGGATGCATATCTTCATGACGAAATGCTTACTTCGAACAAAGAAAGCAAATATTTACTTCGGCACATTACTGTGCATGGAAAATCTATAATCCAGGTTTGAATATCACTTGGAAAGAACGGGTTAGCATGCAGGAGCTTAGTGGTGAGATCTGATGATTGAAAGTTTAGAAATCTAAATTCGAAATTGTAGATGATTTTTTTTCAGAAATAGATTACTTTTGCAAACAAATTTGGGGTAGGAGTTTCATCAGAAAGGCGCTTGCACCTTCTGTTGGGTAACCATTAGTAAAAAAAAAAAAAAAAAAAAAAACATATCGAAAATACAGAAGAGAGCAGAATACAAAACAGAATGCTTAACAGAATACGGAATAACAGAATAACAGAATAACAGAATATGCTAAATAGTGAACAATGGCTCCGAGTAGACTTTTGGACTTTTTACTGGGTAACCATTTGTAAAAATATAAGACATGTAGAATATACAAATGGGAACAGAATAATAATTCCGAATATGAATTGAAAAAGAGTAAGATGCCTTCCAAAAACTAAAGAAAGTATTAAGAAACAAGAAATTAAGACTGATCAAGTTATGTAATATGAATCCTGCTTTATGGCAGACAAAGCTAAATAATTTTCCTCTCAGATGCTGGGGAGACCTGAAGTAACAAAAATGTGTTTCTATAGAAGGTTGCTGGGAATACCATGGACTGAATATGTGAGCAACGAGGACGTTCTAAGGGAAATGGGAAAAAAAAGACACTTTTATTTAGAATCTGAAAAAAAGACAGTTGAAAACTTTGACGTGCATAATGAGGAAAAGGGACAAGGTGAATTTGACACTCACAAGAGATATTTAAAGCAGCGGGGCGCAGAGAATAGTAGTAATTAAAGTATCTAAAAGTTTTTTTGTAAATGGGTGTCAGAGAATGGACCGGGAGGAGATAGTAAGGCGGCAAACATTGCTTGGAGATACAAAGGAGAAATGCTGAGGTGATACAGCACAAAGAAGAAAAAGAAGAAGAAGGGTTAGAAGAAGAAGAAGAAGAAGAAGAAGAAGAAGAAGAAGAAGAAGAAGCAAGAGGAAAAGAAAGATGAGAAAAAAAAGGAGGATGAGGAAGAAGAAGAGGGGTTTAGAAGGAAGAGGATTAAGAAGAAGGAGAAGAAGAAAAAGAAGGTGGATTATTAGGAGGAGGATTAGAAGAAGAAGAAGAAGAAGAAGAAGAAGAAGAAGAAGAAGAAGAAGAAGAAGAAGAAGAAGAAAGAGTATTAAGAGGAGGAGGAACATTAGGAAGAAGAAGAAGAAGCAAGAGGAAAAGAAATAATAATTCAGCATAAATTAAACATACTATTCCGAAATGCAGGATCTGAGGAAAATATGATGAAATGTCAACCATATCTCAGGATCACCGGAACAAGAAAAAAAAAATGAATATACCCACTGACATAACAAGGTAGCGACATATGTGCACTGGAAGATATGCAAGAAGCACAAAATCGAAACCACTGAGAGATGGTATGAGTACCAGCCAGACACAGTTACCCAAAATAATGATGTAACTATCCTCTGGGATATGCCAATTCAAACTGACATGGAAATAAAAGCCAACGGACCTGATATTATCATAAAAGACAAGAAATTCAGGGAGTGTATGCTTATTGACATAGCAGTACCATCTGAGAGAAACACTTCCATGAAAATAATCGAGAAATTGTCCAAATAGAAGGACCTGGAGATCAAGATTAACAGGAATTGGGGAATGAAGACTGAGACTGTGCCAATAATAATCGGAGCTCTGGGCCCCGTGAGAAAAGGAATGGACAATTTTACTAACAGTGTCCGAGGTAACATCTATATACAAGTTGCACTGATGATCGCCCTACTAGAAACATCCCATATTCTAAGAAAAGTGCCATCAATTAAATGACAATTCTCCTATAGGGTCTAAGGACCATAGTTTGAACCTGGCTCGACAGGAAACAAAGCAGGAAACATATCAAACACAAATAATAATAACAATAATAATGTAATGAGGAATCGTTGCGCAAACTAATGAAAACAGGAGACGTCATTTCTTAAATTTAACGTTACGTTTTATTCAAATCATAATTTCGTCAGTTTTTATCGGCCAATGTGTATGTTTGCGTATATATATATATATATATATATATATATATATATATATATATATGGGGGGGTGAAGCCCCGGATCCCTCGTCCGGAAGCTAAAATTTTCGTCTGCCATGTCATTGGAAGAGTGACCAATTTCTCTCTAGGGTGGGTGCTTATATATCTCCTTTCCTACACTTTCAGATCAATGAGTAATATGTTAAGTCAATCCTGCACCTGGCTTCTCTAAACGGACCGTGAGTGTAATTGCTGATCTGGCTGGTATGCTTACAACAACAACAATAATGATAATAGTCAGGATACTGCAACAGGCCTGTTTTTATGGCTTAGGGTCTTAATACCTATAAATATTTGATACATTTTTTGCAGTGCAATTTAGGTTCGTAAAAACATTGTACCAATGACGTAATTTATACGATACGGACATATACAAACTTTCTGTCCCCTGTTAAAAATCTTCCGATTCATACTACTTACATGCCAGTAAAAAGAGGGCAGTTTCGTCACAAATTAAGAATACAAGCAATGTTGTTCGACTTAAGAAATATGAGAGCGCCCTGAACAGAGCATGTGAAAAATAAGGAAGATGTAAGGACTATTACAACTGTAATATTGATGACAATCAGCTGAAATTTTGGGGACACATTATGATGAAAGAGGGCTTGTAGTCTTTGGAACACATCGAAAGCAAGAGAGGTGGAGGGAACTGGCGAGTAACCTATCCTGATGATTTTGAGAAGTCAAATAACGAAAATACAAATCTCTGGTCCCATAACTTTTGGATGTGCACCCACTTATCGTCGTATCATCGGCATAGATATTCACAAATGATCTGAATATACCCGTAGGCAGATCATTTATGCAAAGTAATAAGTGAGTTGGTCTGAGAAGGACCTCTGGGGGAGTCTGCGCTGATTAGACTGAAATATGCAGAAATGAGAAGCTAATTTATCTATCTCAGTCTTTTCATATCTCTTCATATCAGTCTTTTCATATCTATCTATCTATCTATCTACTCAGTCTTTTCGTATGTATATATCTATATCTATTTCAGTCTTCTCATATCTATCTCAGTCTTCTCATATCTATCTATCTCTCTGTCTGTCTATCTATCTATCCATCTATCTATATATATATATCTCATTCTATTCATATTTATCTATTTTTCTCATGCTATTCATATCTATCTATCTATCTCTTTCTAGCCATATCTATCTATCTATCTATCTATATATATATATATATATATATATATATATATATATATATATATATATATCACATCCTGTCCCTTTTCTATCTATCTATCTATCTATCTATCTATCTATCTATCTCTTTCTAGCCATATCTATCTATCTATCTATCTATCTGTCTATCTATCTATCTATCTCAGTCTGTCATATCTATCTTACTATTAGGTTGATGCCAAAATAATGACGTCATAATGTCGTTTTTTGACGTATTTTTAACGTCAAAAAACGACATTATTACGTCATTATTTTTGCACCAACCTAATATCTAAGTAGAGGGAAGCTACCGTTAACTTAAATTTTGAGAAATGAAGTAATGTGAAGACAAAAGGGGTCGTAATGGAGCTTCTTTTATGTGCCGTGTCCCTTCAGGAGGTAGGCAGTTATGAGCCTCCACATCTTCCTTTCCCTTATAGCTGTTAACAAGTTTGTTTTTTTTTTGTTATTTCTCTCAAATCCAGTTCTTCAATCCATTTGCTCAAGGTCATCAAGTACGTTATGCGCTACTTGCCCACTGTCTCTCTCTCTTTCTCTCACTCAATCCCTCCCCGTGAATATCAGGTTTTCCAAACCATCCTCCATTATCACGTTCCCTAATTGTCTCTTCTTGATGTTAAGTGTGTTTTCTTTTTGTTGCCAGTTTCTCCCAAACCTCGTCGTTGCTCACGTGTTCGGTCTATGGTAAGCATCTTTCTGTAAAACCATATTTCTGTTGCTTCAAGCCTCTTCTTCATCTTTGAGGAGATTGTCCAGTTATCCGCTGCTAATACAGACGGTAGTATTGCTAAAAATCAATAAAAGGTGTGGAGGACCATTATCGGACACATCGGGAACGTACAGGCCATTTATAGAAAGATACAAGATCTGGTCTTTCTTTTACAGATCTTTGCATTGAAGCAACTAAATACGAGACTGTCAGAAGCTGTTTAGTTTGGTTGTTTACAAAGAGAAACCACTCAGCCCGTATCATGAAATTAAGTATTAATACTTTCAATTTGTCAAAGAGAATCTCTTGTTCGTAAGAATCATTGTTTATAGATAATGGCTGAAAGACTGTAGCAACAGTTTTTATCTGTATAATTCGAGTATATATTATACATAAATATATACATATATAAAAATATATACATAAATATATACATATATATAAATATATACATACATACATATATACATATATATAAATATATACATACATACATATATATATATATATATATATATATATATATATGTGTGTGTGTGTGTGTGTGTGTCCCTTTGGTTTACTGTTCCCTAATCAGAGCTGAAGTTCTGCTCTCTCAGGGGAAATAAATTCATCGAGACAAATGTTATTATTTCTTGCTAATACAAGACTACGGTTTTTTGTATCGGTACATTTTCGTGGACATTGCTTTGTGAATTAAGTATCATTGTGAAAGAAATATTAACGTTTGTATGCATACGTAACGATCGGGACTTCTCTGTTTCTGTCTTATGAATACTTTCCATAAATCTATGTATATACGTTTATATATGTGGTTGTTGACACGGATTGATTGTTTTTTTTTATATATGTATGTATGTATGTATGTATCTATCTATCTATCTATCTATCTATCTATCTATCTATCCGACCGGCTGGCTTACTGTTTGTCTCTGGTCGTAACTATTTCAGCATTTTAATATGTACCTATTTATTACAATATGTAAATATTTATTTCAGTGTGTTTACTATCTAGCTACCACATCTCTCTCTGTCTCTGTTTCTGTCTCTCTCGCTCTCTCTCTCTCTCGCTCTCTCTCTCTCTCGCTCTCTCTCTCTCTCGATATATATATATATATATATATATATATATATATATATATATATATAATCATTGTGTTAGTTACCTATCTCGGAATGTTAAATCATACCTATTTCAGCGTGTTAGTATCTATCTATCTATCTATCTATCTATCTATCTATCTATCGTTTTTCCATATCAGTGTGTTCACTATCTATCTATCTATCTATCTATCTATCTATCTATCTATCTATCTATCTATCTATCTGACCGGGTGGCACTCTGTTTGTCTCTGGGTGTATCTATCTATTTCAGCATTTCAAGATGTACATATTTATTACAATATGTAAATATCTGTTTCAGCGTATTTAGTATCTAGTTTATCTCATCTCTCTTTCTTTCTCTCTCTCTCACTCTCTCTCTCTCTCTCTCTCTATATATATATATATATATATATATATATATATATATAATCATTGTGTATGTTATCTATCTCGGAGTGTTAATACCTATCTGTTTCAGAGTGTTAGTATCTATCTATCCGTATTTCTATCTATCTATCTGTCTGTCTGCATGTATGTATGTATGTATGTATGTACGTATGTATCTAATTTTCTATCTATTGTTTGATTATTAGAGTACTTATTGATAAACCTATATGTCATTTCTTATAAGAGCATTTATACGACGATTCCCGATTAATCACATATAACATTTAGAACTGAGTTAGGTTACGGACTTCAGTCAGTTATGTGCTATGCGTGATACACGCTAAGGGGATCATGTATCTTTCAATACATAACTGACAAGTAGGTTGCCATTTCTTTCTACGGTGGACCAGTTGCCATCCAAGGCTAGAGGACCCGGTCTGTCCTACTATTTACCCACAGCTGGTGGAGGGAGAGAATAAAAGAATTCATACCTTTCCCAAGAGTATTAGCACGTCAAGTGAATGGATTCGACGGACTTATTGAGCCAAAACCTAATGAGTGTTTACATCGGTGTCCGTGCTTTGTTTTTATCTGCATTGAAGTATGTGAATATCTTTTGATGTGAAAGTGTGTACGTCAAGAACAGATAGATAGATAGATAGATAGAAAGATATGAAAAGACTGAGATAGATAGATAGATAGATATGAGAAGATTGAGATAGATAGATAGATAGATAGATATGAATAGATATAGATAGATAGATAGATAGATAGATAGATAGATAGATATGAAAAGACATAGATAGATAGATAGATAGATAGATATGAAAAGACATAGATAGATAGATAGATAGATATGAAAAGACATAGATAGATAGATAGATAGATAGATAGATAGATAGATAGATATGAGAAGATTGAGATAGATAGATAGATAGATAGATATGAGAAGATTGAGATAGATAGATAGATAGATAGATAGATATGAAAAGATATAGATAGATAAATAGATAGATAGATAGATAGATAGATATGAAAAGATATAGATAGATAGATAGATAGATAGATATGAAAAGACATAGATAGATAGATAGATAGATAGATAGATATGAAAAGACATAGATAGATAGATAGATAGATAGATAGATAGATAGATATGAAAAGACATAGATATGAAAAGACATAGATAGATAGATAGATAGATAGATAGATATGAAAAGACAGATAGATAGATAGATAGATAGATAGATATGAAAAGACAGATAGATAGATAGATAGATAGATAGATAGATAGATAGATATGAAAAGACATAGATAGATAGATAGATAGATAGATAGATAGATAGATAGATATGAAAAGACATTGATAGATAGATAGATAGATAGATAGATATGAAAAGACATAGATATGAAAAGACATAGATAGATAGATAGATAGATAGATAGATAGATAGATAGATAGATAGATAGAAGACTGGATTTGATAGATAGATAGATAGATAGATATGGAAAGTGAATATACAAAAACAGAAAGTGGCGTAAGGCAAGAATGCATCTTCTCACCCGACCTGTATGCAGCGAGGCAATTCTGAGAGAACTGGAAACCCTACTGAGATTTCGCATTGGCGGCCATAATCTTAGCAACATAAGATACACAGATAACACAGTACTGATATCAGAGACGGAAAAGAAATGACAAAATCTCCTGCAGAAGATAACGACAGAGAGTGTGAAGAAGGGACTAAGCATAAACTACAAGAGAACAGAATGCATGGTCATCAGTAAAAGGATGAGCCCGAAATGCGATTTGAAGGTAGGGAACACTAGAATCAAGCAGACGCAGAAGATTAAATATCTGGGAAGGGTCTTGACAGAGGACGGTAAGTGCGACACTGAGATCCTTAGACGTATTGAGATGGCCAAGGACACATTCCAAAAGCTGGGCAGAGTATTGCGAGACAGGAGGATTTCTTTGGTAACAAAGAAAAGAATACTGAACTTTTACGTGACACCTTTACTTCGTTACGGCATCGAATGTTGGACGATTTCCTCATAGATGTAGAGGCGACGGAAATGTAGGATCCTACAGAAGGATACTGAGGATGACTTGGACCGAGTGTGTGAGCAACGATGAGGTCGCAGAAAGGTTGCAAACAAGGCGGAGGCTTATACTTAATATTAGAAAGAAGCAGCTGAAGTTTCTGGGCCACATAATGTGGCAGTAGGACCTGGAGAATCTGATACTGACGGGTCGAACAGAGGGAAAGAGAGATATGAGAAAACAATGTCTAACATACCTGGCAGGACTTAAGCAAGTGGTTGGCAGAACATGGTCTGAGGTAGGAAGCCGAGGAAAGGAACTTGTTGAGCGCTGCAAGGGATAGAGGAAGGTGGAGAGCCATGATCGCCTACGACCTGAAAGGACATGGCACATAAAAAGAAAGGAAAAAATTAAGAAAAAATTCTATTTCTACTACGTTATAAAAAGAACTTCTATTTCTACTAAGTATCAAAAGAACAATACACATCTTTATACCGTAGACTTTTCTCGGGACGTAGAAAAGTGTCACACACAAAAATATATATGGATGCACATTGTGGGTTAGATATGTAAAATCTGTAAAATTTTCTAAGTTTTAATAAAAATACAACAATATATATATATATATATATATATATATATATATATAATACCAATACGGGACTCAGAAAATTTAATTACTGGCCTCGACAGAACCAAAAATCAGAGAAAAATATTTGGAGGTGTAGGGAGGTTTTAATCTTATCTGCAAACGTACAAGATCAGAACCTCACATTGTTTGACGCCAAATCTATTAACCACCAAACTGTAACTTGGGGAGTTCAGAAATGATAAAATGAATTTGATGTGCTGAAATAAAAATTTCCCAAAAGAGAGACGGAAGTGGCGTTCACTATAAGAACTGAGTAATATGGTAATCTCATCACGTTCTGCCACAGACGATTATATTGTCAGGGAATTTTGGTCAAACTGTTCGACAATGTCCCGGCTTTGGAGGCTATCAGAATTGAGATATTAAATTATCGACTAATGGAATTATTTTAGAGTGAAAAATTCGAATCGTTTTATCTTTGAAAAAACCTGCACATTTGGTAGGATTTTTTAATCCTATTTTCTTTGTTTTTACATATATATATTTTTTTTATTGACATTCTTTCAGTGTTTTTTTTTCCTTTTACTCGCTTCTTTTTTTTTCTTTTTTTTTTTGTTAATTTTCTCTTTTTTTCTTATCTTTTTTACTTTATTTCTTCTTTTTTTTTTTCTTTTTCATTTATTTTCTTTTTAAAAAATAATTTCACCCAAGCAAGGCAATAAAGCCACTAAGACGCACGGGGGCTACTGAGTGTTAGTGAATATGAGAAAAAATATATTAAAGAGAGATAACAATAAGAGAACAGGAATAAAGAAGACACAAGATAACCATGCACATTACATTTAAATTTATTTAAAAAATTACGAAATCAGCCAATCACGCTACCTTGGTTTCACCCCAAAATTGGGTGAGAGCATATATCCCCTGAGGATAACAAAAGGTTGAAATCAAGGTAGAGTGATTAGCTGATCTCCTATTTTTTTTTAATTTAAAAACACTGCATGTTAATTTTTTTTGTTTATACATATATTGAGCACTTTTTGATACAACTGTTTCTAATTCACCTCTAAAGAAAAACTGTACAATGAATCATTCATACGAAAAGTAGATTAGTAAAGTTAATGATATAAAATGGCGAAATCCCTTCGCTAACAAATTTTTTAAAGTGCATTAACCTACAAATCACTCGATGAATGTTATGATCCTTGTTTTTAAAAATTATAAGCTCTATAAGGTCTTTTTTTAATACGTAAGTACTTTCAACTGTACATTAAGTCATCTTCAGGTATGGAAATTATTTTGTTTTTGGTAAAATTCAGGTAGCTTCCTAGACGAAAAATTAAAAGCGAATCGAAATATGTTTTTTTATCTAGATGTGTTATTGTTAACGGATACAAACTTTTGGATTGTGCATTCGCAACGCTAAGGTTGAATTTTTTGAAAATTTAATAAAGTGCGTTTTTTGGGTTTTTTTTTTTTTACTAATATGGCAATTTGAGAATTTTTTTTGTTTTTGTAGGAGTGTATCAGTCAATGTGTCATGAACTAAATTGGTCAATAAATAGAGTAATGTCTCAGTTGTTATCCTGAAAATTTCCACGTCGGATCAGTTCTTTTAAATCAAATATGTGGTGCAGTTTAATTTATATTACAATGAATCATTCATGCATTACTAATCTACTTTTTGTATGAATGATTCATTGTAATGAACTGCACCACATATTTGATATATATATATATATATATATATATATATATATATATATATATGTTCTGTTTTGGGTATGTTTAAGTAACAGGTTTTGGTTAATTCCAGCGTTCTCACGTTTGTTGGAACGAATTTCAGGTCACTTAACGTGACATTTATACAGTCGAAATACAGTTGGAATTTATTTTGTGAATTTAATTTTTCTATAAAGGATTCTATTTTTTTACATTCGTTTTCAAATGAGAGAACGCTGGAATTAACCAAAATATTCCTTGCACAATATATATATATATATATATGTATATATATATATATATATATATATATATATATATATATATATATATATATATGTATATATATATATATATATATATATATATATATATATATATATATATATATATGTGTGTGTGTGTGTGTGTGTGTATTAATCGTTATCACCCCATGCAAGACACTAAAACCACTAAGACACAAGGGGTATGAGGACGTGGAAGAATTAGCAATAGAAACATTAATAAAGAGCGGGAAGGAAAAAAGGATATTTGCACATTAAAGTTGTCTGAAACGCGTGGTGCTAGGTGAGTGTTCCACAAGCGAAAAGTGCGAGAAAAGAAACAACATTAGCATAGAATTTACGCTTAAATCTAACCAGCTCAACTAAAAATGATGAGATCTCGACGGCAGCCTAGTACTGCGTTTAAATTCAAAAAGTCTAGCTACCATAACGAAGCGCTCATCCGAACAATTACGATGAAAGTATTTAAAGAAAAGACAGAGAGAGGCAACCTTACAGTGATGGAAAAGTGACTGGAGTTGAGCTGCCAGATCACGATCACAATTACAATAAGTTTGTCTTTGTATTAGATTGGTGCAAAAATAATGACGTAATAATGTCGTTTTTTGACGTATTTTTTAACGTCAAAAAACGACATTATTACGTCATTATTTTTGCACCAACCTAATAATTCACTCCTGGGGATGATATCGGAGGAGGTCGAAAGTACATGGGGTAGGAAAAAGCAGTGTTTTTATTTCCATCTAAATCTTTTCATAGCAATAACAACTATTCGAAACGTATGGAACTTACGTATCTCGTTCTGTCCCTATCGATTTATCAAAATGGATCTTTAGAGAAAGCGATCTATTATTTCATATGACCCGAACGATTTAATCATTTTAGATTTTTTATCATTCATTTGTTTTGTAACTTATTCCCATTACGAACAGTTACGGAGAAGCCACTTTAACTACGGATATAAATTAAGGATTAATATGGCGCTGACCGTAGCATGACGTTTAGGAAACTTTACTTCTTAGTGTATATATATTAGGTTGGTGCAAAAATAATGACGTAATAATGTCGTTTTTTGACGTTAAAAAATACGTCAGAAAACGACATTATTACGTCAATATTTTTGCACCAACCTAATATATATATATATATATATATATATATATATATATATATATATATATATATATATGTGTGTTTGTGTATTTAGGCAGTATATCTTCATTCAAACATGTTTCATTGAATAATATAGATATATTATGTCTATTTATTTTTATAATAATCCTTTCTAATTCTCTAGCAAGTTTGTTGATGTAAAGATGAAATTCATCAAGGAAGGCGCCGTAGTTTTTTGTTTTTTTTTTCCTATCCATGTACCTTCGATCTCCTCCGATATCATCCTCAGGAGTGAATTACAAAGACAAACTTATTAGATCAAATGACAAAAAACAATTCGCATAAATAGTGGCTCGAGAATTTCAATAATGGTTCTAGGATATTTACGTCCAGGACAATTGCGTACCAGACAATTGTGTCATTTACGACTCTGGACAAATCCGTCCCTGGATAATTGCGTACGTCTGATCACTTTTTGAAGCTTTTAAAGGCAATTAATATTAATTTTGAAAAAAAAGCATAGGTGGTAATCATATATTTTTAAAAAAAAGGGATAAAATAAAAAAATAAATAAAAGTCTATTTTTCTTTAAAATGCAATGACAGATTGACAGTATTAGACGATCGCTCTACACATCGCCAATATGTTTTTGTTTCATCGGTGTTTTTCTTATGATAGTGGTAGCTTGTCATTTTTCTTGTCCGCAAGTATTTTTCCACTAGTGTTTGATTTTCGGAACATAGGCATCGGTTCGAAATAAAAAATATAATCTATAAAATCCAGAATCTCTTATATTTTTGCGGTACGCATTGTTGGAGTGAACTGAATCGGCAAGTTTAATTTTGTCTTGCCTAAAAAAAGAAATTTTTCTCTCTTTTTTTTTATTTATAGTAACTACCTTTCTGCTTGTTTAGAATAATTAAAAATATTGATTCGCAAATTTCTATATTAAGCAACTCTTAAAAAAAAATGGTAACTTCAAAAAATTAACAGAGGTACGCTAACGTTCAGGTACGCAATTGTGTGGTACGCAATTGTGTGGTACGCAATTGTCCGGGTCGCAAATGTCCAGTACACAACTGTCCATCCACCTTCAATAATATATACTGATAAAAAGATTTTCATGAAAATTGTGGTCAATAAAATATATCAAGTTATTTTTTTTAAATATTAGAAATAAAATACAGGGTTCAGTATCGCGCAATGATGGAAAAAATATATAAGAATGTTTCTTTGCATAAATCAAAGTAATTATATTGTTTTTATATTGCGAAAATAAGAACCGTTAACATCTAGAAAAAAAAAAACAATATTATTTTATATATTCATTTTATTTCCTTTATTTTTATGTTCTCGTGTATTTATTATTATCTACTCGTAATGAAAAAGAGATTGTATTGCACACACAAACACAAATAAATATGAACACGTAAAGACAAGAAAATATTATAATAATAATTATAATTATAATAAGCAACAAATAATTAAATAAACAATGATAAATAATGAGAAACATTATAAAATAATAGCTACAAATAACAGCATTCGGACCTACAATTATTTCTGCTCATAAGCCACTAGAATAATTTAAAATATAAGCGTTACGGCCTATCCAATAGCCGCCATGATAATACAATAGATCACGCTACCTATTATGCAACACCGGCTAGCATATATAATAGTCGAACTAAAATGTAACGAACATGGCCTGATGATTGCGTTCCAACATAAAAAAGACTGTCGCCACTCGGTGTCTGCTTTTATATTTATATTTACATACGCTCTATCACTGATATTCAACACTTTTACCCATAAATACAGCATACCATAAAATCATATTTTATCATATGTATGTGTGTGTGTGTGTAAGTGGACACTATATATATATATATATATATATATATATATATATATATATATATATATATATATATATATATATAGAGAGAGAGAGAGAGAGATGTATGTATGTATATATATATATGTGTGTGTCTGTGTGTAAGTGGACACTATATATACTAGTACAGTATTATGACTAATAAGAAAAAGGAAAAATACTACTAGCATGCTATATTCGTAAACATGACACTTGTAACAGCGTTACTTTTTTAGAATTTCGTATTTTCTTTCGTAGGGTAGGGTCAGTCAGTTATGTGGCAAGCATGATACAAGCTTAGGCGATAATGTATCTTTCAATACATGACTGACGAGGCAGACTATTTTATATATATATATATAAAGAGAAATAAGCTATTGCTAGATTCGACGTCCCCTTCTAATCTAACGACAGTTTCCCTCTGTCCAGAAGGATGCAGATTCGGATACTCCCTGTGGGTATATCCTTATCTTTAATAAAATTTCTCGAATATTCAAGCCGGTAGACGAAAAAAAAATACTGTTTACTAAATAAATGAGGCGTCTACTGAAATATGAGTATACATTAAAAATAACGTTTACAGTGATAAATAAAATTTGTTACCTTAGAAAATTATTTTGTTTTCATACCAAACTAAGCAGATATGGATATTTCGATGAATTTAATGCGTTATTTTTATTGGATACTCATATTTTAATATTTAAACAGTATATTTATTTTCGTCGACTGGCCTGAATATCCGAGAAACTTTATTCAAGGAAATCATACGCTCTCACAGATATTAATATTTCGAGGAATTAAACACGACAAGGGTTTCGCACAAAGACACGTTTCAAACTTGAAATTGTCGGCAAGGCTACTCCGTGGCCGAGACGGTTAAGGTACGTAGTATCTAACGACGGTTTACTTTGCCCAGATGGATACACGTTCAAATCATAATAAGATTTCTCGAATATTCAGTCTGGTACTGTTTAAACGTAGCCTCTATTCAAATATGGGAATCCACTGAAAAAAAGTTTGAAGTGATACAATTTGTCGGATTAATAAATGAAAATTGCAGTACTACTTTAGAAAAACAAATATATATATATATATATATATATATATATATATATATTGTTATGGGGTCTACCCGTTTTTCATACAAGTGAACTCGACCAGTGTGTACTTGTGCTGCTGCCGGTGAATACCCGAGAGAGGGAGAGATACAGTGAGAGTGTGAGGTAACCGCTTTGTAGGAGTCACAGTTGAGAGCACGTAGACTCAGAAGGAAGTCCTACTTCGATACTGAATTCCCCAGACTGTATATATATTATTATTGCTACGAACCGCATTTCTGGGTCTACTAACCGTATTACAAATTGTATTATTGCGTCAATACATTTATTTGCTATATTTCATTCAGGCGTTTGTCATTCATTTGAGACCGGATTCATCTCGGAATCCACAACATATATATATATATATATATATATATATATATATATATATATAATGTGAGTTAGTTTGTCTATAATAACTTTCTCGTTACAGAGAGACTCTCCACCACTATGATTCGTGGGAGAAGTATAAACGAGGAACAATATCGTACTATCGGATATTCTGATCCAAGATGAAGTGTTGATGCATCCGTAAAAATAAATTGTCATTTAGAATAATGTAGCTAGATAGCCAAACTTGAGACATTTTATCGTTTAAGATGGTTGGAGAACCTTTTAGCATCTCTCAATTTCTGGCTCCCCTGTACGACTTTCATCAGCTGTACAACCGTCTAACCTGGAGAGGCCTCTCTTTCTTCACGGACAAACTACATTCCTTGATTCCGCCAGTTCAAACCTTCATGTCAAGGAGCCGCCATAAAACTAACATTTTAGCAAACCACGCACATTCTCACCCCCATATACAGTTGGTGAGAAGTAAGTTCCACTCAAACAGCATCTTCTCGCGAACCACTGCTCTGCAAGTGGATGTGACATGGATCACTACAATCTTAAACTGTTCAAGTCTAGAGTTAACTGTTATCATCCCCTCCTATCGACACAAATTGCATCTTAACGTAACCCTCTACTTGGAGTGGCCCCTAGGCCTTTTATTGTTAAAAAAAACTAAACAAAAAACTCTTATTTGGTACTCCTTCAAAATACGGGGTGCGATGACTTCTTCCTGCAGATATAAATCGTTCACACGATACTCTTATAGTTCTTTTTGTAATAACAATGACTCCTTCTGTTCATCGTGGACGAATTTCAGAAACCCCCTGTCTTTATATGCTATGATCTATATGCAGCATACATATGTCTAGTCATATGAAAGTAATTACTGAATGTATATTGCGTAAATTGCGCAAACGCCGACACCCCCCCCCACACACACATATATATATATATATATATATATATATATATATATATATATATTAGGTTGGTGCAAAAATAATGACGTAATAATGTCGTTTTTTGACGTAAAAAAATACGTCAACAAACGACATTATTACGTCATTATTTTTGCACCAACCTAATATATATATATATATATATATATATATATATATATATATATATATATTAGGTTGGTGCAAAAATAATGACGTAATAATGTCGTTTTTTGACGTAAAAAAATACGTCAACAAACGACATTATTACGTCATTATTTTTGCACCAACCTAATATATATATATATATATATATATATATATATATATATATATACAGCGATAAATAGATAGATAGATAGATAGATAGATAGATAGATAGATAGATAGATAGATAGATAGATAGATAGGTAGATGAACAGAACAAAGCTGACATACACGCATTCACTGGGAGAAAATAAGAGCAGACGAACAAAAATATAAATTATTTAACTTAGATTAGTCTGGGAAAAAATGAGAAAATGTGGTAAATACTTCATTAGCAACCAAACCCGCTTACTAATCATAGCGTTACTGTATTGTATTAGCTTATCAGAAAATGGACATTGTCAGTATGGGAGACCAGATTACGATGTCTGCATTCTGCTATTTTGGGGAGAATACTATAATTCAATTTTATTCGAGTATATGCCTATCGTATAAACCTCGTCATTCGTAAGAAGTTCTTGTAGACTGAAATTGCACTGAAAAAGAATATCCAAATATTTATTCGTATTATTATTATTATTATATAAGCATATCAAATATTTTATATTCGCCTTAAAATTCCGTGATCATGGATATTTTATTTAATGTGTTTTTTGACAGGGTACGGAATGTCTGGCACCAAAATCTAGACGGGCACTGGAATAGCGAAAGATGTTTTCCAAATGTTCAGTATAGTCTTAAGAAGCAGGAAAATTTAATTACAAGCAAAGAAAAGAATATTGAACTATTGAATATTGAATAAAAAATCAGTCTTCCTATATGGAAATTAATGCTGGACAATCTCCTTGCAGATTAAAAAAAAAAAAAAAACTGAAACAACAGAAATATGGTTCTACAGAAGGATAATGAGAATGCCATTGACTGTGAATGTGAACAACAACGATGTTTTAGAGAAAATGAAAACAAAATGGATACCTATACTTAGCATCAAAAAAGGACAGTTGAAATTTCTAGGATTCGTAAGGTGGAGAGAGAACTTGGAAATGTTGAAGGCAAGACAATCAGAGGAAAAAATATAAAAGGCATTTGTGATGTCAACGAGCACTAGTTGCTACTTTTGTGATGCCAACGAATACTCGGTGTCACTTTCGTAATGCTCGTTGTAGTAGAGACTTTGTAATAGCAGATACAATTATCGTACGCCATTGAACGAAACTGGTGTCAGACGCCTTGAATATCACTCGCATTAATAGTACTTGGCTGATAATACTCGCTCGAATAGTAACCACTGTATAGTGATCAGAATAGAGAAATAGTATAGTTAATAGAGTAGAAACTAGCAGTCCGTATAGTAATAGAGGATAGACTAGAAATAGAGATGAATTAGACAATCACGCCACTTCCTACTTATGCGTTTCCTCTATGGTCACGTGGTCTACTTAATTCAATAATGGGTTCTCCTATGTTCGCTCACTGGCGATCTATGTTCAAACTCAACTTTATCCAGTATCTGTTTATATTTTTAAGATGAGTATTATGTACACTATTTACATTATTCCAACTATTGTCCTCATCTTTATCGCCATATTTATTACAACGTTTCGGCCGTTGTACGCTCCGGCCTTCTTCAGGTGGTTGGAATGTCGAACTGAACCCTTTATTTCGCTCACTGGGGAAGACCGTTCTAGTTCCACGTGCCATGTTTAATGGATATCAGTTATCTTCTATTAATTCTCCTCTCCAAGTTCTCCACTGCCTTAACCGGGAATTGAACTCACACTGTTTGAATCATGGCACAGTGGATAAAGGCACTAATACTTTATTCCTATATAACAATGACCTACCTAACTAGCATGTGTAAATTGATGGCAGAGGAGGGTTTTGGAGAGATAGCGAAAAATTAAAATGTACTAAGACCTAGAAACAACAGGAAATTAGGGAGAGCCATGATCGCCAAGGGGATATAATAATAGTAATAGTTTCGAGTATTTTTGAGTCTTTACTTTCAATGAGATAATACAAAAAATACAGTATTCCTATAATTACTTCATTACTTAAGGCATTTTACTAATTTTTAAGTAATAGTTCCATTTACTGTCAACCCTTGCTATGATTGGTGATGTGCGTAGAGTTGAACACGCTTGGCCTAAGTAAGATAACTCTCTATACATATGTGTTGGTGGGTGTATATTACATAACGCGTACAATTATGCCTATACCTAAACAATTTTATAAATATTTATTTATTCATTCTATTGTATCATTTACTCTTCAGGGTACACCATTGGCGATTGAACCGACAATAGAAGCTCATGACCCGGATTATACATTCAACGAGACAATCAAATTATCCTTTGATGGTAAGTAAAATATTACATGTCTCCCATTGCTGTGAGCTAGGCACCGGCATCTAAACTTCAGATTATATTTATGGACCGTTTCGTTGAAAATTCTTTAATTTGAGTAGAGCCAGACATGAATCAGAATGCAAATGGCGCCATTTTGGATTTTGGATTTTTTTTGTTTTTTTTTTAAGCGGGAAAAATGTCCGATTATATCATTCACACGGTGTATGTGTAATAATTTGTTTAATTGTTCAAAAGAGTTTTCTTTTTTTTTTGTTCCTCGACATGTTTCGATGATTGCAGAATCAGTTGTAATCGAATGAAGTCGTGACGTTAATATATATGTCTGTACACACACACACACACACACACACGCGCGCGCACGCACACATATACATATATATATATATTTTCTTGAAATGGGCGTGGTGATTCTGCAATCATGAATAATTTACATCGTAGTATGGATGCTGAGAAGCGTAATAAATATCGGTCTAGTAGAAAATAAACAAAGGCGTTTCCCTTTGACCTTTAAATCTGAGACGCTTTGTTTTCCACTGTTTCTCCCTGATCAATAAGAAACAGTGCATATCGATAACACATTATTTGTTTATATATGCACTTTATGACTCCGTATTCGCAAAGCGATTTTTATGTACATACCCATAATATCATGTATCATAGTATCATACATTATAGTATCATAGTATAATGATACTCATAGTATCATATATATATATATATATATATATATATATATATATATATATATATATATATATAATTTCACCGCCAAGCAATGCCACTACTAAACAGGGGGTTACTGAGAATGAAAGTGGAAGAAAAGACTGTGTAGAGGGGGATTGAGGAAAGGATAAAAAATAAACAGATTGAAGAAGACAAGATGGCGATTGACTTTGCATTTAAATTTTTGAACACTGTATTTTTCAAGGAAGCAAGTAAATGGAAGGCGAGAAAAGAAACTGTTGGAGTAGAAGTGGTGGTTACATTTAACTATTTCAACACTAAACTGGCGGGACCTAGATGCCAATCTAGTAGCACGCTTAAATTCATGTAGTTGGGGCACCAGGGAAAAAAAGCTCACTAGTTGCCATTAAAATATTTGTAGAAAAGACAGAGTGAAGCCACTTCAAGTCCGTGAGAAAGTGACTGAAATCGAGATGCCAGGCCAGGATCGATTACCTTGCAGATCCTTCTTTGGATTTTGTCAAGAATGTCGTGATGAATAGCAGGAGCATCAGACTAGATATGGCAACAGTAATCAATGCACGAACGAATGGTAGACTTGTAAATGTGCAAGATGCACGACAGAGTGATCCAAATTTCCTATCAGTAGATGCAGCTATTTATTCAATGTAGTCGTTCCACTTCAAGTCAGTTGAAAACGTGTGACCAAGAAGGTGCAGTGTGTTGCTTTCCAGGAGTCTAGCGGGCAAGGAAGTTTCTCTATGATGGTTGAATGAGAGCATTTTCGTTTTGGAGGCATTAAAATTTACAAGCCATTTTCTGCCCCAGTTAACCACTGATTGGAGGTCCTTTTTCAAGAGCAGCGGCCAGGTTAAGTTTGTCAGTACTAAATGGTAGTCGTCTGCATAAATGCCTACTATCAGAAAGAAAACTGATGAAGATCACAGAGTAGGACCCAGGATAGAGCCTTGGGAACACCTACGTTCGTGTGAAAGGATCTAGAAGCGAACCTGTTCAAAATGACCCTCATTTCACGATTTGATTGGAAGGATTAGATTAAATCAAACAATCGTCCTGTAATACCATAGCCCTGGAGCTTACGTAGAAGACTAGCCTGCTAAAACCTCTCAAACGCCTTCGAAATGTCTAGATCCACAACTCGAGCATCGCTGTTATCATCAAGAGCTTGATATGCATATTCAGTGATGGTCGTTAGCATATCAACGGTAGACCTGTCAAAACGGAAGACATATTGTCTGTTAGTAGGTCGTAAGAGTTAAGATGCTTAACCACATCAACATCGATTAAAGCCTCGAATACTTTGCCGAACAGCGGTATGTGACTAACAGGACGATAGTTGGACGGGTCAGAAATTTTTCCAGAGTTATTAAAAACTGAAAATACAGAGGAGGAATTTCAACAAGTTGGAAAGCAGGAAGCGGCGAGGCAATTGTTTGCATTTTAGAAAGAACTGAAGCCAGCTTGGGAGCACTTTTCTTTAGAACGACGGAAAGACGACAACTGTAAGTTAATATCAATAGCTCGAGGACATAGAATGTGAGATCGATTGTCGGTTGTTATTAAATTATAAACGGATCAGCTCATAATGAAGGTTCCCGGCCGCATCACGTTGAAACATCGGTTTCCCGTAAGATTACCGAATTTAAGCAACGTTGTGTCTGGTAAGTATCTAGATGAATGGCCGCTTGGGAATATCAGCGCTGTAAGCTTAGATGTGCGGGTGGTGTAATAGATAATGTCTCGAAATTGTTAATCGGAGAGCCGGGTTCCAATTCGAGTAGGATTCGTTATATTCACTTACGCGCAAAACCCGTGAATCACCCCTCCTCTTAGGTATAGGTTAATTAGTAAAAGTTGCAATAGTAAATCATTATTATCTCACAAAAATACGAAAAATATTTAACTTTAAATAACCTGCAAGGTTATTTAAGCAGTAGAAAATGAATCAGAACCTCAGAATGATTTTTATTTGCCTACTTTTAATTGTTTAGATCTTTGATTACATTGTTGTTCGTCTTCTTCTTTGTGTCGTGTCCACTAAGGACGTGGCTTTCCACAATTTCCCATCCTTCGTATCTCTAAGCAGTATTTGTCATTTTACTCTGCCACATGTTCTTTATTCTTCCATCTATTTGCATAACATTGTCCGGTAGCTTAACCTCTTGCCTTCAGTATGTCATCGGGAAAGGCATGAGTCCAGATCTTCTCTCTAATTCGTAGCTTGGGAGAAAACACATATTCACTTAACTTATGGTCAGTCTAAGTGAAGTATTACAAGGAATTAAAAGCCATGTAAATAGGAAACTGCTGTAACCTAGGAAGGGTTACTGAATGTGGAATAACCAAAACGGAGGTTGGAAATGCAATGGTAATCTTTACAGCATCAACTAAATACAATACTCGCCAGCGTCGTGAAGTAGGTAAACCACTTCTAGTGGTGAACGACTTAGCATATTACGATATTTACCTGCCTCTCCACGAGGTAGGATGTGGCACAAGGCCAAATTTAATGTGGGGAAATCTGAGCTCATGGACTCGGGCAAAAATTGCCCGGAGACTCCGCATACGCGGGATCGAGTATCTGACTAACTCTCCGGGCGAGATTCTGCCCTTAAGACATAGACACGTCCGGGTTCCTCTCTGCCCAAAGGCCGTCAGTTCGACACGGCAAGAGCTTCCTACGCTGACAGCTCACGCTGACAGCTTAGGCAGCAGAGAGCTTACACTTACAAATTATGAGGACTGGAACATATCCATTAGTGTTCATAGGTACGGTATATAACAGAAACTATTCCAGTCTTTCCCGAGACGCCATCATAGCACAAATGTGTGTGAATTTCTATGAAGGAAGATGTGTATAGTCCTGACCGCCTACGTCAGATATGTTTCTGAGCATCCCTCTGGTGCTAATGGCATGCGTGCTAATTTAGTATACTAGCGAGTTAGCTCCTCACTGGTTGCTCCATACTTGAAACCTTGTGCTAGACTAAATGATTTTCGGTGTTTTATGTGTTGTTTTTTTTTTATGTAAATGTGTTTTAGTTAATGGATACGAATAGTCATAGTAAGTAATTTCTCCATATTTCGCTTGTATATCAATTTGTGATTAGAACGTTCGTTTTCTGAGACCTGGGTTCGAATCTCATCAGGGTCGATTTGTCAGGAAGGTGACTTGATGTTATCAGTCTGGCAGAAGCGATCCCAGCGTACAGCACCTTTGAAAAGTGCCTGGAAACCATAGCACGGGTTAATACAAGCCATCTGAGTGAAAATGTGTAGACAGAACTCTTTGGGAGAATCGATAGTTGCGCTAGCACGAATTCACAAGTCATAGTGACCGAGCGTTTGGGTGTGCTGATTTTGTTCAGACTGTTGATCGCGCTAGATAACGCGCGTTCTCCCAGAAACTGTAACTAAGGTCCGCTTAGATTAGTTGCAGTATTGAAAAAACACAAATGTCCCTGAGCAGGCGTCCACCACAGGGATTGGTTGTCATCTGTCCATCCATCACCAGTAGTAGCAGTAGTAGTAATAGAAGTAGTAATAATTCTATTTGAGTTAATGTTATGAAGTCGAGCTAGGTAGAAGTGACTATTTGAGGTAAAATTATAGCCTATGCCAGTGCGTGTTCTGGATAACAATTAAGCAACTGGAGCCTTCAACTTCGGGGACAAAATTCAGAGTTATTCTTGAGAGACATCTTTTTTTTCATGGCGTATTGCTGCTATGTATGGTCTGGGGAACCTTCTGTTTACCTCGGAGTTCTTGACAAGATCCAGAGACGGATATGTAATATAATTGGCCCTGATCTGGTGTCTGGTCTACAGTCACTCGCTCACAGACGTGCCGTCGCCTCTCTCTGTCTTTTCTACAAATACTTTCATGGTAATTGCTCCGATGAGCTGCTTTCACTGGTTCCCAGTCTCCATGAATTCAAGTGCCCTACGAGGCTGGCATTCCGCTCCCACCATTACACTGTAGAAACTTTTAAATGTAACCGTCTCTTCTACTCCAATAGCTTCATACCTCGAACCTCCCGCCTGTGCCACACCCTTCCCAATTACTGTTTCCCTGAGAGCTATAATCTCCGAGTATTCAAATGTAATGTCAATCGACATCTCCAGTTACCTTGATCTATCCACTATCCCTCTCCTCATCCTGTCTTCTATCACTCCTATCTGCTCTTGCTCCAAATATTCTGCACCCCCCCTGCATCCTAGTAGCTTCACGCCTTGCTCGGGGCGTAATGCTTAAAAAAAAAAATCTTTTTCTTTTTCATCATTTTTTTTTTTTGTGTGTGAGCTGGAAGTGTTTTTTATGTGAGGTCAAATATGGAAGTCCTTGTGTGCTGTGGGTGTTGAACATCAAATATGTGCATGCAAGAGGGATTGGCTAGCCAGCATAGTAGATGGGCATCCTCGGATGCGAATGGTCAACCTTTTACACACACACACACACACACACACACACACACACATACATATATATATATGTGTTTGTGTGTGTGTGTGTGTGTGTGTGAACATTGAAGTCAACACTCAGAGGCAACAGGCTGTTTCATGCTCGTCTAGCCTGAAACAGCCTGTCGCCTCTGAGTGTTGACTTCAATGTTGACGTTTATGTTAATATTTACACACGCTCTATCTCTGATAGCGAGCACTTTATCCTGTAAATATAGCACACCTTAAAAGTATATATATAGATATATCTACTCGGATGAATACATTATATACATACATACATACATATATGTATATATATATATATATATATATATATATATATATATATATATATGAAGAGAAATAGTAATATATATGTGTGTGTGCTTCTGTGTGAGTTTTGTTATTATTATTATTATTATTATTATTATTATTATTATTATTATTATTATTATTATTATGTATTTGTAGGAAAAAGAAAAATCATTGATTTATTTGTATTAATGTGTATTTGTGCACTTGGAACTATTCGTATTTCCGTTCACAATGCATTGTCAAAATCGGCGACATGGTTCTGTAAGGATATTATGTAAAGTTTTTGTTATTTCTTTCACCTTTCCTCTTTGCCGGTTCATGTAATGCCAAAAAATGTATCGTTTCCATGAAGAGCTTTTCTTGACGCAAACATATTTATGTGAGAGAAAAAAAATCTCCGTGTTCTGGAAACATTTTAGGAAGGAACCTATTAATATTTTTGCACAAAAGGTATCGTGTAACTGTATTTGAAATGTCGACTTTTTAAATGTATTTCGGGTGAATGTGGGGGCTTTTAATAATTCATATTTATAAAGAAATATATGTTTTCCAAACTCGAGTAATAGAAGCGATAGATATGTGGAAAACCTACAAGAGGAAAAAACTGAAAACTTAAACCGGTATGTCGTATAGAATATTTTACATATCATTTTGTGAGATTTTACATGTAAATGAATGCATTATGTCTTACAGAGCCGTAAAATCTGGACACTTTCGTCAAGAATTAAGAAAAAACACGAAACGACAGGAATGTGATTTTACCTGGGTAATTCTGAGAATTTAAACAGGGCATTTGACAAATGTGTAATTTCTTGGGAGGAAAATAGAACTGCTTAGAATTTGTTTCGAAAAATTGTCAAGAAACAGCTGAATATTTTGGACATCTGCGAAAGAATGGCTGGCGATTTTAACACAGAGCGAATTAAAAGCAGACGCAAACAACGGATAACCTACTTGATAAAATTTATCGATTAGAATAAGTACTCTAAACACATCGTAGAAAGAAATGGCGGCCTTCTGCGGTAAAATCTTAGGCCTAGTCAGTCATGAACCGAAAGAGACATGATCGCCCAAGCGTATATCACGTAGGGTACTTAACTGAATGGCTAACAAAGACAAAAATAGTTGAAAAGGGACAAGTATAGCTGAAAGCAAAAAGAAGCAATGGGGAACCATGATTGTTTAAATCCTAAAGTAGCAGAACGAGAGAAAAAGTGAGAAATACAAAGTTAGTAGTAACATTTTTTTTTGTTCTGCTAAATATTTTCAAAAATTCTGTTTCGTTAGTTTTCTTTAAGAAATGGATAAAATTATATCGACTGTGAAAAAAATTGGTTCGAATTGGTGAATTTTACGATATATCCTGTCTTGTTTGTTTATTTAATGCCTATTTTTTCTGATAGTATACCGAAGTCTGTAGATAAACATTAGTAGCGTTTATACTTAATTCTATAGATAAATATTGACCATGTTTATACTTGAGCCTATAGGTAAATACAGGCCGTGTTTATACTTGAGCCAATAGAGAAACATTGGCAATGCTTATACTTGAGACTATAGGCAAATATTGGCTGTGTTTATACTTGATCCTATAGATAAACATTGGCCATGTTTATACTTGAGCCTATAGGTAAACATTCGCCGTGTTTATACTTGAGCTTATAGGTAAAGATTGGCCGTATTTATACTTGAATAGATAGGTAAACATTGTCCGTGTTTATACTTGAGGTCTGTAAGAAAACATTGTCCGTGTTTATACTTGAGGTCTGTAGGTAAACATTGGCTGTGTTTATACTTGAGCCTATAAGTAAACATTGGCCGTGTTTATCATTGAGCCTATAGATAAACATTGCCTGTTTTTATACTTGAATCTATAGGTAAACATTGGCCAGGTTTATATTCGAGGTCTGTAGGTAAATATTGGTTGTGTTTATACTTGAGCCTATAGGTAAAGGATTGTTGCTTTTATATTTGAGTTCATAGGTAAACGATGGTCGTTTTTATATTTGAGTCTATAGGTGAAGTTTGTCATTTTGATACTTGAATTTATACATAAACGTTAATCGTTCTTATACTTGAGTCTATAGATAAACCTTGGTCGTTTTTATACTTGTGTTTATAAGTAAACTTTGGTCGTTTTTATACCTGAGTCTATAGATAAACATTGACCGTTCTCATACTTGAGTCTATGGGTAAACATTGATCTTTTTTTATACATGAGTCTATAGGTAAATATTGTTCACGTTTATACTTGCGCCTGCAGAGAAACATTGGCCATGTTTATTATACATGAGTGTACAGGCAAATATTGGTTGTCCATATCGGAGCCCGTAAGGATCCACCGGCAAGTGACTTCTTTTCGCAGGGACTCTCACCTCCAAGCATGGTGCACAGTCGGCATATTTTCTTGAACAAGAAATATCGGTCAAATTAACCGGAATAAAGCCAATGATTCTGGTTAGGATAACGTTCGATGTCCATAGTCCTCTTTATACTTGAGTCTATAGGTAAACGATGGTCGTCTTTATACTTGTGGCTATAGGTAAACGATGTTCGTCTTTATACTTGGGTCTATAGGTAAGCGGTGGTCGTCTTTATACTTGGGTCTATAATTGAACGATAATCGTCTTTATACATGGGTCTATAGGTGAACGATTGTCGTCTTTATTCTTGTGGCTATAGGTAAGTGATTGTCGTCTTTATACTTGAGTCTATAGGTAAACGATGTTCGTCTTTATACTTGGGTCTATAGGTAAGCGGTGGTCGTCTTTATACTTGTGGCTATAGGCAAACGATGGTCGACTTTCTACTTGAGTCTATAGGTAAAGGATGGTCGTATTTATACTTGGGTCTATAGGTATACGATGTTCGTCTTTATACATGTGGCTATAGGTAAACGATGGTCGTCTTTATACTTGTAGCTATAGGTAAACGATGGTCGTCTTTATACATGTGGCTATAGGTAAACGAGAGTCGTCTTTATACTTGGTTCTATAGGTAAGCGGTGGTCGTCTTTATACTTGTGGCTATAGGTAAATGATGTTCGTCTTTATATATGTGGCTATAGGTGAACGATGGTCGTCTTTATACTTGAGTCTATAGGTAAACGATGTTCGTCTTTATACTTGGGTCTATAGGTAAAAGGTTGTCGTCTTTATACTTGAGTCTATAGGTAAACGATGTTCGTCTTTATATTTGGGTCTATAGGTAAGCGGTGGTCTTCTTTATACTTGGGTCTATAGGTAAACGATGTACGTCTTTATACTTGTGTCTATAGGTAAGCGGTGATCGTTTTGAGGGTGAAATAGGACTTAGACGAGGATGCGTATTCTTGCCGGATTTCTATAAACTATATGTAGCAATATCACTCAGCTGAGGTCTTGTTAAATTGAAAACAGCTGGACGTGTCACAAAAATGGATTCAGACCATTTATTTTCGACCGATCATTATCATTATCGCGAAGCGGGCTCCAACGAGCGGCCCAGACAAAGAGAAGTCGCTGAATGAAGATGAATTGCTTTTTTAGACAAAGACGACTGGACAAATAACCATGCTAGCTATAAAACTGTTGTGACCAAGTAAATAGTTAAGGAATAACAAAGCAAGAGATTGCAGATAAATAGTGTATTGAACAGTAAGTACAACAGAAGTTTGTTACACATCTTGGGAGTGTGTGTCCGTTGATCAGCGTTCGGTCTATATCACTGTTCCCTGAGGCTTACTTTCTTACTACTTTATAGTCGGTGAAAGAGTCCACAATAACCACATTAGAGGGGAGACACGACAAATACTGACCAGTACCTCGAAAAGATGCGCAAAGATACTAATTGGGTCTCGGAGAACGACGGACTGGGAAGACACCCATAAGACTGTTCACCTCCCTACCTCGCCAACGTCTCATCTCAACTTATAAGTAGTAGCTTACAACCCAATGATAAAACCTGGTTTACTGTTAGAAAATTTCGACGGATTTGCACCAAAATTTACATGCACATGCTCCAAGTTAGCAGGAAGGCTAAGACTGACTTTGCATTTCCCAACTCCCATCGATAGTGGAAATAATCGATTTTTTCATGCTTCTACGGCAGTTTTCATGTAGTTTGCGGCCATTTTCTACTGGCCAGAATGAGAGCCTATAGCTGGCTGCCACGAATAGACAGGAAGATTCTATTAGCCAGCGTGAGAGCCAACAGCTGACTGACACGAATGTTAACTAGCATGCTAGCATGCAAAAAAAATCGATATCTGCATTCGTCACAAGTGCGAAAAATTTAAATCTGCATGGCACTTTACTCCATTTGGCTCATTCGCTTGCTTAAACTCAACTTGATTCTGATTCTGAGAACTGGGTTGGATATTTGCTGTTGACATTCTTTTTTAATACGGTTTTTCCAGTTACGAGTCCTTTTTTAAAGCTGATCGTTTTGTGCTCATTTTGTTTAGTTCTTTTTTCGTAACAGAATTAATGTTTAGTATAAAGTTTAGAAAAATTCGCAGTGTGAGATAGGCAAGAAGTAAGGCATGTAGCAACATCAGCACGGCAAAGGGCACTCCTTTAAAGCCAAGGAAAGGCAAAAATATTTTAAGTCAAGTAATAGCGATTGCTGTATGAGTCGTACGATTTTTGAATCAAGCCAGGGCAACGCCGGGCCTTGCTGCTAGTATATATATATATATATATATATATATATATATATATATCCAGAGAAAACTAAAAGACGTACCTGGATATATTGTGGCGAAACATAATCTAACAAAATAAGATATACAGATTACACTTTGTTGATATCAGAATCAGAAATTAATCTGGAATGAGGCCTAGACATGTTAGTAAAGGAAAGTAAAAAGAAATGATTATTAACGAAAATAAGACAGAATGGACTGCTGTCAGCAAAGTGACAACCGAAGATGTGAGCTTCTAATTGCGGACATAAACGTCAGGTAGGCACAGTAATTTAACGAGACTGGATTTTTTTTTCTTGCAACATGGTGACACGTGTTGAAATCATCGCAGTATTTAATATTGCTGAAGTTATCGCTAACATTTTGGGTCGAGTTTTACAAGCTCTACGTTTCGTTCAGTTTCGCAAACCAAAATATTAAATCGTTTTTAAAATAGTGGGAGTAATTTGGATGTTAAATAATAAAACATTTATTTTTTCAAAAAAAAAAATGAATGAAAATTTATTGTACTAAGCTATGCACCCTAGTAAAACCAACTGTACTTTCTACCCACTTACGTGTTTACACTTCTCCTCAAAATATGGTTTGGATTGGTTAATGTATGACTATTTTAGAGGGTGTGATGCAGCGACAAACGAACGGACCAATGGAAGTCACAGAATTATATATATATATATATATATATATATATATATATATATATATATATATATATATATACAGGGAGCGATTGATAAATTTGAAGATTTAAGAGGATACAAATGCACAGATTTGAAATTTTAAACTTTTCCCATTTCATTGAAACAGACGTTAAACACTTCTATCTTCCCTTTCTTTCTTCCTTTCTTTTTCTACTGAAACCAAGTAGCGTCCCTGATATTTCTTTCCTGCCTTTCCACGCGAGCAAAACCATTATTTATGAAGTATCAAAAGGAGACGTTAAACACATCTATCTAGCTATCTAGCTATATATCTATCTATCTGATAATCAATGTTCCTATCTATCTATCTATCTATTTTCACTTTCTCACTCAAGTAACGTCTTTTATATTGTACTTCCGTCTTTACATGCGATCAAAAAAGGAGTAGTCCATTATTTATCAGGTTTTTGGTTTGCTTTGTTTTGTTTTATGGCATATCAACCTCAATGGGTTATTTAATGCCGACAAAATTTTGATTGTTGGTAATATTCTTTTCAAAAAAATCTAATTCTGGTAATATTTTTCCTTCACTGGTAATATTTATTTCTCAAAAAAGGTATTGCTGGTAATATTTGTTTTTCAAAAATATATCGCTGGTAATATTTTTTTAAAAAACTATTTCTGGTATTAAAATCTATTTTTACACTTTCATAGTGTTTTCGCCCGAGGTTGGGGTTAACTGTTTGTCCACAGCTAGGACCGTTACAGGTGCTACCACCCCGGGTCAGGGTAGACTTGGGAACATCAGTAATACAGATGTGGTTCCACGCTCCTCAAAACCTCCTGATCAGAGGCCTTCCTGTTAGACGTATTTTATCGTCTTACCCAGGACGCTGATGTAATTTATCGACATACCCAGGACGGTACTTATTAGGTATTAAGAGGAGACGTTAAATACATCTATCTATCTATCTATCTATCTATCTATCTATCTATCTATTATCTCACTGAAACCAAGTAGCATCTCTGGTATTTCTCTTCCGTCTTTCCACGCGATCAAAACGAGGTAGTTCATTATTTATGATGTGCTGATAGTAGACGTTAAAATCATCTATCTTTCACTTTCTCACTGAAAGTGGCGTCTATATGTATTTTCCGTCTCTCCACGTGATCAAAACGGAATATTCTATTATATACAGTCAGGCCATTGGTGACTATTTTAGTCACCAATGCCTGGCTGTTCGTTCACGAATATGCCCGTCTACTATGGTGTTATGCTTCTTCAACATCCACAGAACCATGCTTATACATAGCGGAGCTTAGTTACACGAGTTATCAAGCGTGGTCTGTAGTTGAACCAGGCCAGTTGATTTAAACCTTCGGTTACGATTAATTGTCGTGTTCTCACCGCCATCGACAGTTTCTGAAAAGTTTCCTCTACCCAGTTTCACTCATAACTCTTGGATCATCCTATAGTTTCGTTTTCAAGCACCTCGCAACGGTACCACACGCTGGGGTCTTTCCGTGAGGGTGATAATTTCAAGAAATTAACTCCTTGACATATCGAATACTAAAAAAATCGAAACAGGAGTTTCGTAGTCAAAACACTGGCTATTCAGTCACGCCAACATTACTGGAATTATGCGTTTCTGAATTGGAACAGGTTGTTTCGTATTGCAATTTCTCAATTTTGGCAACCCATCTTACTTTACTAATGATATATATATATATATATATATATATATATATAATGGACTCTCCCGTCGTTTTCAACGTATGAGAATCTGACAGCTTATTGATTCAGTTATGAAAGTTTGTGCGATAATCTTAAGTGGTATTTAAGACCCGCAAGTGATTTACAAAGGAGGCCACATACGGAGCAAGTGTGAGGATTGTGAAATGAGATCACTGTTAGACCTGGCTGACCTTTTAAATCTTGCTCTCGCTTCTTGAAGATGATTCAGACAAGCAGATTGAAAATTGCTGAACCCACTAAAACACGTTGATCTCCATTCTACACGCTCCTTAGCTAAGCGCTCAAGGGTGTTATGTGGTATATTGACTTCTGACAAGTTGCTTTTCAGCTTGTCTTTGTATCTTAGCCATGGGTGTCCTACATTCCTGTAGCCCTGATCTAACTGGCTGTACATTAGGATCTTGGGTATCCTGTCATCAGACATTCTCAAGACATGACCAGTCCACCGTAACTGAGACTGTATGATAAAAGTCTCGATTCTTCCAATATTACACCTGTTAAACAGGTCTAAGTTAGATGTTCTATGTTGAAGGTTAACTCCACAGATTGCACGCAGACAGCTTTTATGGAAAACATCTAGCTGGCGTATATGGTACCTGTATGGAGTCCACGACTCTGAGCCATACAAAAGGATGGCAAGTACAACAGCTCTGTATACAGAAACTGAAAAAATGCAAACTGCTATAGGAAGAGAGAATTACCAAGATACAGAAATAGACTCAAACGTAGCGGGTAATTTTTAATTTTGAAATGGACTCAAGGTAATTGGCATTTTTGAAATAGACTCAAAAGTAACTAGTAATTTCGAAATAGACTCAAATGTAAATGGCAATTTTGAAATAGATTCAAAGGTGACTGGCAATTATTAATTTTCAAATAGACTCAAAAGTACGTAGCAATTTTGAAATAGACTCAAATGTAAATGGCAATTTTGAAATAGACGCGGAGGTGACTGGCAAATATTAATTTTCAAATAGACTCAAAAGTAACTAGCATTTTTGAAATAGACTCAAAAGTAACCGGCAATTTTGAAATAGAATCAAAAGTTGGCAATTTTGAATTTTGAAATAAATTCCAGTGTAACAAGTAATTTTGAATTTTGAAATAGGCTCAAAGGTAACCGTCAACTTTGAATTTGAAACAAAGTTAGGCTAAGCTTTGTAAATAACTGTTCGTCGGGTCATGGAACACTATTTACAAAGTTGTCAGTTCAATACACACTGGGATCTTACTCAAGCATACTAGTATCTTCTTTTGCGTGTAGTTTCTGAAGGCTCTCCAAATCTTCCTCGCATTGTAGCCTTACTCTCCTTCCTCGTCTCTGGTCTGATATCCATTTACGTACGTTTGGAAGATAGGTTAGTTGCTTGTTAATATCGACGACATTGACAGCAAAAACAGTCGGTGATGATGACAATAAAAGAAAATATATTGGATTTGTATTGAAAATAGCCATCAGTAAATAAATAAACATTTTCTTCTTTTCCACCCTTTAGCGATTCAAATCAACGTTGGACAAAATATCCGACATCAGTACTTACCTAATTAACGTTGAAGACCAAACTTTGCCAGGAGCCATGTTCTGGAACAAAAATATATCTTTACAATCCAAAAAGATTTCTTACCCGCTTATCTAATAGAAGCAAACACAGAAATGTTTTTGTATGAATATATTTATTTCTTGAAAGGAAGGAAGAATAATTTTGGTTCGTTTTTCTTGATTGATTTCGTGACTATACTATATAAATCTCCTCTTATTTTGTTTTTTTGTTTTTTTTATTGTCTTTGTTTATTTTGTATAAACATCCTTGAGGCGTCCAAAAAGGGTTTCGTTTTATTTTCGCCTAGACTAGATCTAATAAAATAAATACCTATTAAATGATCGTACATTGCCCACAGTATTGGAATACTGGCATTTTTCATTGGTAGTTTAGAAGTAACTGATTGCAAATCTCGGCTTGACTGTGATAATGATTGTCATTTTGTAATTGGTCTTCTTTTTCTATGTGCTGTCTCCATTCAGGATACAGGCGATGACGGATCTCCACAACTTCCTATCTTTATTGATCTTAGCAGTTTTTCTCCCTCTTTTAGGCTAGCATCCCTCGACCTGTCATCAATTCACACAAGCTCGTTAGGTAAAGCCGCTCGCTGCTTTTTGTTATCGTTCTTGCCCACAATAAGCCCCGTGAGTGTTAAGTTTTCTAAGCCTTCCTTCCTGGTTAATTCATCTGTCTTATCCTGATTCTGTTCTTTCTGTTGCCATTTTCTTTAAGACTTCCTCATTGCTCACATGCTCCGTCGAAGGAATTCTCAGTATAACTATTATTCTTTTGGTCGAGTAAGCCCAAAAGAATAATATTTACACTAATCAACAATATTGTCATTGCAGCTTTGAGCAACAAAGACCATATCTAAGTGTGCATAATACTGGGATAAGCGTAGATTGGATAGAATTCTAGGAAGGAAAAAATGAGGAGATAATAGCTCAGAATTACATGGAATATTTTGGACATGAGATCCACATAAAGGAATCCATTGTAATCAATTGTCCTTCTTCTTGTACGTTAGCCGATAATAATTGTCTAGCATGCAAGTCCACAGCCCAAAGAGAAAAAAAGCGATACGAGTAAGCAAAATAACTAAATAAAGTCCTCAATACGGTAAGTAGAATAGACCTAGTTAAACCTAGAGAGCCAGACAAACTTACCAAGGTTTCAGCTAAGCTGATCGTCAGTGAAGGCTGGCTTTCCTGACGATCCGCTTAGTTGAAACCCTTGTAAGTTTGTCTGGCTCTCTAGGTTTAACTATATATATATATATATATATATATATATATATATATATATATATATATATATATATATAAAGCGTTTCACGCCAAGCAAGGTGGGAAGCCACTAGGACGCAAGGGGTTACAGAAGATTTGGATCAAGAGCAGATAGGAATGATAGAGGAAAGGATGAGAAGAAAGATAGTGAATAGATCAAGACAACTGGAGATGTCGACTGACATTACATTTGAATAGTTGTAGATTATAGCTCTCAGGGAAACTGGAATAGGAAAGGGAGTTCCACAGGCGAGAGGTGCGAGACATGAAGCTATATGAGTAAAAGAGACTAATAGTTTCGACAGTTAAAGGGTGAGAGCGGGGTACCAGCCTCGTAGGGCGCTTGAATTCATGAAGTCTAGGAACTAGCGAATGCAGCTCCTCGGAGCAATACACACACACACACACACACACACACACACACACACACATATATATATATATATATATATATATATAAACCAATCAGATCACATATTGTATCATGTTCTATTCTAAAACCATCATGAGGTTTCCCAATAATTTAATGCACTTTTTCCATGGATTTGAACTAACATCGATTACTTTTATAGCAAGATCATTAAAACCGAAAGCAAGTTCCATGCATATCAACATAAATGTCTGACCTTATCAGATGTTAAATGCAAATTACCAACAGTCTGCAATTCAGCATCTAACAGCAATAACAAAAAGTTTTTTGCCCCATAATGTTGGTTATGCAATAATTGGTCGAAGTTAAATCTTCTTAAACTGAAATTGTTTTTCTTCTTGCCAAACACACGTACCAGCTACGTATTAAATAATGGCGTTGACTAGTCTCTCTAAAAAATGCACTCATTCTAAACTTCACAGCAAAAATACACGAACATTGTGGTGAACAACACCACTCATTCCTTTCGTATCCCATTGGTGAGATGTAAGTTCCACTCGAGCAGGTTCTTCCCACAAACCGCTGCTTTGCCGAACCGACCCACAACGGGAGGATTCCGTGATCATTACAATCTTAACCTGTTCAAGTCTCGGTTCAACCGTTATCTTCCACACATATCCTCTGTAACCATCTACCTCGAGTGGCTCTTGAGACTTGTATTGGGTGGATACTATTGTACAAAACATTAAATTTATTTGATAAAAATGAATAACAGTATTCCACATAATGATGAAACAATTCGATTCTGAAGACATTTTTATATTTTATATATAACAATTTATATTTGGATACAATGTGGAGAAGCTGGGGAGAGCCATTAATTTAATCTGGTGTCTTTGAAACGCTTAGTTGTATCTGAAAAAACAATATCTGGAATTAATATACACTTTGGCAGAAAGATTCTTACTGCTAAGCCTGTAGCCTCTTTAAATTTTACTGCCTACAATATCAGCTCAAAACATTAGGCCACCCCCCGTTGGTTTCTAAGTCGACTCATTTGCGTATATTCTGAGAGTGCTAAACATCAAGACAAGTCATCAGGTAATCATGGCCCTCCACATCTTCCTGTGCCTTGAAGCTCTTAATATTTTTTGTCTTTTTTGTTATTTCTCCCAAACTCTGACCGCCATCCATTTGCCGAAGCACATCATCTATATTACGCGCTGCTTTGCTCAGTCCCTCTTTCCCTCAATCTGTCTTGTGAGTATCAGATTTTCCAAGCCTCACTTCCTCATTACGTGTCCCAGAAATTTCAACTGCTTCCTCCTGACGTTAACTATAATTTTTCATTTTTATTTCCATTCCCTCCAAAACCTTGTTGTTGCTCACATATTCAATCCATGGTATCCTCAGCATCTTTCTGTAGAACCACATATCTGTTTCTTCAAGTCTCTTCTTCATCTTTGAAGAGACTTCCAATATTTACTGTCATAGAGGAGGGCTGACATCATATAACAGTTCAGTACTGTTTTCTTTGTTTCCAACGAAATTTTCCTGTCTCTTAATACTCTGCTTAGCTTTTGGAATGTATCTTTCGCCATCCCAATACGACTTCGGATCAAAGTATCGCACTTGCCGACCTCTGTTAGAACGCTCTCCAGATATTCAAATTTCTGTAACTGTTTCATTATAGTATTCCCAACCTGCAATTTGTATTTTGGGTTCATCCTTTTGCTGATAACTATGCATTCTGTCTTTTTGTAGTTTATGCTTAGTCCTTTCTTCACGCTTTCCTTCGCTACCTTCTCTAGGAGATTTTGTAGTTTCCTCTCTGTGCCTGCTATTAGCACTGCTCATTACTAAAATTTTACTATTGAGAGACTTAGACGTTTTTTTGTTTTTGTTTTTTTGTTTTGTTTTTTTGTTTTTTGGGGTTTTTTTTATGATGATGTTGACTTAAAGGTGGTATTTTTATTTCCTTTCATTTTTTTAATATTCTGAATAGTTTTTTTTTCTTTTTCTCACTACTTCTTGTTTATGACACCAGCTTTCTTAAATATTTAATTTTTTTTTTTTTTTGCTTTTTATCTACTTTTTATTTGTATACTACTAACTTTTCTTGAATTTTTGTGACGTTCTTAAAATCAATATGTTTCTTGTTTTCTTACCAATTTTTTTTTTTTTTTATTCGTACTGCATAATTTCTATTCAACATTGTAGCAATATCGATAGTTCCGTTTCCATCACATGCTGGGTATGACGATAAGACTACATCCGGCAGCAAGGCCTGTTATCGGGTGATTGGATGTTTTGGTGAGCGTGGAAACATCTCTTAATTGCTGTTGTTCCTAGATCACCACTGACTCGGGGTGTTAGCACCTGTTAGGGTCCCAGCTATGGATAAATAATGAACTCCCCAAACTGGGGTAAAAAAAAAAAATAATGATAGTATAAAAATATATTTTTACAGTAAAAATACCAGCAATACATTTTCACAAAAAAATTACAAGTCTTGAAAAAAATTATATTACCAGAAATACGTTTTTGTAAAAAAAAAAACAAAAAAACCCTGCAACACATTCTTGTAAAGCAAAATAGTACGAGCAATATATTTTTGTAAATAAACAAAAAAAAAATGTGACAACAATACATTTTGGTAATTAGACAAAAACAAAATAGCACCAGCTAATAACCTTGGAAAGGTATGAATCCTCTTCCTCTCCCCCAGCTATGGTTAAATAGCAGGACAAACCGGGTTCAATAGCTTTGGATGGCAACTGGTCTACCGCAGAAAGAAATGGCAACCTACTGCGGGAAAAATCTGCCTCGTCCTTCATGTATCGAAAGTGACATGATCACCTAAGCGTGTATTACGCATGGCACCTAACAATAATACATTTTTGTAAAAGAAATTGCTAAAGTTCCTAAGAAAATATATAGTCAACCCCATCATTCCTTACTCTCAAGTTACCGAAATTTAAAACGTCTCTCAGGTGGACTTACGTCTTCTTTTCTACTTTGAATTAGACTAAGGGTCACTTGATTGAATTTTGAATAACTTTCTCTATACAGCAATACTTTCAATGGGAGAGAACACACTCACTCACTCTCTCTCTCTCTCTCTCACTCTCTCTCTCTCTCTCTCTCTCTCTCTCTCTCTCTTTATCAGAATCTTTTCATAGCGTGGAACTTAAAGTTACACGTGAAAGTCAAGTTTCGTGTTGCTGAAGATTTGGGATTATATATATATATATATATGTATATATATATATATATATATATATATATATATATATATATATATATATATATATATATATATATATATATATATGGGAGTATTGGGCTATTTGTTACCGAAAAGAAGCCGTACCGCTTTTTTTTTTATTGGAGTTCCAAATTGGAACCCATGCCCGGGGTGTGCGAGCCAAAGCCAAGCAGAATGTAAATCCTGACGACGGACAGGTGTTGGCTGATCAGACATTTATTTTGTCGACAGTTTCTGAGTCCAAATTTAGTAAGCTACCCAAGTTAGAAATAAAAAAAAATAAAAGTTCCTGTGATGCCAAAACGCAAAAAGAAAAGAAAAGAAAGGACACAGCACGTCCATGTTCTTCACTGTTTCTCATCAGATCTAAAAGTGAAACCGTGCTGATTCTGATCGAAGAATTAGCAACTTTTTCGCGTCGTTTTCCGGCAAGCTATTTTGAAAGTTTATCGCTAAGTTTTCTCTTGTCGTCGTCGTTTCTTCTACTCACAAACAACTTATTTCAACCGCGTTACAAACACGAATTGTTGTCACCCATTATCGAAGGAGGGTCTTTCAAAATCCACCAATCAGCGAACAGCATTATTTAGTCAACAGCGATAAAGAGTCTAAAACAAATGGTATGGCCATATTTCATTCATACCTATGATCCTCTTACCCCGCTCTCTTTCTTCTTTTTTTCTACTTTTCAAGTACTACTCTTTCTCTTACGCCTCTTTCTATTACTGCTTATTCCTTTCTTCTTTTCTTTTTCTTCTTTTCTTCTTCTTTTTATCCTTCTTCTAACACTAGAGCTCTTCCTCACGCCCCTCCTGCCATCACTGCTTATATTCTTCTTCTTCTTCTTCTTCTTCTTCTTCTTCTTCTTCTTCTTCTTCTTCTTCTTCTTCTTCTAACACTACAGCTCTTCCTCACGCCCCTCCTGCCATCACTGCTTATATTCTTCTTCTTCTTCTCCTCTTCTTCTTCTTCTTCTTCTTCTAATACTACAGCTCTTCCTCATACCCCTCATTCTATTACTGCTTATTTTCTTCTTCTTTTCTTCTTCTTCTAAAACTACAACTCTTTCTCGCGCCCCTCTTTTTATTACTTCTTATCCTCTTCTTTCTTTTCTCCTTCTAACACTATAACTCTTTCTCTCACTTCTCTTTCTACTACTGCTTATTGTGTTCTTATTTTGTTCTTCTTCTCCCAATGCCATTACCTTTTCTCTCACTCTTTTATTTCTTCTCTTCGCCATTTTTAATTCTACCCATTCTTATTCACGTCCTCGTTTTTTTTTCTTTTAGCTCTTCACTTCTCTCACTTCTTCTTTTTCTCTTTCTCTCACTCTTTCATCTTCTCTCCACGTTTCTCTTCTTGAACTTATTCTAATTTGTTTCCTTTGTTCTCTTCACTTTCTCTCATTTCCTTGTCATCGCTATGACGATGGGTAAGTTGTGCTACTGAATTTATCTATAATTATAAACTGTTTTTGGTGATCATTTTATATGAAAAATGATACTTATCAATTCATACTATCATTGACCGCTACTTTCTTTTACTTTTTTTTCCTTTCGTCATGCAATGGACTCTTGAATTCACTTTAAAACTTTGTAAATCTATAAATTTTATATTTACATTGGTTTCATGAAGTTGGTTTTTTTCTTAGGTTTATCTAAAACCTATAGGAATTGGTTCTTGTGTGATAATGTGTAATATGGAGAATTATTCAAATTCTGGTTTTTCACATTTATGGTTTGAGTTCGAGAAGAAATTTTTGCTGTATACATGTCATAACCCAAATCAAATTTAGCCAATTAATCACCTGTGACAGATGAACTTTCTTTCAATCTTTCATCATCTCTAAACACTTTTTCTTCTACCCATTTTTATCTGCTTCCTCTTTTTTCCTCTACTCTTCCTTTCATCGTTTCGTTTCTTTCTCATATTCCTTCCTCTTCTGTCCAGCTGTCTTTTCTTCTATTCAATTCTAATCCAATTATTCGTTTTAATTCTTAGTCTTCTCCTCCGGTTAATTCATTTTTGCCTCCTCCATATTCTTACCTTTTTCTTCTTCCTTCCGCTTTTTTTTCCATATCTGCCAACTTGCCCCTCTTCTCTGTAATTATCTCCCCTTTTTAAACTTCTTCATTTCATCTTCTTTTCCTCTACGTTTTTCTCTCTTTTAACTTTTTTTCTATCTTCTCCTTAAACCCCCAGTATCTTCGAGACAGTATATTCGGAATAGTGAAATGTATCTGAAAGAATGAAATCTGTGGATTTCGGTAAAAACTATCCTACTTAGAACATTGTGGACTGGCGCTACAGAATCACAATCAAAGAACTGTATCAGCTAACAGAAGCCACATCAATTGAGGATTTTCAACAACAACAAGACTAAAATAGATATCACATGTAACTCGAAAAGAAAATAATGATATTAGGTTGGTGCAAAAATAAAGACGTAATGATGTCGTTTTTTGACGTCTTTTTTAACGTCAAAAAACGACATTATTACGTCATTATTTTTGCACCAACCTAATATAATCAGTATGTTGACTTTCCACACTACCTCAAACAAAAATTCAGGAAGGAAACTCCCATCTATATTTAAAAGAACACTGGGCTTGAGAAACCTATTTTCCTGAAAAAATGTTTTAATAAAAAGTTTTTTATAAATTTCAATCGACAGCAATATTGGCTGCTCGTTCAATGAATGCCAAATGTTTCCATATAATTAAATGCCGAATATTTCCATTGCCATTACTATGTTAGGATATTACGCTACTGTTTTCGGAAGAGGATATTCAAAATTGACTACTCATATATTCAGAATTGTATATTCGTTCATCTACATTAGAAAATTCGAAATAGTATATTCATATATTCACAATGGATATCTCGTATTTTCAGAATAATATATTCAAAACTGTATACTCCTATATGTAGAATATTTTATTCCGAATAGTATACACGTATATTCGGAATAAAATTCTCGAGTGTTAGTAATAGATAGAATAATATACTCGTATATTAGGGATTTTATATTGGAAATTGTATTCTCAGGTGTTTGTAATAAATTGATTAATATATTCGTATATTCGGAATAGTATATTCAGAATAATATTCTCGAGTCTCCGTAATAGATTGATTAATATATTTGTATATTAGGAATATTATATTCGGAATAGTATTCTCGAGTGTTTGTAATATACTGATTAATATATTCGTATTTCAGGAATATTATATTCGGAATAGTATTCTCGAGTGTTCGTAATAGATTGATTAATATATTCGTATTTCAGGAATATTATATTCGGAATAGTATTCTCGAGGGTTCGTAATAGATTGATTAATATATTCGTATTTCAGGAATATTGTATTCGGAATAGTATTCTCGAGTGTTTGTAATAGACTGATTAATATAATTGTATATTAGGAATATTATATTCGGAATAGTATTCTCGAGTGTTTGTAATATACTGATTAATATATTCGTATTTCAGGAATATTATATTCGGAATAGTATTCTCGAGTGTTCGTAATAGATTGATTAATATATTCGTATTTCAGGAATATTATATTCGGAATAGTATTCTCGAGGGTTCGTAATAGATTGATTAATATATTCGTATTTCAGGAATATTGTATTCGGAATAGTATTCTCGAGTGTTTGTAATAGACTGATTAATATAATTGTATATTAGGAATATTATATTCGGAATAGTATTCTCGAGTGTTCGTAATAGATTGATTAATATATTCGTATTTCAGAAATATTATATTCGGAATAGTATTCTCGAGGGTTCGTAATAGATTGATAAATATATTCGTATTTCAGGAATATTATATTCGGAATAGTATTCTCGAGTGTTCGTAATAGATTGATTAATATATTCGTATTTCAGGAATATTATATTCGGAATAGTATTCTCGAGTGTTTGTAATAGACTGATTAATATAATTGTATATTAGGAATATTATATTCGGAATAGTATTCTCGAGTGTTCGTAATAGATTGATTAATATATTCGTATATTCGGAATAGTATACTCATCTGCATTGTTATACGTTACATGTTCGTCCTAATCATTTATTTTACTTTACAGAATGTTGAACGAATCCTTTATTCAGGCCATGAGTTTTTCATCTACTCTCTATGTTCAGTGATTATCTCTTAATCGTTAATAAACTCCATTGTATTTGCTATTTTACTTCTTGTGTTATTCTCACTGAACCATAGTATCCAGCTTCTCTTCATAAACTAATTATTACGATGCCTAAACTAGTACGCCTCCTCTATAGAAGAGCCTGTTAGTAAGTTATCTCCCGATTGAATTAGAACGGGGGAAAATGTCTTCCTTTTAGTAGGCCCCAACTTAATGTTGCAGAATATGATACTTAGATTCGGTGCCTAGAAATTTAATTTGCGGAACTATTTTGTTATTTGTTCCAGTATCGGAAGACTGATTTTATCTCGAAATTTACAGTAATGCCTAAACACACACACATACAGACATATATATATACATATATATATATATATATATATATATATATATATATATATATATATATATATATATATAATTTCTTGGAACAAAAGTGAGATTACAATTTTTCTTTTCTATGTGCCGTGTCCTTTGTAGACCGTAAAAAATGTCTTTTTACTATATCTCCTAAACCCTGGTGTTCCATCTATTTGCACAACCTCCTTAGGTATATTATGTCCTACTTTCTTCTCACACTTGCCTTCGATTTTTCTTGTGAGTCTCAAATTCCTCACTATGTGCTCTAGAAATCTCAACCGACTCTTTCTGATGTTAATTATAAGTGCCATTTTTGCTTTCACTATCTCTAAAACTTCGTTGTTGATCACATAGTCCATCGTTGGTATTCTCAGAAGCCTTCTGCAGAACAACATTTCTACTGCTTCTAGTTTTTTATTCATCTGTGGAGGAAATATCCAACATTCACTGCCATATTTGAGGAGCGATATTACAACAGTATATGGACAAACATTGCTTAGAACTAAAATATAGGAAATTATGGAGAGCCATCACCGCCAACGTTCTACAGAGACACGACGCGTACAGGCAAGGGCGATATAGAAGATTTATTTTCAGATTATTATACATGATCAAAAATCTGTCAGCATTTTCTACATTTCCTGAAGATAAATGCTTACATAAATTAAAAAATAGAACAGATCTGTGATAGCGAAAGACGTCTTGCAAAAGCTAAGCAACGTATTAAGTAACAGGATAATGTTTCTGTTTTTTCACTGATCCTGCACATATGCCTGATGAAGGCTTAATTTATAAAACTCGAAACAGGGGACTTAAAAATATACGTCAATCTTAGATATTGCACATCGATAATGATTTTCGTCGACCACTGCATATTTGCTCACTTTCTTTTATCTATATATGCCAAATACGATTTGCAATGGGATGGGTTGTGTGCGTTATATAAAAGTTTAACTGCAATGTTTGGTGAACTCGTCAGAATGTGTACGACTAATACGTTTTGGGATTTTCACTCAGAAGTGAACATTCTTTTTTCTAAAAACAAAAAGCAAATATTGTTTAAATTCAACAGAGATAATCTGTTTATCAGAAAGATAACGACCGAATCGCATGGTTTCGTTTGTCTAAATGCGTTTGTTTATGTATTTATTTTCATCAATAAAGAATGAATTGTTGACCTTTTTTTCAAATCAGAAAACAAATGGAACGCTGTATTTTCAGTAACATTTGTGCGTAAAACCCTATTTTCACCACCCCCTCTCTCCCTTTCATCATCCGTCTCGTTGTTCACTTTTTCTTATCCTTTCTGTCTTTCTTACTTCGCCTCCCTCTTAGTTATTCTTTTCCACTTCAAATTCTTTGTCTCTCCTCTTTCTCCTTCTCACTCTGCTTCATATAATCACCTTTTCGTCCAGTCTCTCTCACCGTCTGTCTTGTGATCACTCTGTCTTTTTCATAGTTTCTTTCTTTCTTTCTTTCTTTCTTTCTTCCGTGATTGTTTTCTTTCTCTCTTCTTTTCTTTTTCTCTCTTCCTATTTTTCTTGTTTTCTTATTTCTTTCTCTCTTTCTTCCTTGCTTCATTTCCCTTTCTTTCTTTCTTTCTTTCTTTCTTTCTTTCTTTCTTTCTTTCTTTATTTATTTCTTCCGTGATTGTTTTCTTTCTCTCTTCTTTTCTTTTTCTCTCTTCCTATTTTTCTTCTTTTCTTATTTCTTTCTCTCTCTCTCTTTCTTCCTTCCTTCATTTCCCTCTCTTTCTTTCTTTCTTTCTTTCTTTCTTTCTTTCTTTCTTTCTTTCGTCCGTGATTGTTTTCTTTCTCTCTTCTTTTTCTCTCTTCCTATTTTTCTTGTTTTCTTATCTCTCTCTCTCTCTCTTTCTCTCTCTCTCTCTTTCTTCCTTCCTTCATTTCTCTTTCTTTCTTTCTTTCTTTCTTTCTTTCTTTCTTTCTTTCTTTCTTTCTTTCGTCCGTGATTGTTTTCTTTCTCTCTTCTTTTCTTTTTCTCTCTTCCTATTTTTCTTCTTTTCTTATTTCTTTCTCTCTCTCTCTTTCTTCCTTCCTTCATTTCACTCTCTTTTTCTTTCTTTCTTTCTTTCTTTCTTTCTTTCTTTCTTTCTTTCTTGTTTGTTCTCTTTCTTGCTTTGTTCCTTTCCGTTCTTTCTTTCTTTATTTCTTTCTTTCTCACTCTGTCATTGTGCTGGTCAATCATTCTCCATCTCTCTCACAACCCCTTCCCTTCTGCTTCAAACCTATGTTTCTCACCCATTCCCTCCCAGTGTCTCGCGTTTCTCTATCTCACTCTTTCTTTCTCCCGCTCTCTAACTCAGTCTGTCTCCCTCTTCATGTTACACACTTTGTCTATCCCTCTCCTTCACGCTCTCTATACCTCACCATCCTTGTTTGTCTCTATAAATGTATGCTTAAACACACACATTATCGGATATTGAAGGGTATTCGGTCTGACATCCAAAATCTAACCAAAACATCAAAATCTCGAAATATTGTAAGGGAGGGCTTGCTCGAGGAGAAGATAATCGTTTCATACCCCTTGTGTATATATATATATATATATATATATATATATATATATATATATATAAATTGAAACATATATTGTTTCAATAATAACGAATGTCTATTATGTTTGATCAGGAGCCGTTCTAACCTTTATATAGTTGCTTTAATTTCGGGAGAAAATAAAAGCAAAAACTGTCCAACATTTAGATATTTTTTTTACTATACTGTTCCTTGATCTAACCTTTCGGCTCACATAAGCCATCTTCAGATTGGTTATATGCATCTAGACATATGGTTATGCTAATATTCCCTTTTTTCACGTGTTACGACGTCATGAATTTATGACCTGCGTCTGCTATTCCGCGACCGTTATCGTCGCATAGCAATCTTCTATGTCAACATAACGGAATATATCTTTGATGGTGAATATCTTTGTTTAAATGTCCATATAACAGTAATTCGTAATTATATGCTGTGCAATTCGGAACAGCTTTTTCAGCTTGGGTATCACATGCCCGATATTTCGACCGCTGTACCCTATTGACTTCTTTTAGAAGTCTGTCTTCGTTCTCGGTAAATTTCTTGAAATTTCGAACTTAATTCAATTCAGGAGAGCACACTGTTATCATTCAATTTGCTATGTTTAGAAAATAACACCATTCGATATTTGTGTGGCTTTGTCCGTTTCTTCCACTCAACAAATGCATATGACTTTTCAGCGACGCCACATTCAGGGCTTTAAACTCAGAAATTCTCGGTAGCCAGATATGTTTTAACCAATTCATTACATTTGGATTAAACACTGAATTCCTTTTGAAATTCCAAGATGGTTGTTGATATTACATGTCAATATTTTTCAGCTTGTTTTTGTTGTTTTTTTAATCGGTATCACACCATGCAAGGCAGTAAAGCCACTAAGACACAAGAGGTTTCACGATGTGGAAGAATTAGGAACAGAAACATTAATAATGAGCTAGAAGACGAAAGAGAAATCCGGACGACTGTAGATAGCGATTGACATTGCATTTAATTTTTTGTAGATTGCAGGTGGCTGGAAACCATGAAGACGGAAGGAAGTTCCACAAGCGAGAAGTGCGAGAAACTGTTAACACTGAATTTACGATGGCATCTATCCAGCTCAATTTTAAATTGATGAGATTTCGACGCCATTCTCGTTCTTCGCTCAAATTCAAAAATCGTAGATACCATAGTGAACAGCTCATTCAAACAACTTCCATGAAAGTATTTATGGGAGCTCAAGAATCATATCGAGTACGAAAATGGAGATCTGAAGAAGGCCAGAGCATACAAAGGCCGAAAGTCTATGAGTCATACAGGCAAAGTTTGACATGCTGGTCCGAATATAAAAGCATATAATAATATTTTCTCATCTCGAAATTTCGAACGAATTTCAGAACTTGTTTTTTTTCGAAAGACCATAAATTTTAGCAAACACTGAACATAATCCGATGAACCGGTAATTATTCAGGGTGTGGTTAAAATATAATCAATTATTTAGTAGGCGTTGTCAAAACAATGGTATCTTTCACCAAAAATGAGTTAAACAAATAAGAATGGCTCTCTCTGTTAGGGAATACAAAAGGAATATATTAATAATAATAATAATAATAATAATAATAATAAAGGCGGAAAAGTCAAAGATCGTCTCTACTCGCAGAATGAATTTTTAACTTTGCGATTATTTGTCTGCTCCGGAAGCGTAAACAGGAGACGAGATTCTCTCCCTTTGTTGACTGACCCGCGCTTTTAAAAATTGGCGCGAAAATGTTAGTAATGTTTGGCTCCAGACAAAAAGACGCCATGCGACTGATCACAGACACGAAAATTCATAGAGGAAATGGTTTCAAAATTAGAACATACATACAAAAGCACGCACAGAAGTATTTCTATACCTACCCACATCTGCGTGCGAACGTATCTTATATTAGGTGCCATGTCCCCTCAGGACGTTGACGATTACGGCTCTCCACAACTTTCTATCCTAAGTAGTCCATGTTCTACTATCCATTTATACAACCTCGTTTGGTATGCTATTCGCTGTTTCTTTTTGTCTGTTTTGCCTTATACATATATAATATAATGATATGATTATGCACACGCACACACACACGCACGCACACACACACACATACATATATATATATAGGTAAAAATCCGTGGGTAAATAATCCAAGTAGATGTTAATAATATGAATTTTTAAAACTGATCCACAAAAGAGAGCTCAATATATTTATTATAGAGCATATAAATGGATTACATAAAAATGAAAATCAATTTTAATGGTCTTTTCGTATCCCCGGGATAATCTCCCTGAGGCTTTTTATTAACAAACGTTTTAGCAAAATGCATTACCAAATCTATTTTTAAACAAATCTATTTTCCTTAAACGTTTCCAATTGTCAAAAATGCAAAAATTTTGTCGGGATTTCTTCATCCTAATTTTCAATCATATATATATATATATTTATATATATATATATATATATATATATATATATATATATATATATATATGTGTGTGTGTGTGTGTGTGTGCATGTGTGTGTGTGTGTAAAAATATATAGAAAATAGGAAAGAACTCGTTAGTAGAGCCTAAATATGATTATTTATTTAAAAATATGATTCCATCGCTACATAAGAGTTCTCATGTTTCAAAACAAGAGCCGAAAACTTCAATATAATTATTTGAATTAAATTGAATTAAAGTACCAAGCGAAATATTTTGGGAATAACTAATTCCTGAAATTTACGCGTTTTATAAGCATATTCATTATTAAAATTAAAATTACTATGGTAACGGCTAGAGCAATTATTTTTTTTAAAAAAAAGGGGGCGTAAGGGTTAATAATTTGTATCAATATCTCAGTTACATTCAAAGAGGTCAAGTCAGGGTAAGGTTGGGGTGTCTAAATTTAAAGCCTAAGATGACATCGTCTAGTCTGGTTAACTGTCTCTCTCTCTCTCTCTCTCTCTCTCTCTCTCTCTATATATATATATATATATATATATATATATATATATATATATATATATATATAATACTAGTAAAATTCTAGCAATGTTTAACTCGTGAATCTCGGAATAAAGGCCACTACTATTCAAACAGAAAAAAAACTACATCTTAAACGAACATGAAAAGGGGGATAAAAAAAGTTAGATAAAAAGCCATATTTATAGGAGAAAAGAAGTTACACTTTATCTAACGAGCAGGAATGAGCTCCATTCAAACTTTAGGATTTTTACCCAGGCATGAACACTAGCAAATGAAATCAATAGGAAAGAAGTCATTCTCTTAAGCATTTAAGGTCTGCCAGAAAACATCTCTCTCACTCTCTCTCTCTCTCTCTCTCTCTCTCTCTCTCTCTCTCTATCTATCTATCTATCTATCTATCTCTCTCTCTCGTTTAAAGAACTCATCTTTGGGGAAGAGAACAATTTGGGAAAGTGTTTCAATAGAGAACGAAGACACGGCATCAAAATCCGAGAGCTCACTGGGATAGCAAAAGATGCCTTCAAACAGCTAAACAAATATTAAGAAACAGGAAAATCCCATTAGAAACAAAGAAATTAAAACTAAACTGTTACGTAATATCAGTCCTCGTAGTGAATGCTGGACAATCTCATCAAAGATGAAGAAGAGACTTGAAGCAATAGAAACGTGGTTCTACAGAAGGATCATGAGAATAGCACGGACCAAACATGTGAACAACGACGAAGTATTGAACTGTTATATAATATTAGTCTTCCGATATGGCAGTGAATGCTGGACAATCTTTTCATCGGTGAAGAAGTAATCTGAGGCAACAGTGTTGTTGTTCTACAGAAGGATACTGAGAATATCGTGAACTGAACATGTGAGTAATGACGAAGTACTGAACTGGTATATAATATTAGTTTTCCTATATGGCAGGCAATGATGGAAAATCTCGCAGATGAAGAAGAGATTTGAAGCAACGGTATTGTGGTTCTACAGAAGGATGTTGAGAATAACATGGACTGAACATGCGAGCAATGATGAAATTTTAGAGAATACGGAAACAAAAAGGCCACTCATACTTAATATCAGAATGAAACAGCTGAAATTTCCACGGCACGTAACGAGGAAAGAAGTCTTGAAAAACTTGATACTCATAGCAGTGACCGAAGGAAAGAGAGGTAAAGGAAAACAATGCACAACCTACCTAACGGGCTTGTGTAGATGGATGGCAGAACAGGGCTTAGAGGCAGATTAAAAGACAAAATTAATTAAGAGAAGGAAAGGCCAGGAAGCTGTGATGATCCATCTAATGTCTTGAAAGGTCATGGATCATAGAAGAAGAAGAAGAAGAAGAAGAAGAAGAAGAAGAAGAAGATCTTCGTTTTAGTCAGCTCCTTAGCCGACTTCGGCATAGTTAACTGCATTTTTCAAAAGTAGAATCGAAGTCGAAAGAGGAGCGGTAACTACAGTAGAACTGGTAATATTGCTCATCGTATTTTAAGTGCCATAAAAAGGAAAGAGGGCTAATTTGATCGCTGGGTCAGACACACCTTAAGTTACATCATTATCGATAAATGACATGAGGGACTTTAAAAAAATAGAAACTAACTTCTAATGTATGAGATTCAGGAGAGATATCTTGCTGCGTTTTGTTGTAATCGGATGTTCAGATAAATGGTTGGACTGAATTTTTCCAATAATTTTGTACATCATCTGTGTGAGCGCCTCTGCATCGAGATTTGGTTGACAAACTTGTTTCGTAGAAAAATATTATTGAATTGAGTTCTATTCTCATAGGGTACGCCACACTTATTTTGGTACCTTTTTTTACAGCAAGGTTCCCCCTGTACAATGCCCAAGTGCCCTTCGTGGTAGAGAGTTACATTAAGAGGCAGTTTATGCGGATAAGGGAAGATAACGGTTAACCCTAGAATTGAACACGTTAAGACTGTTGGGATCGGGGCAACACCCTCTTGAGAGTAGGTTCTAGGGAGCAGTGGTACGCGGGAAGAAGGTCTTTGAATGGAACTTATTTCTCGCTGATGAAACTCGGAGGTGATATGGTTGGTTTGCTACTTTGTAAGTGGACTGGTGGGTCCTAGCCATGCAAATTAGAACTGTTCGAACCAAGGAATGTTGTTCGTCCGAGCACTTTCCATGGAAGTAGCGATAGATCAGTGAGAGACTTATCACCAAACCACTTATAAATAATAATAGAATTATAATAAAATAACAGTTTTTAAACAATTGATTCAAATGCTGATCTTTCAAGTAAGCGATAATATATATATTTATATATATATATATATATATATATATATATATATATATATATATGATAAAACGATATAAATTTTTATATATTAGAATTTTAACGAAAATCTATGATGAAGGAAAAATAATTAAACCTTCTGAAGAAGTCCTTAGAGAACAAATTCGTCACACAAAAAACATTTTCCACTTGGACATATATATATATATATATATATATATATATGTGTGTGTGTGTGTGTGTGTGTGTGCAAATTTACATATTTTATATATATATATATATATATATATATATATATATATATTTTAAAAGGACTCTGGTGAAATAAATTATTATAATGGTACCTTAAAATGATTTGTTTTTCTTTTAAATATTAGCTCTGGATTTACATTGAGCTCTCAAGATTTCATCCTCCTTGGGATTACCTATACGAATTACCATGTTCTTCATAACTCATATATATATATATATATATATATATATATATATATATATATATATATATATATATATATATATTATGAAATAGATTAAGTTCGACAATTATTTATTTCTGTTTATACGTTATTTTTCTAGATACAATTTATTTAACTAAATGCACTGTTTTTATTTTTTAAATAAACAGTATTAAATAAATTGTATCTATTAAAAAAAAAGTATAAACAGAAAATATATTAAATAATTGTCGGACTTAATCCACTTCATAATATGTTGTCGATATTTACGTTAAGGTACATTTCGTAAGCAGTAATTTGAACTTTGCTAAGCAGACACTTCTCTATATCTGAGTGCTATAGCACGTCAGATCAATTGACGGTTCCGTATAGGGCACAGGTTCGATTCCTGTTGAAGAACGCATATTTTATGCGAAATTTCCCTAATGTTCAGGCTGGTATATGTAATTAATACTGTTTATTAAAAAAACAGAGCATTTACTTAAATAAACTGTATCTATTAAAATGACGTATAAACAATATATATGTGTATGCATGTGTGTGTGTGTTTGTGTGTGTGTAGGTTGGTATGTACATGTGACCGAATGTTTAGAACGTTCGCTTCCTATCATGAGGTCCGTGTTCGAGTCTCAATATGGTGATCAAGCAAGGTGATGCGTTCTCTCCCAGAAACTGAAAGAAAGGCCCTCTCAGCTTAGTCGCATTACAAATGACTGGTGGATCCTGTGAGTGTTGAACGAACGCAAATGTGCTTGAGCAGGAGTTTGCAGCAGGGATTGAGGGATTGACTAACCATCCTGTTAGACGTGGTCGTCAATTATGCATGAATAAGGAGCGGTTGAAAGCTTCTCGAATCAACACACTTCTTCCGAATCTGCATTGAGTGTGGTAACCCAAGAGGACTCCTGATGATGATTAAATGTCGAAGATTTTCTCGGATTTCTAGTTAATGTTTCCATTAGCGACTTAGCCTCGTAATATTGTAATTTGGCCATTTAATTTTAATGTTACATATTGGAATTATTGTTTTGATTCTGGAATCATGAACATTAAGTGTAAAGTTATGAATGCATATGCATATATACGATAGAGTTGTATTTTTATCTGGCATTATCACTGTGTTATGGAAAACCAAATCTCGCGGTTTCGTGAAATACTGCAGAGATTCTCTGTATTTGGGATAATATTACTTAAATCAAACCTGTACTTAAATCATATTTTGACGAAGGCTTTTTTGGTCGCAGATTTGTTTTTTCTTGCAGTAGAACTGTATATGAAACAATGAAACTCAAAACCAGAGGGAACAGTCCTTAGATCTGACGTGACCTGTGACCTCTCAGCCACAAAAAGCCTCCTGATGAAACAAAGCCCAAATAGTGCTTTTCAACACAGATTTTTCCCGATTCTCAAAATATACAAATCTGACAAATTTTGCGAATAGATCTTTCATTAATTCGAAATATTTTAATTGCTTAAACGTTAATTTAATGGATATCCATATCTGAGTACATGCTCTGTTTTTATTTATATATTAAACAGTATATTTATTTATTTCTATCTACAGGGTTGAATATTCGAGTAATTTTATGCGAACGATATGCGCTCTCCGGAAAGACCTCTGTTTAAAAGCATTTTGGGGGGCTTTGCTTGACCAGGAGGTTCTTCGTGGCTGAGAGCTTAAAGCACATGATATATATATATATATATATATATATATATATATATATATATATATATATTGATATGTCCCGGAAAGGGATATATTTGATCGAAGTAGCTAAGTGGGTTTGGCTACTATAACCATGTAGTACACGGTAACAGTAATCGACTGCTACTCGTCGTAATCGCAGATAATAGGTGTAGACCGATAGGATAGCCAATGGCGTAGTCCATTGGGCGTCGTCATAGACTTAAACTCTGTCGTACCTACACGTCCGTCTGTATTTATGAAGGACACCAGCCAATCATATTCCAGTGAGGGGGAACTCAGGTGTATGCATATTCATATGATTATATCATATATATATATATATGTGTGTGTGTGTGTGTGTGTGTGTATGTATGTATGTATTTTCTGATTCTCGAAATATACATATGTGACAATTTTTACGAATAGATTTTTCAATAATTCGAAATATTTTAAGTTATTTCTTAAACGTTATTTTTAATGGATATCCAAAGATTTTCTAAGCGTAGGTTAGATGTGGCACAAGGTCGAAAGTGTGGGGCACCTAGTGAGGATCTAACTCACTATTCGGTCGTAAAGATCTAGGGTGACATGCTTGCTAACCATTACAACACGTCGAAGTGCCCCGAAGGATTTTCTAAGCTCAGCTTAGATGTGGCACAAGGTCGAAAGTATGGGGCACCCAGTGGGGATCAAACTCCCTACTCAGTCATAATTGTTCTAGCGAGACAAACTTGCTAACCATTACACCACCTCGAGGTGCCCAAAAATATACGCGCTCACCGGCAGAATTCGAACCTACATCCACTAGGACAAAGCGTGATTAGTTCTAACGTACCTTGACCTCTCGGCTAAGAATATAAATTCTGACTTTCTTTTTTTTTATTTGTTCTTAGTATTACTGTCACCCGCCCTTTATCTATCTATTAGGTTGGCGCAAAAATAATGACGTAATAATGTCGTTTTTGACGTATTTTTTAACGTCAAAAAACGACATTATTACGTCATTATTTTTGCACCAACCTAATATCTATCTATCTATCTATCTATCTTTCTCTCTCTTTCTCTCTCTCTCTCTCTCTCTCTCTCTCTCTCTCTCTCTCTTTTACCAATCATTTTTTTTCTTTTGATATTCATTAATGTAACTGAATAGGGAACATTGTCTAAAAGAAGGAAAAGAGGATAGTGAAGACCGTACAGCGCCAATTTTTCAAGTGCGGATGGACTGCCAGCCTTGAAAGTCGACTTTGATGATATGTCCTTTGAAAACCTCTTCAATTTAATTGTTCTATTTTACACACATTATTAACATAATATTTAGCATAACTTTGTATGGCATGAGGCCAGCTAGTTAAAATTCCGCTGCGGTTGATTCGTTCCTACCAATCGTTCAAACAGGAATATCTTATCTATCTAATAAATCAATATTCGATTTTTTTACTGGTAATCGAACACTGATCAGTGGAAACGTCTTGAAATACACAACTGCTTCAGCCATGAGCTAGCTTGCTTCATTTTACAATTTTTTTTTTTTCAAATACCCATCGATGAATTAATCGATGGATCTCGCAAAGCATAAATCGCTTTCCTTGCCAATTCCCTCACTTGTGAAACAGCAGTCGCTTTGTTTGTTTAGCAAGATACCTTCTTTCCTATTTTGCTTGGTTTTAGTAAGCTTCTTACGCCTGATTTCTTCAGCACTTTTTCTTCCACACGGTTTTATTTTTCTTTTTTTATTTTCTTTTTGTTTTTTTTTTTTTGTCATTTGGCATTTTACTAGGGACGTTGTCTATCTTCCTGCGTCCCTTTCTTAGGTATGTTCAAATTAACAATATTTGTCCATTTAGCTATCGAGCGAAAGTCATCGCTATTCACCGATTTTATCCCTTTTTCTATCCCTTTCTTATTCTCCCTATCAATACTAATATTTAGCATAAATATTTAGTTATGCGTATATAACCGGGGAGCCCCAGATTTACAGTAGTATAGAACGATAGACAGACAGACAGAAAGAGAATAGATAGATAGATAGATAGATAGATAGATAGATAGATAGATAGATAGATAGATAGATAGAGCGACAGAAAGTGAACAGGCATAGATAGACAGAAAGTGAACAGATAGATAGATAGATAGATAGATAGATAGATAGATAGATAGATAGATAGATAGATAGATAGATAGATTAGCATGAAACTTAGTGTTACATCTTGCCATTTCAACTGAAAATTGATGAGACCTTGCTGCCAATCTAGTACAGCGCTTAAATTAGTAAAGTCTACTTTCCATATGGGAAGGCGATATTTATTTACAAAAATGCGGCACAAAGCCAAAAAGGATGGAGAATAGGGGAAAGGTGGTCTTCAATTTGTCTTATCTTAAATTTAGCTCGCTACGATTACTGATCCAAACATACCACAGTATCCCTTGCACCAAAACAACACATTCTTACTTACCATCATAATACCTCAAAGACTCTATGAAGTTCTAACTAGTTCCCAGATGTCCAATTTGTGTGGAGGTTGGGATAAAAATAACCACCATAGAGGAAGGTTCATCATAACAATTACGATCAAAGTATTTATAGAAAAAGCACGCGAAAGCTACATTACGGCGGAGGGGAAGTGACTGACACCGAGATGCCAGGTCAGGACCGATGACATTGCAAATTCTTCTTCATTAACTGTTTTAGGCTTTATTGCTTCACCGACATTTTCTTTGCATGACATTTGTTTTATATCAATATATTATTACATTATCATTTCTTTTAATGATGGACCACGTATTTTCTATAGTATAAGTATCTGGAGATACTGCAGCCCTTCCGTTAATAGGGTCTCTTTAAAATTTGAAAAAGCCACAGCGGTGAGAAAATGACTAAAGACGAGATGCCGATCTTTTCTCGTTGTGACATTACGTAGACCATATCCGCTAACTTTATTTTCCTGTCCGAAATGTAATCAGTCATGGTGATAAAGGCTTGCATCGTACCAGCTTGCATCCTTCCCAGAAAGGTACAGTTATTAATTCAGACTTCTTAATTGGTTGCTACTCAAGGCGACAGATGCAGTTCTTCAAATCTACATCTAGGGTGATGGTGAAACATATATGCTAATAGAAAATATATCTTAATAGCAAATTGCAGTGATATATATATATATATATATATATATATATATATATACGGAGAGAGAGAGATATTTAGGATTGGTTGCCAGGTTCCTTCTAATGTTTTCTTCTTCCTTTTCACTCTCAGTAACCCCTTTGCATCTTAGTGACATTATCGCCTTACTTGGGCTGGATTAGACAAATTGAAAACCAAGAAAAAAATCAAGTTTTGTAATTTTTTAAACACTACCTTGACACATATATGTATATATATATATATATATATATATATATATATATATATATATATATATGTGTGTGTGTGTGTGTGTGTGTGTGTGTGTGTGTGTGTGTGTAATTTAAATAAAATAAGCAACTCCTAATGAATTCTGCTACAGAGGCACACCAAAGAAAGAGAGCTCAATACCATATTAACTGGCCTATATATATATATATATATATATATATATATATATATATATACAAACAAATATAGATAACTAGACTCGTTTCGAAAAACCCTCGAATTTTTGATTTGCCAATAATCAAATCAATCTTGAAGGAAAAAAAGGTTTTAAAAAAAGAAAGAGCTACAAACATGAACTACTGTCGAAAAAATCGCACAGATGCAGGTCTGAAGCCCAAAGAAAAAACCCCGATACGAGTAAACAACTAACTAACAAAAGAGCTCAATACAACCGTAGAGCAGACCTAGATTACACCTAGTGAGCCAGACAAACCTACCTAGGTTTCACTTAAACGGATCGTCAGGGAAAGAATGGCTAACGAGGCAAAGAGAAACGCATATTTATAGGCGATAGCTAAAACTATACCGCGTGACCAAAGAACCATAAACACAAACACCTATGTGTGTGGGTGGGGGGTGGTAAATATTTATTCAACAAAAATGGGGAGGGAGGGGAAAAAAAGAGAAAACATTAAGGTGGAATGACAAATAAGTGGGAAAACTTCTAATTTAGTAGTCAACATTTATTATGTCTACATACGTTAAGGATTTCAGTTTTGGAGTTTAATAGTTGGTTAGGTTGATCATATAAATCTATGGCTAATTTCTCCTCTGCACATAATTTACAAAATTTATGGCCTGCTTTATATTTGGGGCTTTTTTTTAATATTTCTCATTTAAGGATGGGGTCTATATTATCTTCTTGTTTGGTTTTCCATACATAGGTAGATAGCGTGGTACTATGCTTAATTTTTTCGTTTTTAAAACTACTCGTGTGGTTATAATATCTTTTTTTAAATTTATCCTGAGTAGCACCTATGTATGTTTTAGGGTTAGTATCCTCGCTAATTTTGTAAATTTTCACTTGATAAACCACGCATTCTTGCTGACATTTTCACTGTAATGGACAGATGTTTTTTGTTTCTACAATTACAAGCAGGAGGATTACTGCGTGGATTATTCCTAGTTTTTTTCTTATTCAATTCATTTATTATAGTCCCTACGTTCGGCATGCAATAATAACTAAATTTTACATTGTTTTTGTTAAATATTTTATGTAACTCAGTTTTTTGGGGGAAATGTTGCTCTGATAAATCAAAAAATATCTTGCCAATTTTTGTTTTTACCGCTAAATTAAGGGGAGGATTGAACCACAAAATCTTTCTTTGCCTATTATTACGTTTATTCTGAGTACTGTTGTGGTTATTTATATTAATATATTCTAATTTATTTTTATGTCCACTCTTAAATAGGGCTTCCTCATAACTTGTTTTATTGGCCTCAAAAATGTCCCTATATGGGAAATTAGTAGAAAGTCTATACCCAATATTTTTGGAATATGCCTTATGATATGGGCTGGGTGGTTAGATTTTATGTTTAAATATTGGGGTTCTTGGTTTTCTTTTTTATACGGAGATATTGTGCCATTTTGTATATTCAACGTAATATCTAGATAGTTGGTGATTTTCAAATTAATTTCTATATCGAGATTGAATCCGAATTTTTTTAAAAACCAGTGCAGTTTTTTACGGATAGTGTCACATTTTTGAAGGTTACTATTGTCCACTATGATTAAACCGTCGTCGTGGTACAACCCATGGTTATTAAAGTCTATATATTCATTAAGCCTATGGAGCAGCATGCACCCTACTATCTCGCACACCTCTGCTCCATCATACGCTCCCATAGGGTTGTCAAAACCGTTAATATTATATATTTTTTATCCATAAAGTATTATCGTGGAATAGCAATGTTTTTCTACAATGTCTAATTAGGTTTATTTTGTAATCAGAAATTTGGATGTATTCTTTGGCTAAGCTGAGGGCTTCATTTAGGGTTTTCTCTGAAATAGACGGATAATATTCCTTAATATCATACCTAATGAATGAGCACTTTTTATTTTTGTTGTAATTTTCAAACCATTTAATGCAATCCTTAGTAGGTTGCCATTGGTTAATATTAAGGAAAGTCCTAAGGGATTTACATATATCCTGCAGAATTATTTTACTTATTTTACCTAATTCTGTCTTGGTAGGGTTTATGAGTCTATATCCTGGATTATTAATAAAATTACTTTTATGATCTTTTATGGTGATAAAGCAAGTGTTTAGGTTTATTTTCTCAACCCGATTACTTAATCCAAATTTATTAATTTTGATACTAGCCTCATTGTTAATTTTAGTCTCTATGTCATTTGGAGCTTTTATATAATGTTTTATTACCTCTTTATGTAATATTTTTTTGTAATTATTGGGGCTCATTTTATACAAGAATTTAGATTTATCAGCTTTTACGTAGATATTCTTGTCTTCCTTTATTACTTTTATATTCTTAGTAATTTGTTGTTGCTCGTTATGATTCCTTATTCCTTATTATTCCTATAAATATGCGTTTCTCTTTGCCTCGTTAGCCATACTGTCCCTGACGATCCGTTTAGGTGAAACCTAGGTAGGTTTGTCTGGCTCACTAGGTGTGTGTATATATATATATATATATATATATATATATATATATATATATATATATATATATATATATATATATATATGTATATTAATAAAAAGAAAGAACAGTAAGATATATATTCCGGTGTTCTTATAGATATTTTTATTTTTACAAAATAGTGCTCAATGTAAATTTACAGAGCATTAATATTATAAGTTAAGAGACTTAAAATATGTTTTTTCGCTACACAGTTCCAACCATGTTTCAAAAATGGAAGCTAAAAGCCCCGAATTTCATTTTGTACTTAAATTAAAAACATTGGTTCCATCTTGAGGATGAAATGGAACTAATGTCTTTAATTTAAGTACAAAATTAAATTCGGCGCTTTTAGCTTCCATTTTTGAAACATGGTTGGAACTGTGTGGCGAAAAATCATATTTTAAGTCTATTAACTTATAATATATATATATATATATATATATATATATATATATATATATATATATATATATATATATATAGGCAGGGTCTACCGTGTATGCATTCCAGAAATAAAAATGTTCAACACCATGCAATATGGCAGAGTTTTTCTAAAAAAGAATCAACTTTCAGGTGTATACAGTCCGACTTTTACCATAAGTTTCATGTCTGTAAGCAATCTATATATAAGATAATAATATTGTTTTTAGGTATGCTATACTTATGGCTTCGAGTGGTTAGTATCAAGGATAGAGCGTATATAAAAGTAGACTTTGAGTTCATAACGAGGTAGTGACGGTGTGTGTGTAACAACATGGGATGGATGTCCATCCCACAAAATGTTTAATATCTAAAAAAAAATAAATAAATAAACTAATTCAGTTTCTTCCTCACAGGTTTTCAGATAAGACTTTTAGCCATTTTGTCTCCATTTGTCGTTAGAATCACTGAAAAACACTTTTAGTTATCCAGCTAGAAAGAGAACAGGTTTAATCATTTTGTGTCAGCCCAACTATATCTTCCCAACTGATCAATAGTGAGAGCAAAAAGATTATTGAGGCCTTCGGGAATGGCATCCACATTCATACTTTGGCTTCCATCTTCAAAATCCATTCAAGAACAATCAAGTCAATAGTGCATAAGTTTAATAATGGGGGCAGTAGAGAGGAAAAATGAATCAGGAGGTCACAAAAGCAAGAGGGATCCTCATTTTAAATTAGAGCTAAATACATTCTTATTTTTCAAAGTAGAGTCCAATAGTGTTATAAAAACTTCGGAGAATTACAGTAAGATATCTTTAATCATTTTGAAGATACACCGGTTCAAATCTTAAACTAACATTTGGACAATTTTGCTGTTACACGATTTGGACAATTTTGCTGTTACACCCGTTATTTCTAAACATGGCTGACGGAATATATATATATATATATATATATATATATATATATATATATATATATATATATATATATATATATATATATATATATATATATATATATATATATATATATATATATATATATATATATATATATATATATATATATATAACATGCAAGGCAGAACAGAATCAGGACGTGAGGACGATGGATAGCCGATCGTAATGGGAAATCGGAGACCCGAGTTCGAACTCCAGCCGAGTTCTTTACATTCACATATGCACAAATACCATTACATTTGCCTATGTGCAGATACGCGAGGGAAAGTTACGAATTCTTCTCTTCGTTTCCCTCTAGCAGACTCTTTAGCCTTAATTGGCAACCAGTCTAGAAGAAAGTCAACTCTGAATTCCAATTCTGAGGAAGGGCTGTCTGAGGACAACCTGACACTCAGTTCCTTGTATTTGGTTCTTCCAGAAAGTGTGGTTGGTTCTACAGAAAACTTCACCACTATAATAACATATGTGAGGGTAGTCTGGCTGGTCTAAGAACTGGATTGGGCACCTCGGCGTGGTGTAATGGTTAGCAAGATTGTCATGCTAGATCAGTTACTACTGAAAAGTGAGTTCGATCCTCACTGGAGGCCCCATGCTTTCGGCCTTGTGCCACATCTAAGCTACGCTTGGAAAATCTCTAAGAACTGGATTGCTGGAACCTCATACGTTGGGAGAGTCCATTCATATATATATATATATATATATATATATATATATATATATATATATATATATGAAAATTTCTCCGATTTAACCAGTAGAGAAGAAAATATTTATGAATAAAAATGACAAAATGAAAATTAGTAATTGCTGACGCGTTTCTTCCAGCAAAATGTATCAAAGCAAAATACGAAATGAATATAATTTAACAAGGTAACTAACAAAAACAGAATGTTACTAGCAACTGGAATGGAGAGAAACGCTATTTTCATATTTATTTCTATGTATTACTAGTGCATTCGCTAAGGTGTTTTTTGTGAGGTCTCTTTTGTGCTCATAAATGCGTTTTTTTAAACATTAATAGCAATAATAGTTCTGAAGCAGGCATTTATAAAATAAATTGCCGAAACTGTTCATCCCAATATATTGGAGAAACAAGTAGAAGTTTGAAAAAAACGCATTTATGAGTACAAAAGAGACCTCAGAAAAAACAACTTAACTAATGCACTAGTCATACATAGAAATAAATTCAACTATAATTTTTATTTTAAAAATGCTACACCCATAAAAAAAGAAAATTCTCAGAAGGAAAATTCTAGAGAGTGCCGCCATAGAAAATTACCCAAATATTAATCTACGCCCAGGTTTTTTTCCCCATTTCACCTTTCTTAACAAAATTACTGCTCTCACAAACAAATGTACACAACAAAATTCATAAAAACAAAAGAAAATGTTTGAATAAATCAACACAGATACAATGACAATATTCTCCACACGTGACATACGTTTATAATTATTATTATTATTATTATTGTGCAACGAAGTCTCGGATAGATAGTGTTATGATCCGGTTCCTTGTACCACGGTGATAGTCCAAGGTAGAACCAATAAAGGAGAACGGGAACACGGGTATGGAATAACACAGATATATTACAAACAGGAATATATACAGAGAAGTAGAAAGTGTTAGTATGAACAATCAGGTTTATTAGAGAGAACAATGTAGTCTCGACCAGTATCACTATTCCAATGTCTTGTAGTAATTGTCTGAACGTGACTGTTTCGGACTGCCTCTGACACGACTGACTGACTCGCTCTGACTGACTGACAGACTCCTGACGGACCTCACTCCAGACTTCAGACTGAACGGTATTTAGTCACCGCCCCCCCACCAGGAGATCATGTGGCACAAGACCGTTTTAACGTGGGATCTCCGAGCCTGTGGGCTCGGCCAAAAATATGCCCTTTGAACCCGTATAAACGGGTTCAGGGTCGGTTTACCTCCGCGAAAAAGACTCCACCCTTCGGCATAGCCTCGTTCGGGTTCCTCCCAGCCCGAAGGAAGAGAGTTCAACCGATCAGCCGGTCGCCCGACTTCGGACTGAACGGTATTTAGTCACCCCCACCCACGAGGGCATCATGTGGCACAAGGCCGGTTTAACGTGGGGTTTCCGAGCCCGTGGGGTTTCCGAGCCCGTGGGGTTTCCGAGCCCGTGGGGTTTCCGAGCCCGTGGGCTCGGCCAAAAATATGCCCTTTGAACCAGTATAAACGGGTTCAGGGTCGGTCTACCACCCCGAAAGAGACTGCGCCCTTCGTGGTAGCCTCCTTCGGGTTCCTCCCCGCCCGAAGACAGGGAGTTCAACCGATCAGCCGATCAGCCGGTCGCCCGACTTCGGACTGAACTCCCTGCTTCCTCTTGAGGCGCAGTATTTATTACGTATGGAATAGTCCATTGTGTTATTATGGGTAAGGTCCCATAACAGATAGATAGATAGATAGATAGATAGATAGATAGATAGATAGATAGATAGATATGAACAGACTGAAGTAGATAGATAGATAGATAGATAGATAGATAGATAGATAGATAGATATGAAAAGACTGAAATAGATAGATAGATAGATAGATAGATAGATAGATAGATAGATAGATAGATAGATAGATATGGGTCGTAAGATTGTTCACTAACGTAACATTGAGTGACCCAAGTGCATATTGATTTGGATTGGGAAATGTTAGCCATATATAATGATGGGTACCAATTTCCGAGTCTACATAGAAAGTTTGGCTGAATTTAGTGTGCGACAGAAGGGAAAAACCTCAGGCGTTTATATTGCAGTCCGTTCATCCTCCAGTTCTCGCAAAATCTCGCGAATTTTGGTCCACTATTTCTTTTTACATTACTTTCTTTCTTTCTTTCTTTCTTTCTTTCTGTTTGTCTGTCTCTGGATGTCCGTTTTGTTTTGAACACTCATCGCTATTGACTTCGGGCCAGCGCTCGGATATAGCGTATCGATCCGCGTTAATCAGAAGATATATTGGCCACACGGAAACCTATAATCCGATAAAAGAGTCTTCGTGCCTTTAGACGCGTATATAGATTATTTATTTCTACATTCTTCTGCAATTTTTGATATTTAACGTCTCTCTCTGGGCGCACGTCTGTTTGCGTTAAAGTAAAAGTTCGAGACAGACAGAGATAAAAAGAATTGCGTTTTTATATTAAAAACATGGCGGAAGGATTATTTCGGAGAGCCCTCTTGTTTTCTCGACTTAAAATTTAACTTGATTTCACACTATTTTTTTTATTTAATTAGTACTGCTATATATATATATATATATATATATATATATATATATATATAATTAAGGTAAAATAGTTTATTTGCCTATTTCATACTGCATTACGAATTTTGTGGATGATTCCTACAAATAAGAATTAAATTGAGTATTAAATTAAGCCTGGTTTGTTACAAAAATGCAATACTGAAAGTACATCATGGGGCTCGATATCACTGTCGCAGTAAAACCCTTGAGCATGTATTTACAGCTACACAATGCATGCTACTCACGAAATATCATGTGTGTATTGCCCATATGGTATACAAGCGTCGCTCAAATAACCAACAGATTTGTTAATCATCGTGGACACATTCATACACGCATATACACACACATCATGGATACACACACAGACAGACAGACACACAGACATACAAACTTTCGCTTTCGATATATATATATATATATATATATATATATATATATATATGGGGAGAGAGAGAAAGGGGTAAATGTAAGAGAGAACAAGAATTATGTCTGCCTGCAAACGATAAGGTCACTACTGAATATATCGTGATCAACAATTTGAACAAGGCCAGCACGCTCAAACCCTCGGTCACGATGACTTGTGATTTCGTGCTAGCACAGCTATCGACAGCCCCCAAGGGTTCCATCTACTCAGTTCCACTCACAAAGCTTGGGTCAACCCGTGGTATGGTTTTCATATATATATATATATATATATATATATATATATATATATGGGGGGGTGTATGTATATATATATAGAGAGAGAGAGGGAGAAAGGAGTAAATGTAAAAGAGAACGTGAATTATGCCCGCCTGCAAACGATAAGGTCCCTTCTAATCAACATACTAGAATATAGATATATTCCCATATTTCTTTAGAAATACATACATATATATATATATATATATATATATATATATATATATATATATATATATATGCATGTATGAATTTAACTGGAGATATTTGCGCTAGAGCTGTATCAAAAATTTTGAAATCAGTCTTATTGACACGAAAGACAACGGCGTAAAACGTCAACACATACTCCTGTGGCTATGTCCCCAGATCGTCGCTGTTGCACAATATGTGGACTTGTATGCGGGTCACTAGAGTTACTCAAGTGTAACATACGAACCTAAAAACTGAACGATGTTATCGGATTTCCATACGTTGAAATCGACAGGAGAGCCCATCGCATATATAAATATAAATCCATCCTGACGATTCCGTCTAAGCGCCAAATAGTCTGTCGCCTCTCGATATTGACTTCAATGTTGATATATATATATATATAAAGAACAGTAAGATATATAATCCGGTGTTCTTACTGATATTTTTATTTTTCCAAAATAGTGCTCAATGTAAATTTACAGAGCATTATTATTATTATAAATTAACTGATGTAAAATATGCTTTTTTTCGCTACACAGTAATAACCATGTTTCAAAAATGGAAGCTAAAAGCTTCAAATTTAATTTTGTAATTAAATTAAGAACATTAGTTCCATTTCATCCTGAAGCGAATTTTGGAGTAACTTATTTGTTAAATTTACTGAGTTTGAAAAGCACAGAAAAATTCATAATTCACTGTTTCCAAGGATACAGAGAAATCCATTCATCCAGACAAGGGGTGGTAGCGTGTTCATTTTTATTAACTCTTGTTGTACCAGTTATTAGTGACGTTCGAAAAAGGGGTTATGTTTAGGTAGGGTAATGGTGTATTTTTCAACGAATTCTGACATCCGTTAAATGCATGTCGTCTGGGGTTTTTTTTTAATTTTATTGTTAACGGCAAAAAATTAATATGGCATTTTTCCTATTTGCATACATAAGATTTTTTGGGGATGTTTAGGTTAGAATACGTTTTATTTAACTACAATTTTAAAATATTTTCACTTTTAATTTCTAATAGATTATATTTCTTTTAAAACAAGTAAATGTACTAAAATTACTTACAGTATATAAAATTATTTTCTGATATCAAGTATAAGTAAGTATATTACCAGGTCACTTATTTTTTTAATTTTATTTTTAAATATTATTTAAGGAAAATTTTGGACAATGATGGCAAAAAATAGCTAATTCATTTCTCTAATCTAATAAACTTTTATTTTTTATAAAATAGTAAATATATATAGAGAGAGATATAGATTTATCCGTGAATCCTGAAGTTTTTCCTCTAAAACTTCTGCGAACCTTCTAGTATGTCTTTCTTTCGTAATTTCTTTCATTAGTTCTTGTTTTCAGGACCCCCACAATTTTATTTTATTTTTCATTTGTTTATTTTATTTTTATTTTTTGTGAACGGAGGAGGCGTAAATTCACAGTCGAAAACAATCATTTTAATCGGATTAAGAATCCGGAACTCTTTTGCAAACCACGAGTACTGAGTGCAATATATTTAAAAACTAATTTCCAACCGTCTACCCGAAATTTACTGTTCTGCATCAAGATTTTGGATATTCAACGCTGTGCATCGCTCCATTCATAAATAAAAAAAAAAAGAAATTCTGTTAGTTTTATATCATTCAAATTTGACTCCTCTCTTTGGCAGAGTAAACGGTGACCGGGTCATTTTTGTTTTGGGGCTTTCGAAATCTCTTTGCATAAATCTTTGTATTACGCTCAAAATAAAGAACGTCCGAGAACCTTTTTTTTATTATTATTATTTTAATACTGTTCATCTAATTTTTTTTTCTGTTTCAAGATGAGAAGACGCAGTTTCCGTGTCCACAGTTCAGTGTTAATTGTGTTTGTCCTTTGAACTTTTTCCACTTTTCGTTTAATTAATTCCTATTGATTATCAATACGTTTATTTCTCTGTCACAAAGATTGAAGTTTTTTTATTCCTTTATTTATCTGTTACATATTCACAGATTCGGAGTCGATTGCGTCGATATATGTATGCATGTCGCTGTATATTGGCTTATATGCTTATAACTCAACTAACGCAAAAAAAAAAGAATGTCTGATCTTGAGAGGCCGGATAGATGTGCTTACATTGTTTAAGTAAAAGGGTGTGCTTGTGTGAAAACTTCTATTCGGGGATCAATACATGTGGATAATCTGCTAGCGCCAGAGATGGACGTTCGAATTCAGGTAAAAACGGAGATTTTGGACTATAATCTATAACGCAGGCATATATTCACATTGAAATCAGCGAGTAAATTACCTAACAAGCAAATGGATGGCAAAACATTTAGTAGAGGGAGGGTAAAAACACTTACGAACTTTTTACTCAAGAGAGAAAGTTTATGGAGAGCCGTAATAGTAATGGCTTGCAGCTCGTATCCGAGTATCCCTGTCTGCTAGGGAGGCAAGCCAATCCCTATTGCAGACGTCTACTCAGGCACATTTTGTGTTTTTTCAATACCCACAGTCTACCTGCGGTTTATACTTCAATTATGCTGAACCGACCTTAGTTACTGTTTCTGCGAGAGAGCACATTATCTGTCGTGATCAAGAATCTGAACAAGGCTAGAACACTCAAAACCTCGGCCACGATGACTTGCGACTTCAGGCCAGCTCAAGCATCGACGGCTCCCAAAATAATTCTGTTTATTCAATTTCACTCCCAAGGTTTGGGTCAATCCGTTGCATTTTTCGGGACACTTTCCAAAGTTTCCTCACGCTGAGAACGAGATGTTTCTGATAATGTGATTTATATAGAATTCTAGTATTTTCGACCATAATTTTTTCTTAAGCCTCACGTGTCACGTATTAGACAAAAGTGCTATAAAAAATCATTTAGCAATCCATAATTTACAAGAAACCTTAAGAAAAATTCTGGTCGAAAACACTAGAAGTCTATATAAATCACATTATCAGAAACATCTCGTTATTAGAGAGGCACTGTAAATCAAACAGTTCTCTCTTACTATCAAACATACCTTATTTAACATTGGAAATCGAGTTTCAATTTTTTTTTAGAAATAGAAAGATGATCACACGTAAGACGTGAAGGCTCGGAATGAACACTCCTTTTCAAAACAATGCAAAAATAAATTACAATGTAACAGTCAAAACATGAGCAAAAAATAACAACCCCAGCGACAAAACACCCTTGAAAATGCCTATAGAAATGGCCGAAAGAGCTTGGGATAATAAAAATTATGGAAAATGTTTGTAGACCCTTAATCCTACAAAACGGAAAAATGTAAGAATGCTGGAAAAATTTATTAAAAATTAATTATATCTTCCTTGTCGACCGTATTTAATGAAAGATGTCTGAAAGAAACGTTGCTGCCCAAATATACATTAATATATATCAAAAGTCAAGAGGAAAAACTATACTTACCCGACGCGTTTCGCCCTCTGACGAACTTTATTCACGAAACGTAGGATTTATTTTGTTGCATTTTATATATATATATATATATATATATATATATATATATATATATATATATATATATATATATATATATATATATGTATATATATATATATGTGGGGTGGGTAACATTTAGAAATACAGTTTAGTCAAAACTATAAATAAGATTGTTAGGCAGGTAGATATGAACAGCCTAAGATGGAGGTGGATAGATTGTGAACGAATAGATAGATAGATAGATAGATAGATAGATAGATAGATAGATAGATAGATAGATAGATAGATAGATAGATAGATGTCATATCTACATTCCAAAATGGCTATATGCACTGTCAGACTTTTTATGCAAGGAAATTTTTCCACAATAAGATTGTTTTCAGCCAATATTGGTAAAACTTATATACAGAACCAGTACTGCTAAAACCTATATCTATCCACTTTAACTGTAATGATGATGAGACCTTGCCGCCAATCATGCAGTGCGCTTAAATTCCTAAAGTCTAGTAACCGTAGAGTTTATGTCTCATCTTTAAATGCATAGAATTGACAATTTCTTTATTTCATGTTGAGAGTGAACAGAGGAAATAATTCATAACTTTCACAAGAACATTTGAAAATAAGCAGCAGCCCGACGGAAAATTCGTAGTCATTTCGCTAATTCCCTGTCTATCCACTTCTCATTGCTTATCTATATATATATATATATATATATATATATATATATATATATATATATATATATATATATATATATATATATATCAGTCCGTTCATATATATCTATCTCTCTATCTATTTATCTAACTAAATATCTATCTATCTATTCGTTCACAATCTGTCATCCTCCATTTTAGGCTGTTCATATCTACCTGCCTAACCATCTTATTTATAGCTTTATCTAAACTGTATTTCTAAATTTTACCCACCCCACAGATATATATATATATATATATATATATATATATATATATATATATATATATGCACCATTATGAAATACAGTTACGTGTATGAGTATGTGTGCGCGCTGTATTAGTAAATCGCTTAGTTTTTTTATTTGGACGAGATGTTTGTATCTGTTCGAGCGTAACACCGATAGGTGTGTATGTTTGCGTATGTGTGTACTTTTTTTTTTAGTTTTTCTCTATTGACATTTTTTTTTTCTTTTTACGCCTCATGATGTCTAAAAAATTTATTTTCAATTGACGTGCTGTCGTAAAATCTAGTTTCTTTTTATAAAATTACAAGAAATGACTTGATTAACGAATCTGGGCAATTTTTGTTGTTACGTTGACCTTTCAAACGACACGAATCGGAAGGCAGAATTAAAGTGAGATGTAATGAGAGACACTGTTTTATTAGCAGTGAAAAACTCATAAAAATGCGTATGTGACGTTGGGAAGAATGGCGTAGAGACGTAGGCTAAGTTTGATACAACGCATTTTTTAAGAGTGTTTGTTTTCCGTATATTCTAGGATATGAGCCATGAAGTCGAAATTTGTGTGTGTGCACGCACGCGTGTGTTTGTGTTAGTTGATGTGCTGACAAAAGCCTTGTCAGACATGAGGCCATGATATTTGGGAAGATTGAAGACGTGTTGGTGCATCTCTAGAATTGACATGAATTTGCTTGTAGGAATTTAGTCAGCCCTGATGTTTCGAAGAAAAAGAAGAAGGGTTGAGAAGAAGAAGAAGAAGAAGAAGAAGAAGAAGAAGAAGAAGAGGAGGAGGAGATGAAGAGGAGGAAGTTAATAAGAAGAAGAAGAGGAGAAGAAGACAACGAACAAAGAAGAGAAGGAGACAAGAAAAGAAGAAGAGGAGGAGGAGACGAAAAGAAGAAGAAAAGGAGAATAAAAGAAAAAGGAAAAAGAAGAAGGGTACGAGAAGAGAAGAAGAAGAGAAGGAAACAAAAAGAAGGGGGAGAATAAAAGAAAAAGAAAAAAGAAGATAAAAGGAGAAGGGGAAAGAAGAAGAGAAGGGTAGAGGAGGAGGGGGAGGAGGAAAAGAAGAAGAAGAAGAAGAAGAAGAAGAAGCGATAATCAAATTAAAGGATATAAAGATACATAGAAAATGATGAAGGGCAAGAAAGGAGGGTGAAGAAAGGAAGAGGAAAAAAAAGAAGAAAAAAAAACAATAGTAAACAAAAATTTACCTATACCTCTCAACCTTTCTGCAATATTCGTTGTACTTCTTGCTTTTCAGCCAAGTTTGATCTTCAAAACTTTAAGTGCCATGTCAATCGTTATCTACAGTCTTCTTGATTCCTTTTCTTCTATTTTTCTCGCACCTTAATGATGTATTTTTATTATTCATTCACACTCTGTAATCTCTTGTGTCTTTGTGGCTTTATTGCCTTGATTAGGGTGAAAAAAATTTAAAATCAAAGATAAAAAGAGAAAGCTAAAAGAAGGAATAATAATCAAAGAAAAGGATAATATAAAAGAAAAAGAGAAGAAAAAGAGAAGAAGAAGAAGAAGAAGAAGAAGAAGAAGAAGAAGAGGGGGAGGAGATGACGAAGAAGAAGAAGAAGAGGAAAAAGAGAAGGAGAAGAAAAGAAGGAGACGAAAAGAAGAAAACGTAGAATAAAAGAAAAAGAAAAAAGAAGAAAAAGGGAGGAGTAGAAAAGAAGAAGAAGAGAAGGGGAGAGAAGGAGAAGAAAAAAGAAAAAGAGAAGAAGAAGAGGAGGGGGAGGAAGAGAAAAAGAAGAAGAAAAAAGAAGGGAACGAGAAGAAAAGAAGAAAAGAGAAAAGGAGAAGGTTAGAAGAAGATTCCAAAGAAGAAGAAGAAGAAGAAGAAGAAAAAGAAGAAGAAGAAGAAGAAGAAGAAGAAGAAGGCCGAGTAAAAGTAAGGACGACAAAATTTGAATTAAAAGGAGACGGGCATTTAAAATGAAAAGAAAAGAAGATATTAAAATAAAGCTATTGCCATAACAAATATAGCAGACGAGAAGATAATTTTATTACTTTAAAAAAACGTCTCCTCTTTATCTCCGCGAAGCAGACAAGCTAAAGAAATCATCACTTGAGGCCAAGAATACAAAACTGAATGAAAATAGAAAAATTTTCAAAGACACAAAATGTGTTTGTAGCGAACGAAACGACAAAGTGAAAATTATACTTCATTACGCAAACAGAAAAAAATGTCGTCGTCGTCGTTGTCGTCGTTATGGATGTTGTTATTTTTTTCCTTCGCTTCACCTTCATAACCTTTTTTATCTCATCCTTTTTCTTTTTTCCTTTTTTTTTTTTTTGCCTTTTTCTTATTCCGTTTAAGTCTCTTTTTATTATTTCTTAATATAATTCCTTTTCTTCTTCTTATTCATCATCATTCTCCTCTTTCTACTTCAGTCTCATCTTTCTTTTTATTCTGCTTATTCATTCTCATCTCTCTTCTTATTTTCCTTTTATTTCTTCTTCGTACATATCTTTCTTCAGTCTCATCATTCTTTTTCCACTACTTCTTATTCATTCTCATCTTTCTTCTTCTTCTTCTTCTTCTTCTTCTTCTTCTTCTTCTTCTTCGTATATATCTTTCTTTTCCAGTTTCATCTTTCTCTAACTTCTTCATTCTTATCTTTCTCCTCCTTCATTTGCATCTTTCTTCTTCAATTTTAACTTCCTTTTTCTTCTACTTCTTATTCATTCTCATTTTTCTTTTTCTTCTTCATGTACATCTTTCTTCTTCAGTCTCACCTTTCTTTTACTTCTTCACTCTCCCCTTTTTCTTCTTTAGCTGTATCTTTCTTCTTTAGATTCATTTTTCTTTTTCTGATTCATTCTCATCTTTTTTCTTCTACATCGTTCTTCTTCTTCTTCACCTCATCCTCAACTTCCCATTTTTCTTCTTCTTCTTCTTCTTCTTCTTCTCCTCATCCTCATCTTCCCCTTCTTCTTCTTCACCTCATCCTCATCTTCCCCTTCTTCTTCTTCTTCTTCTTCTTCTTCTTCACCCCATCCTCATTTTCTCCTTCTTCTTCTTCTTCACCTCTTCCTCATCTTCTTCTTCTTCTTCTTCTTCTTCTCATCCTCATCCTCATCTTCCCATTCTTCTTCTTCTTCTTCTTCTTCAAATCCTCATCTTCTTCTTCTTCTTCTTCTCATCCTCATCCTCATCTTCCCATTCTTCTTCTCCTTCTTCTTCTTCTTCTTCACCTCATCCTCATCTTCCCCTTCTTCTTCTCATCCTCATCTTCCCCTTCTTCTTCTTCTTCTTCCCCTTCTTCACCTCATCCTCATCTTCCCCTTCTTCTTCTTCTTCTTCTTCTTCTTCTTCTTCTTCTTCTTCTTCTTCTTCTTCTTCACAGCCTCACTCAGACAAGAGAAAATTCTACCGAATTTTTCCCGCCAAACACGAACAGCAGATTAAGTTGCCATTTTCCCTTCAACAATTTTAGATGTCACATGCAGCCAAGAAACCCATACCCCCCCGCACTCTTTCCTCTACCAGGTTCTCTTTTGCCAGAACCCTGAAACGCCGTCTTCCAGATATAATCTTGATATCGACCTCACTCGCAAATTACTTCGGCTGACATCGGCGACGAATGCGAAAACATGGAAGTCGCAGGTGAATTACAACCTTCTAATTTGACCAGCGCCAGTTTTTGCAGTGGCGAAACGAAAAACGGAGAGTATCAATTTTGTAGAGATTTGTACGCTAGAATAGGATTGTACTAAATACACATACTTCTGCATGCCTTTATGAATGCCTGTGCACTCTTAGATCTACATTCGAACACACACACATATATATATATATATATATAAGTATCCATAAACATAAACATACATATATATATATATATAAGTATCCATAAACATAAACATACATATATATATATATATATGTATATATATATATATATGATTGTGTTTATATATATATATATATATATATATATATATATATATATCAAATATATAATTTACCTTTATATCCTTATTTTTCCTTGATAAAATGTTCTTTGAAGATTTAAAATAAAAAAGTTATTTCATATTTAGACTTTTTCTTAACATCGTTCTGATCTTTGTGTTCTCTACTATATATATATATATATATATATATATATATATATATATATATATACATACAAATATAGATAACTATACTTGTTTTGAAAAACCCTCGAATTTTTGATTTGCCAATAATCAATTTAATTTCAATAACCAATTTTAAACATATATATATATATATATATATATATATATATATATATATATATTGAAAATTAATACAAGTAAAAGTTTTGACAGATGAATGATGATATCTTCAGCATTCGGACTCTAAAGTTTCTTGGACGGATCTTCCGTCCACTCGTCAGAGGGGTATCAGCAATTAACTGTTTATGGTTATATATACATATATATATATATATATATATATATGTCACAAAATAAAATAGAAAAATTAAGTCAAAAGGGGACTAAGATTTACGAATTTAATCTTCTTAACAACGCTCAATATGGATTAACATCCCAGGAAGATGAATTCGTACTTTTCATCAGAATTTATTACTTGGAGTTTTATAATTATTATTATTATTATTATTATTATTATTATTATCTTGTTCTTTATGTGCGATGTTCTCCCAAGACGTAGGCGATCATCACTCTCTGCAACTTCCTGCTCTTTGTAGCTGTTAATAAACTTTGTCTTTCTGTTATTTCTCTTAGACGTTGTTTCGCCATCCATTTACTCAAGCTTGCTAGCTATGTTATGCGTTATTTTCCTCTGTCCGTCTTGCCTTCAATCTGTCCTGTGAGTATCAGATTCTCCAATCCCTCTTTCCTCATTATGTTGTGTTGTTTTCCTCTGTCCGTCTTGTCTTCATTCTGTCCTGTGAGTATCAGATTCTCCACGCCCTCTTTCCTCATTATGTTATGTGTTGTTTTCCTCTGTCCGTCTTGTCTTCATTCTGTCCTGTGAGTATCAGATTCTCCACGCCCTCTTTCCTCATTATGTTATGTGTTGTTTTCCTCTGTCCATCTTGCCTTCAATCTGTCCTGTGAGTATCAGATTTTCCAACCCCTCTTTCCTAGTTGTTATGCGTTATTTTCCTCTGTCCATCTTGTCTTCAATCTGTCATGTGAGTATCAGAATTCCCAAGCCTTCCCTCCTCATTATGTACCCCACAAACCTCAACTGTCTCTTCCTCATGTTAAGTATTAGTTTCCTTCATCGTTGCTAACATTTCCGGTTCATGGTATCCTCATTATCCCTCTGTAGAACCACGTTTCTGCTGCTTCAGTTCTCTTCTTTATCTTTGTGGGGATTGTCCAGTACTCACTGCCATATAGGAAGACTGATATGACGCAAAAGTCCAGTATACGGATACTGTTTTTTTCAAAAATATACGTTTTGCTGCTAAAGTCTCTCTCTCTCTCTCCCTCTCTCTCTCTCTCTCTCTCTCTCTCTCTCTCTCTCTACTTCTTAATCATCTGGCTTGTTTAATTCTAGACACCTTTAATATTTACTTAGCTGTCATTATATTATTATTCAATGGAAACGAAGAGAAACAAAGAGAGAGAGAGAGAGAAAAAAAGATCCTTGAATAATTTGGACCGTTAATCTTGGACCGTCAACATAACAACAGTAAAATAAAACTGCTGGAAATATATTGAAAAAATAGACGATTTTTTTATTTATTATGTAGGATTTATGATTACGTATATCCCCGAGCGAAAATCAATACGTCGGTAATTTTATTCCATACAAGATTACTCCATCGTAATTTGATGCGAAAACTTTCCAACAAAATTATTTTTATGTCTATAAATTTAGATTATTATTATTATTATTATTATTTATTCAGTCGTGAAAGTATTCCAGTTCTTCTTTCTCGTTCATGAATGCACACAATTACAAAAGAACGATTCTGATTTTGACTTTGATTCAAGTGTCACAGACATTTCTAAAGAGACCAGAAATAATGCATTTTATATTTATTTGGTTTTTAGCATATAAATTTTCAATGAATACAAAAGGACTATGTACTAATTAAAGAAAAACAGGCTGACCAATGGTGCCCTCGCTGTACGTCTTGAGGTCGTCGACAAAATTCAGAGACGGATATGCAATGCGATAGTTCATGATCTGGTATCTCGTCTACAGTCGCTTTCTCACAAACGTGCCGTGGTTTCCCTGCGTCACTTCAACAAGTATTTTCATGCCAACTGTTCCGACGAGCTACTGTCGCTGGTTCGCAGACTGCAAGAAGTTTAGCGAGTTGGCATCTCGGTCCTACCCTTTCACTGTCGAAACGGTTAAATGTAACCGTCTCTTCTACTCAAACAGCTTCTTCTCCCGCGCTTCCCGTCTGTGAAATTCTCTTCCTCTTACTTGTTTCCCCAATGACTATAATCTTCAAATATTTAAGTGTAATGTCAATCGACATCTGACACCCTGAGTTTGTTTCCTGTCTTTCTCTGTATCCTTCCCCCAAACACGCTTCTTTACTCTTGTTCTCTACCGTCTGTAACCCTTGGATGCTAGTGGCACTCCCGCCTTGCTTGGGGTGTATTGCTTAAAAAATAATATATACAATACTAATCTGTTACTAATATAATATTTAATAAGAAACCGATAATTTACTATTAATATAATTTGATTCTATTCCACTATTAAGAAATTATTAATACTAATCCAAACCTAATCAATCATTAATATATTTAATACTAATCCTCAATAGTGTATTAGTATTAAATATATTAATGATTGATATATTTAATATTAATCCACTATTTATTTAATACCTAATACTAATCCAGTCCTAATCTATTATTAAAATCATATTTAATTCTCAAATATTAATCCACTATTAATATTATATTAAGTATTAAATATGATATTAATAGTGGATAAGTATAATATTTATCCACCATTAATATAATATTTACTAATACTATACTAATCCATTATTAATATCATATTTAATTTTAATCCACTGTTAGTATAATATTTAATACTAATGCAATATTAATCCACTATTAATAACATATTTAATCATTATCCACTGCCAGTATAATATTTAATACTAATCCACTATTAATATAATATTAATCCAATAATAATCGATTATTAATATATATTAATCCACTATTAATATATTTAATACTAATCCAATATTAATCCACTACAAATGAAATATTTAATACACTATTAATATATTTAGTACTAATCCAATATTAATCCACTATTAATGAAATACTTAATACTCATTCAATAATAATCACCTATTAATATAATTTTTAACTTGACCCTATATATATATATATATATATATATATATATATATATATATATATATATATATATATATATATATATATATATATATATATCAGGCTCAGGTCTCGAAATCCTGTAGGTTCTAATTATAGAGTGGAGATCAGTGTTTTCGCTTTAGTCTTCTGCTGAATCTGCTGTCTGGTTAAAGATAAGTCCCCATGTGTAATTAATATCAAGCAAAGTCCAAGCAATTATGCGCTTGTGCAGAACTCCAATTCCAAACATGCTAGAATAATTCTGAATGCAGATTCGATATCACCATGCTTGATTTAGTCTAGTTCAGTATCAGTTGTCTGGGTAGCAGACAAAACGTTATTTTTGTTGCCCAGTCTATTCTATGTAGACAGTCTGGAAGGTAAAATAAGAAGTCTTTTCGTCTCTACTTCTTTGGACTTTCATCTAAAACCTGATGACACAGATATATACGCCTGTGATCTGTGGGCATGCGCAATCAACTTGCGTTCTTTGCAAAGTATATTGCGTCAAATGGCGGTGTATATGTCATTCCTTTAAATCGACGCCCGCTTTATCATTACTTCCAGTTCCAAGCAACGAGAATAATTTACGTGAATTATAGCGTTTGGGAAATTCACTTGAGAAAAAATGTGTTTATATCTATAGACTTTCTTGCGTGGATATACGCTCGCATACGTTATAAAAAGTGAAAAGTAGCAAAATCGTTTACCAACAGACGTACGCTCAAAGTGGAAGTAACCTAGATACTCCAAATATATATTTAACAGAAACAAATTCTTTTAGATTGCGTAGTTTTGCATATGACTTTACGTTATAGACACAGCAATAAATTCTTACATATAATGTGTACTAAGCGCCGACACTTTTTTTTCAGTGGAGAATAAACAGCCAAAAAAATTAGCGATTAAATAAGAAATAAAAGTTACTTGCAATTTATATATAATTTTTCGTTTCGAAAACAAAAATATACCGTTTATTTATCGTGGTGTAAACAATTTGCACATTCAAAAATATTCACATTGTTTTTAGACTTTCTGAAATGGAAGGCTTGGCTTCTTTCATATATCTTTCAGCCAATCTAGCATTTTACAGAAAATTGTATTTTTCATATACTTGTTTATACAACGTTAATTGTATACTTGAACTTGTTTTCAGCCCAAAGTTTCGTCGAGTTGTTTCTTCCGGACTAAATTGAATAAACTGATTCCGAATCATGACAGTAATCTTTGCCTACGGTGCATTTTTACTGATTTTTTTTTTTCATTGTTTTCTTCTACTTCTTCTATTTGCCGTGCCCCTTCAGGACGTTGGCGATCATGGCTCTCCACAATTTCTTCTTCTTTGTAGCTCTTAATAATTTTTTTTTTCTTATCTATCCTAAACAATTCATTCCGTCATCCTTTCACTCAAGCTCGCTAGATAGACTGTTTTGTTTTCCTCTGTCTCTCTTGACTTTAATCTGTCCTGTGAGTATCAATTTTTCTAAGCCTTCTTTCCTCATCATGTGCCCCAGAAATTTCAACATCTCCCTGATGTTAGTTATAAGTGTCCTTTTTGCTTCCATATTTTTTCTAAAACGCCGCCGTTGCTCACATGTTCTGTCAATGGTATTCTCAGCATCCTTCTGTAGAACCATATTTCTGATGCTTGAATTTTCTTTAACTATGATGAGATTGTATTCATTGCCATATAGGAGGACTGTTATTACACAACAGTTCATTACTCTTTTCCTTGTTTCTAACGAATTTTTTCCTGTTTCTTCATACTTTTCTTATTTTTTGGAAGGCATCTTTCGCTATCCCAATTCGTTTTCGGATTTCATTGTCACATTTTCTGTCTTCTGTTACAACACAACCCATATATTTAAATAGTTGTACTTAAAAACATCATCCCGTTTATTTCATTATGGACAAAAATTATAAACGAAGCATGAGGAAGAGTTCGTACATTTTTTTAATTAACACTAACGCGACAAGCTTTCGTTGTTTTAAGGACATTTATTTTATCAAATTTTTTAAGTGGTCTTAAAAAGCAAAATCGTAACAAGTCAAAAATTCAGTTAGATAGCATTCGTTAAAAACTGCAAAATGGAGTAGTCCTGATGTTAATTATAAATTTCCTTTTTGTTTCCGTTTTCTCTAAAACCTCGTCGTTGCTCACATGTTCGGTCCATGGTATTCTCATCATCCTTCTGTAGTTATAACAACTGCCTTTTCCTGATGTTAATTATAAGTTTCTTTTTTGTTCCCATTTTCTCTAAAAGTTCGTCGTTGCTCACATAGTCGATCGATTGTATCCTCAGCATCCTTCTGTAGAACCACATTTCTGTTTCTTCAAACCGTCCTTCATCTTTGAGGTAATTTTCCAGCATTCACTATCATGTCTGAGGACTGATACTACATAACTGTTTAATATTCATTCCTTTGTTTTTTTGTACATTCTTCTACGTACCGTGTCCCTTCGGGGTATGGCTCTCCACAACTTCCTGTCATTTTTGCTCTAAATAATGGTTATCTTTTTGCTATCTATCTCAATCCCTGTTCTTCCAACCATTTACACAAACTTGTTAGTTTGGTTATTCACTACATTCTTTGGCTATCTTGTCTTCAATAGGTCTTATGGGTATCAAATTCTCCAAGACTTTTTTCCTCATAATGTGTCCTAGAAATTTTAACTATGTCTTTCTGAGTCGAAGTATGTGTCTTTTTGTTCCCATCTTCGTCGTTACTAACATGTCCAGTCCATAGTATTCTCAGCATCCTTCTGTAGAATCGCATTTCTGTTGCTTCCAGTCTCTTTTTCATCTGTGAAGAGATTGCCCAGCAAACAATGCCATATAGGAGGACTGATATAAATTAAGAGTTCAGTAGTCTTACTGATACTGTTTTTTTTTTAAATTCACTCTCTCTATCTATCTCCTTCTTCTTTCCTCTTCCTCTCTCTTTGTCAAGCATTCTTTCCCTCTTTTCCTTCTTGCTCTTCCTTGCAACTTTCTTTTCTCTTATTCAATGTCACCCTCTACTTTACCCTTTCCTATCTTTAGCACTCTCTCCTCCCATGTATTTCATATCGCTCTTTATTTCCTTTCTCTCTCCCCACCTCTCTCTCTCTCTCTCTCTCTCTCTTTCCCATTTTGATATTATATTCCTGTCCCTCTCTGTTAGTCTATCTCTTTTTTCCCGCACTCTTCCTGTTCTTCCATACATCTCGCTTTCATTCTCGCTTACTCTTCCTATCTCTCGTATGTTCTATTTTTCTCTCCTATTCGTTTCCTCCCTCCCTTCCTCTACCTTCTCTCTTATATCTCTTCCTCTCTAACCCTTTTCCTCCTCCCTCTCTTTCCCCCCTCTCTCTCCCCCTCTCTCTCTCTCTCCCTCTCTATCTCTCTCTTTCCCATTTTGATATCATTTTCTCTCTACTCCTGTCCCTCTCTGTTACTCAATCTCTTTTTTCCCGCCCTCTTCCTGTTCATCCATACTTCTCGCTTTCATTCACTCTTCCTCTCTCTCGTATGTTCTCTTTTTCTCTCCTATTCGTCTCCTCCCTCCCTCGCTCTACCTTCTCTTTTATATCTCTTCCTCGCCGGCTTCTTCTTTCTCTAACCCTTTTCCTCCTCCTCTTCTCCCTCTCCCCCCCCCGTTTTCACGCTCTTTCACCATTTTTCCTTTTCTCAATTTCCCTTATCCTTCTTCTCACTCTTGTTTATGCCCCCCCCCATACTCGCCCATACTGCTTGAATTGACGCTTTCTTCTTTTAGAGATTTCGTTGCACGCTTTTTACTATCAGGTCCACGCACGCAATGATTGTTTATTTGCTTATCATTTTCGAATATTCAAGAGCTTTTTTTCCATTGCAAATTCTTGATTACTTTTTTAATAGCCTTTTCATAATTTTATCGTTATTTTTTAACACACCATTCTCGGTCGATGACCTCCTAACGTAGGAATAGAAACAAAAAATAACAGGCAACAAGACGAAGAGAACACCAGACAAAAAGTAATAAGACAAATGCTTCATCTCAGAATATAAATAATTTCAAACTGTTACTAAATGGTAAAGAGAAACAAATCCAATTATATGACGTGGCATTTTCTATGTAGAATTGGCAACATCATTGCAGGATTATGTTAATATCTCTCTATAGTCTTCTATGAGGGAATTGGATAAGTCGACGTTCATATAAGATAAACGATTTGGACATGGGAGGCAAGTTCAATTCTTGTCAAATCTCTTTCTTTATTCTTGTCCATGCCTTTCACACTACTTTTATGAGAGGAGGGGGGGTATTCCACCGAAAAGGTAGTGAAAAAAAAAACAATCAAAATATAATGAAGGAAAGGCATAATTTGGAAATTCAAAGAATGTAATAATCTTATGAAAAGTATATTTCGTTTTCTTTATTCAAACCTTCAATTACTTTCTTGCTTCTTTTCCATGACATATATGTATATATATGTCTATACATCTCACTCACTCTTATTCTTCTGTAATACCTATACATAAATCCATATACATATATATATATATATATTAGGTTGGTGCAAAAATAATGACGTAATAATGTCGTTTTTTGACATATTTTTAAAGTAAAAAAACGACATTATTACGTCATTATTTTTGCACCAACCTAATATATATATATATAATATATATATATATATATATATATATATATATATATATATATATATATGTGGGGGGGGTATTTGTGTGTGCATACATACATGTGCATCTTTAGGCTTTTTCATTCTCTCTCACTTTCTCTCAACATATAAATATATCAAATGCCCAGTTAATCGTGCTTGAGATATTTGCATATATATTTTGTGTGTGTGTGTGTGTGCATGTGTGCGCATGGGTGCTTGCGCGTTAAACTAAATTTGAAAACTCATCATAGTCGCTTCTAATGCAATTCTCAATTTCTCATAACAATCTCTTCGCTCTCTGAACTCAATCCATCAGCAAATCAATTCTCGTTCTTCACTTCCGATGCCCAGAAATGCACATTAGCCCATCTAAAAAAAAAAATCAATTTAGAAATATAATCCATTTCATATTAGTATTTGTTCTATTTTTGTAAAAAAAATTAACTGGCCTAATCGCCATAGGTTGAGATCCTCTAGTGGCAGTGCCTAACGTAGAGCCCATGACAAGACCCCGGCAAAACACATACACATTCTCTCTCTCTCTCTCTCTCTCTTTCTCTCTCTCTGTTGTGCGGAAAGACGACCAACCTTCTCGAAACTAAACTTTTTCCTTACAATATTATTAACTACGATCTTATACGAGCATTATAACACACTGCATAACCTTTATATATATATATATATATATATATATATATATATATATATATATATATATATACATATATATATAGTGTCATCCACTGTTTCTCTGTTTCACAGACGTCCGATTGCTTCAAGCCGGGATCGAAATCCGACCGATTTGGCATCAGCCAAATATTCTACCCTTAGTTCACAGTAATTAATGCAGAGAGGAAGGGAAACTTTAGCGTTTTTTATATACGAAATACGCCAACGGCCCGGAGAACTCAATTCGTACTTGAAGAGTAATGCATTAATAGCAGTAGGAGCCGCTGTTTTTAAAACCTCCTTTCTCTCTAGAGTTCAACCGCATATCCCAGGAGCATAATGGATAGCAGATCATTATTCAAACATATATTGTTAAATATAACAGACTACGAATGTCTATTATATTTGATCATGAACTGTTCCAAGATTCTTATAGTAGCTTTAGTGTCGGAAGAAAATAAAGATTAAAGCTGTCCAACATTTGTATATTTTTTTTTATTATGTTTTTCATTGATCGAAGCTTTCGGATCATATGAGACATTATCAGAGTGATTATATGGACATTACAAGAGAGATGTTCACCATCAAAGTTGACATCCTGTTATGTATACACAGAAGTTTGATAACGATCCCGGAATAGCAGACCGTAAATTCGTAATACGGTTCTATGTTGTCGTATATAGCAAACTTCTATGTAGACGTAACATGTTAGTTGCCTCATCCTTCAGACGTAAAAAAAAAACTTAACCTTCTCGACACCCAACCATGATGTTACCCCATTACTCGCACTTATGAATAGAGATGCACAGCGTGTCTGCAACTGGAGGAGATGTATGCACATCTGTGATACTGAATGAGATAATTACTGTGGCCCATCTTAATTCCCCAAGAAAATATATGTACATGTTAGCACCTTCAAACAACTAAGATAAAATGTAATAACAATCATGACGCTTGGAACATCAGGACATTATTATTATTATTAGCAGTAGCAGTAGTAGTAGCAGTAGTAGTAGTAGTAGTAGTAGTAGTAGTAGTATCATCATCATTTGTGTATTTAACGTTTTCTGCTTTGTGTCTTGTAAATCCGGGTCCAAACCGTGGTCCTTAGGCCCTATAGGAGAATTGTCATTTAAATGATATTACATTTCTTAGTATATGGGATGTTCCTAGTAAGAGAATCTTCTGCTCAATAACTACAACTAGAATTGTTGATGTTCCCAGATGCCATATTTTTGAGATTTCGATTTCAATTTTCTTGTATTTTGATAGTTTTTGAAGCTCTTTAAAGATAAATTGCAGTCTGCAGAGAGTGCCATAAGGAGGTACTTTTTTTGTCTCTGCGGTCTCTAATAACAATGTCTGGGCGGTTAGCTTTGATTGTTCTGTCTGTGTGCATTGTGAAGTCCCATAAAATTGTTACAGGTTCTATCTCCGTGACCGGGTCTAGTTGGCGTTCATACCAATTTCTTGCAGTTTCCTGTCTGTAAAGTTGCATATTTTCCAGTGCAGATATTGGCTCACTTTGTCATGCTGTATGTTATATTCAGTGGGTGCCAATATTGCGCAACTTGATACAAGATGATCAATTGATTCTGGATATTATCACAAATTATTATTATTATTATTATTATTATTATTATTATTATTATTTCCTTTCATTTCTGTTGTATACTCATTTTCTAAGGTCAAATATGGCATCATGCAATTTTCCACTGAACATCCTTATAAAAAATAAAAAATAAACAAGCCAAGATCACAGTCATTTCATATAAAGCCCTTCGTTAGGTGTGGGCTGTATTTGGGAGAACAATTCTTTGTAAATGTTTAAGGCATGGGCTACCAGTGATCTATTAATGAGTCTAGCAGGACCCTTTCCAAACTCTTCCAGCGTATGAGTTCGAATTCTCGTGGTTAAGTGTTGTATGGTGAACGAAAATTTTTCTTCCTCCATATCAATCCGAATACGTTCGCTCGCAACATTATTTGGCGACCAGGATTCGAACTCATACGGAGGAAGAAAAAAAAATTCGTTCGCCATATGCAACACTTGGCGACTAACGTATTCGGAATCATACGGAGGAAGAAAAATTTTCGTTCACCATACAACACTTGACCACGACGATTTGAACTCATACGGTGGGAGAGAAAAAAAATTCACCCGCCATAACAAAAAAAAAAAAAAAAAAATTTCACCACCATAACGAATTTGGCCACGAGTATTCAAACTCATACGGAGGAAGAAAAAAAATTCGTTCGCTATATACAACACAAACACAGGACCCTTTCCAAACACAAGACTCTAATCTAAACTGAAATTATTGATATCTTCATATACCACATTTCTGAGATTTCCACTTCAGGACCCTTGTATTTTCTAGTTTTTTAATTATCTCCAACGATTCATTACAATCTGTAGGAACAGTACATTATTTACATTATTCGGACTATTGTCCTCATCTTTGTCGCCATATCTGTTACACCGTGTACCGTTGTACACTCCGGCCTTCTTCAGGTGGTTGGAATGTCGAACTGAACCCTTTATTTCGCTTACTGGGGTAGACGGTTCTAGTTCCACGTGCTATGTTTGATGGATGTCAGTTATCAGTTATCTCCCGTTAATTTCCCTCTGAAAATTCTCCACTGCCTTAACCGGGTATTGAACTCACACTCTTTGGGTCCTGTCACTGGATCTAACCAACGCCTTTATCCACTGTGCCATGTGGACAAACATGGCACGCGGAACTAGAACAGTCTACCCTAGTGAGCGAAATAAAGGGTTCAGTTCGACATTCCAACCACCTGAAGAGTGTACAACTGCCGAAACGTTGTAATAAATATGGCCGAATAATGTAAATAATGTACATTATGTCTGCGGTCTCTAATAACAATGTCTGGGCGGTTAGCTTTTATTGTTCTGTCTGTATCTATTGTAAAGCCCTATAAAATTGTTACAGGTCCTATATCTATGAATTCGAACGTGTCTGTTGTTTTTCTCACTGCATTTCAACTGTTGTGTTTTCCCGCTTTTTTATGCATATATTACATCCCATAATAGAATCGAAAGAAACTTGAAAAACATAATAGACAATGAAGGAATCCTATACAGTCAATGAATTCTCCCAAAGACATATATATATATATATATATATATATATATATATATATATATTGACTGACTCTCCCAAAGACGAATTACTCAAGAATTGACATAGATCTTGCCATTTGCAACGTTTTATTTACATGTTCTTATAAGATAGATAATTAAAGAAGACTACTGTATAATTAGTTAAACTCAAACCACATTTAAAATTCAAAGTCGGATTTCTTTCTTTTTTTCGTGTTAACTAATTTGAAGTCATTGATTGCATAATTACTATTTAGAGATAAATTTTTGTACTAATGGCGATATTAACCGTTTCCTTATTTAAAAACATTCAACATTCATTAACTGGACAGCTAACTCTACTGTCGTTTGAAATTGATGAGCAAATCTATCAAAACCTAGGAAAATAGGTTTCTCCAGTCCAATAATTGTTATAGCTCTTTCCAATTTCCTTCTAAACCTTTTGTTTGAAGTAGTGTGAAAAATCAACATCTTGATTATGTCATTATTTTTATACGGGTTAATTACATTTTAGTTGTTGCTGCTGTTGAAAGTCCTCAGGTCATGTGATTTCTTTTATTTGGCACAGTTCTTTGTTTAGGATTCTGTAGTGAATTTATACATTTTTTTTGTACTTGACAATTTACAAAAAAATATTAAAGACTATTTATATTTACAAGAATAATCTTATATTTACATCGTTCTAAAAACAAATACAATTTGAACTAATGCAATGCAATATTTTTCATTTACCAATTTAAAAAGAAGTAAATATGAATCCGATTTTTATTCATAAATATATAAACATTTACTTAATTATTAAAATATGCGAACGAACTATAAAAGAAATCTTTATTATTTACCATTTTATAAAGTATTAATCAGTTGACAGCCGATATTTTGCCGACCATTGCAATAAATAATATAGTAAATAAATAGTGTAAATAACAAATCTACTGTCGGAGTTATCTCCTCTTTAATTGTCCAAATTGTTCACTGGGGCACGCTCTCCCTACACTATAAATACTGGGCGATTTCTTGCCACGTTCTCTTTTTCATTTCATCATTTTCAGCGAACACATCTACAATGTAAGCTCTCGCAGAAGATTGTGTCTTCCCATTTGTGGGAGACGTCATTAACATTATACCCACATGCTCATACGTACGAACATTCACCAAAATACAAACTCTTTACGTTTACTCACAAACACAAATGTTAATGTCTATGTCCATTGTAAATTTTGTTGTTTAATACATATACTTGCTGATATATATATATATATATATATATATATATATATATGTATATGTGTGTGTGTGTGTGTGTGTGTGTGTGAGAGAGAGAGAGAGAGAAAAGTGTGTGTATATAAATATAAATAAATATATATATAATTATTTATATATTATATGCGCGGTACTTATTAGAAAGCATTCAATATCAGAGATAGAGCTAACATATTTGGTTGGATAGATGTGAGTTTGTGACCCTGGGTTTCACGCTTTTGCGATCGTCAGACAAATCTGACGATCGCAAAAGCGTGAAACCCAGGATCACAAACACATCAATCCAACCAAATATATATATATATATATATATATATATCGGTCTTGTAAGTTTTCTTTACAATTCTTTATGGCGGATTCAATCTCTGAGTCCGCCATGTTCTTGTAGTGGACCGTCTTCTAGCAGGAATAAACGCACGTGTTCCTAATTTAACAACACGTTAAACCACAGTCCGCTACACTACTAAATAGTGTTTATTATTTTCGTTTTCAATTCTCAAGAACAAAGACAATGTATAAATCTTCTTTAATATGTTTAGGTTTTATTCGAAAATCTAATCACTTTTTAAAACAATAAACATTACCAAAAAGTGAAGGTATTAAAAAAAAAAAAAAAAGAAAAGAAAAAACGACGTCTTGGGAAAAACCGTCCTTTTGAAACTACGTCTTATTGAGAGAACATTTACCCATGTTTTCCCAGGAATTTTTATTTTTTTTTATTTATTCTATAAATTTCAAGCATACGTGATGCAAAGACAAAAAAAAAAAAAAAAACACGTTCGAAATATCATTAAAACAATTAAAAACGTCAACCAACGATCTCTCCGTCTATCTTGTCCACGTCTATCTATCAGCTTTTCCCCCAGTGAAGCTTCAATTGACCTGTCAGATCCCCGATCTCACAAGCAAACTCAAATCATGCCGTGCCTTTCCTGGATACACATAGATTACAGCGAGACACATAATCTGAAAACTCATATATCCCGGTCATCTGGTGATGCATAAACTACAACGGGTAACCCGCTTTCGGACAAACCCACGTGCCGACTTGTTTCTATCTACCAAATCACAGCATGCCCCATCATCCGGGCAGTTGTAAATCACTATATATCCGCCATCTCTTAGATATTCACAGATCACGAGGTGCTCACATCTCTCAAACACAGTTCACTATATGTTTCCATTTCCTGAACACTCGCATAGGATATTAATATTTATTGAAATTTTGTTGACCTCTGTCTTGACAAGATTTCCCAAGAAGAGTGGTTCTTCCCAATCTTGGAAAAATAAAGCAAATTTATTTTGTTGGATATTTTACCAAATAGGCTTGTTCCAATAACCTTCTGGACACAAGTAGTGAGTTATAAAATCAGAAGTTTTCGGGGAAACGTGTCAATAAAAAAAAAATGTCAAAGAAAGATACTTATTTTAAATGAAAGAAACAAAAAATACGTTAACAATGAAGGCGATTCTTTTTTTAAAGGATATATTTGAACAAAAGTTTGCAGTACAAAAATGAGACAAGTAATTTAGACAGCTTCTTGAAACCTGTTTTCTTTAAAAACATTCTTTTAAAAGAAAGATTTTATAAATTTCAAGCGAAAGTTATAGTCGCTTCTTTAAATGAAAGAAGAAATTTTAAGGAGGAAGA
>OZ010579.1:78764730-78767230 GCA_963932145.1 Acanthosepion lycidas | reverse complement strand
ACAAAAAAAGAAAGAGAACAGACAGACAGATAGATAGATAGATAGATAGATAGATAGATAGATAGATAGATAGATAGATAGAGAACACACTGACATGGGAAAACGATAGATAGATAGATAGATAGATAGATAGATAGATAGATAGATAGATAGATAGTGAACAGACTGACATGTAAAAACGATAGCTAGATAGATAGATAGATAGATAGATAGTGAACACACTGACATGTAAAAACGATAGATAGATAGATAGATAGATAGATAGATAGAGAGTGAACACACTGACATGTAAAAACAATAGATAGATAGATAGATAGATAGATAGATAGTGAACACACTGACATGTAAAAACGATAGATAGATAGATAGATAGATAGATAGATAGATAGATATTGAACACACTGACATGTAAAAACGATAGATAGATAGATAGATAGATAGATAGATAGATAGATAGTGAACACACTGACATGTAAAAACGATAGATAGATAGATAGATAGTGAACACACTGACATGTAAAAACAATAGATAGATAGATAGATAGATAGATAGATAGATAGTGAACACACTGACATGTAAAAACGATAGATAGTTAGATAGATAGATAGATAGACAGATAGATAGATAGATAGATAGATAGATAGATAGATAGATAGATAAGTGTGGCAAGAAATAGAGAAAGATCATGCAGACTTAGACAGAAGAATTGAAAGAAACCCATAACGCCGCGATGCTGGTTCGCTTTGTGTATCAGCCAATAGAGACTAAACACGGCAAAACAACAAATCAGTTATAATGACTGCAGTTACAACACCAACTCAGTCAACAGTAAAAAAAAAATGACTCTCCTTGAAAACATAATCTCCTATCAATGTTATTTCCCCTCTCCAATTTTTAATATCAGGCTTTGAAAATTTTGAAAGCCTTGTTTTCGATATTTTTTTCATTCATTGTGGAATAAAGGAAAAATGTATGAAGGCACATCACAATGAAAAATAAATAGACCGTTGGTTTTCATGGCGGCCTAAGGTAATAAAGAGTCATTCGAGACGTCCACTTGGCTCAGAGAAATGAAGCGGAGACAATGAATTTTGATGCAGGAGATTGAAAAGGAAGGTCTCTTGTATATATATATATATATATATATATATATATATATATATATATATATATATATATATATATATTAGGTTGGTGCAAAAATAATGACGTAATAATGTCGTTTTTTGACATATTTTTTAACGTCAAAAACGACATTATTACGTCATTATTTTTGCACCAACCTAATATATATATATGTGTGTGTGTATGTGTGTGTGTATGTGTGTGTGTGTATGTGTGTGTGTGTGTGTGTGTGTGTGCGTGCTCGCGCGCGCGTACGTGCGTGTGTGTAGATCTACTTGGTGACATACCCGAAACTTCTGAAATCTGTAAGAAACATAGCCGGCCTCTGCGTGTGTTTGATGTAACACGACCTGCTTAAAGAACACGATGCTTGGACATTTAGAAACATAAATAATTCCATGGACATCTATAACTTTAGTTATACTCAATGAACGTCTTCTTCTTTGCACATCTCACTCAACTGAAAACAGTTTTTTTCGGAACCTTTCAAAGCATCTTTAACAATTTCTTTCGTTCAAAGAATCTATCCCCAAAATACGATGAACAGTTTAGACATCTAATTAGCACTGGTGTGTCGTGCTAAAATTCCAGTCTAGGCTACTGAGCCTTTTTCACACAAATACCCATATATATATATATATATATATATATATATATATATATATATATATATATATATATATATACATACATATATATATATATATACATATATATATATATATATATATATATATGAGTGTGTGTGTGTCTATATGTATGTGCGGGGGGGGGGGGACTCCGCTACATTAAAGTGTTATACGTGGACTCTTCCATTGATTATCGCTGTAGTCGCAAGTGGGACATGGAGGAGTCGCATTCTTGTTGCAAAGTGTATCACACTGCGATATTCGCTTGTACTGTATTATTAATCCACGTGATTAAAGAATTTTTCATACAAATACCCATATATATATATATATATATATATATATATATAAAGAGGTCAGCCAATTACGCTATCATGGTTTCTACATTTATGTATTCACAGGCCTTATAGGTCAAATGATTTCCTATCGCTTTATTATTCATATATGAACGAACTGCATGAAATGTAATAGAAGAGGGGGAATCAGCAAAAAATTTTTGAAATTGTATTGGCGTGGGGGAGAGTAAATAAATTGTACACATTTTATCAGGGTTTGTACGAACTCAAAAAGTACTTTTTAGTGGACATATGTCTCAAAATTATTTTCAGACCTTTCATTTAGTAGATTGATTGATTTGTAAATGTTATTATAGTTAATTTTTCCTCCTGGCACAGTTTGCAGACATCACTACGATTTCTGTAAGGCTCCGCACTTCTTAATATTTTCCAGTTAACATTAGACATTT
>OZ010579.1:78747230-78759730 GCA_963932145.1 Acanthosepion lycidas | reverse complement strand
GTTAGTAAATATCTTATTAAGGATAAGAAGACAAAATTTGCCGAAATTATTTAATCACACACACACACACATTTGTAGGGTAAGCTCTAATTTGACTCAACTAATATGCGTAATCAACTATTTGCGTTGCCATGGTGATAGACATCATTGTAAAAACCTTTCGATCTCTATTAAATTCACCGCATCAATATCGTTTCCATCTTTAAACTTTTCACATTGCCAGTTATAATTTCCTTATTCGATAAAAATACACTTCAAATTCAATAAACACCATATAATTATGTGCATACACTAATATATATATATGTGCATACATATATATATATATATATATATATATATATATATATATATATATATATATATATTTACGAACCCGAAAAATCACAAGACCAGAGACCCTCTTCTAAAAAAAATTTGATATATATATATATATATATATATATATATATATATATTTACGAACCCGAAAGATCACAAGACCAGAGACCCTCTTCTAAAAATAACGTCATATATATATATATATATATATATATATATATATATATATATATCAAATATGTGATGCAGTTCAATTTATATTACAATGAATCATTCATACAAAAAATAGATTAGTACAGTTAATGATATAAAATGGCGAAATCCCTTCGCAAACAAAATTTTAAAGGTGCATTAAGTTAAATGTTATGTTCCTTGGTTTGATAAATTATAAGCTGTATAAGGTCTTCCTTTAATATGCAAGTACTTTCAACTGTACATTCAGTCATCTTCAGGCATGGAAATTATTTTGTTTTTGTTAAAATTCAGGTAGCATCCGAGATGAAAATTTAAAAGCCAATCGAAATATATTTTTTTTTTTAATGTGTTATTGTTAACGGATAAAAACTTTTGGAGCGTCCAGTCACAACGCTAAGGTTGAATTTTTTTTTTTTTTTTTTTTTTGAAAATTTAAGACAGTGCGTTTTTTACTAATATGGCAATTTGAGAATTCTTTTGTTGTAGCCTTTTATCAGTCAACGTGGGATGAACAAAATAGTTCAATAAGTAGAGTAATGTCTCAGTTGTTATCCCGAAAATTTGCACGTCGGATCGGTTCTTTTAAATCAAATATGTGGTGCCATGGTGATAGACATCATTGCGTTGCCATGGTGATAGACATCATTGTAAAAACAATGTACAGTTGAAAGTACCTGCGTATTAAAGAAAGACCTTATACATCTTATAATTTTTAAAAACAAGGATCATAACATTCATCGAGTGATTTATAGGTTTATGTATTTTTAAAATTTTGTTTGCGAGGGATTTCGCCATTTTATATCATTAACTTTACTAATCTACTTTTTGTATGAATGAGTCATTGTAATACAAACTCACACACACACACACACAGTTATTTCATGAGTTATTCAGATTAGTGTTCTGATTACAAGTAATTAATTGCTAGGATTCATTATTGGTCGCCATAATCTTAACAACATAGGATATGAAGATCACACTGTTCGTAGTTGACATTGAAAGGAAATCTACATGAATTTCTACAGAATATAGTGAAAGAAATCCAGAAGGAAGGACTCAACACCAGTTGCAAGAAGCCAGAATACATGGTTGTCAGCAAAAGGGGTACCCCAAAATGTAAATTACAATTTGGAGATACCAAAATCAAAAAATTATAACAACTTAAATATCTGGGAAGTGTTTCAATAGAGGATGGAAAGTGCGACGCCCGAAATTCCAAGTTGCATTGTGATAGTGAAAGATGCCTTCCCAAATCTAAGTAAATTATTAAGAAACAAGAAACATTAGTTAGCAATAAAGAAACGGGCACTGAACTGTTACGTCCTCGTATATTGCAGTGAATGCTGGACAGTCTCCTCATAGATACAGAAGAGTCTTAAAGTAACCGAAATCTTGTTCTACAGGAGGATTTTGATAATACTATGGACCGAACATGTGAGTAATGACAAAGTTTTAGAGAAAATGGAAGCGAAAAGGATACTCATATTTAATTTCAGAAAGAGACAGTTGAAATTTCTTGGACACATCATAAGAAAAGACGGTTTGGAAAATTTGATACCCATAGAACGAAAGCAAGAGGGGCAGAGAAAAACAACGTATAATCTACATTGCGACCTTGAATAAATGCATGGCAGAACAAGGTTTAGGAGAGATAACAAAAAGACAAAATTTATTAAGAGCTACAAAGGTCAAGAAATTGTGGAGAGCCATAATTGCCAACCTACTGAAGGGACATGGCACATAGAAGCAGAAGATAAAAATTCTGGCATTTATTATTATAATCCCTATATTTTGGGCGGTGTCACAGTAATTTTACCGGTGGCGTCTTGGAGGTTTCTTTTTTTTCTTCTTTTCGAGGTCGCTTCCTGTTGATCTCCGGAGTCGTATCGTATTCTAAACAGCGCCAAATGTGGCAATACACAAATTCCTCGACTAGTGCGGCTGATGTCTACATTAAAAGATACGTACTCATCAAAAACGCATTAATCGAATATAATAAACTTATAGGAAATTATGTAATTTGTACCTCAAATTTTGGTCCCATTCACAATTAATTTCTAATTTGCGTACTTTTTAATTAAAATATAGGTACATATTAGAATATACAGTAAAAATACTATGAATTAATGTTTATTAATCGGATTTTTTTTTTAAAAATAACATGTAGAGTGTTATGCCGAATGGTATTATTCTGTTTTTCATATAAATGGCGATACTAAGAAATTGCCTCTTCAAATTTTCAAAACATATCATAATCATTAGTATTTAAACCTGAAAATTTTATTTATATGATATATCCCGGAAAGGGATATATTTGTTCGAAGTAGCAAAGTGGTTTTGGACTATTGTAACCGAGTAGGACAATCTAGCAGGTAACCATAATGGACTGGTCCTCGTCGTAATGGTAGGCAATAGGCGAAGACATTAGATGAAGCCTATAGGCGTAGCCAATAGGCGTCTCCCTGTACTTCCACATCAGTCTCTATTTATGGCTGACACCGGCCAATCATATTACTGAGAAGGGGGAACCAGGTGTATGCATATTCATTACATCATTATAATATTTCCATAGTAAATGCAGAGATCTTTTTTATTTCGATATTTTTTAATAATTGTAAATTACTTTATCGAATTAAATCATTCACTTTTTTAACAAAAAACTCAGAAATTTCCTTTTAAGATCTCTAAAATAAACATGAAAAAAATCAAAATATTAAAAAAGATTATATTAAAAAAGATTATATTTAATAATGCATTTTTATTATTGGCTTATACAACTGATCTATTTATAAACGTCCATTTTTAACACTGCTCTAATTACTGAGATAACGTAATACTTGACAAACAAAATAGTTACCCATTTTTAAATTGATGAAAAATTTTAATTAATCAATAACTATAAAAAGAAATCAGTTTTCAATGCGCAATAATCGATAACGCATTAATCGAATGATTCCTTATTTAATTAGATCATTTTAAGTAATTCGTCGTTAATTCATCGGTACATTTCTCTTAGCCACCCAAAAAATAGAGTGTTCCCCATTTGACTCTGGAGGGTGTAGACTACATCTGTGTCTTTTTATATGTGTGTTCAGTGCAGATGATCGCATCACGGACAATATTCCCGAGGACACCACGGGTCTCTTTGTAGATTAAGCCAAAGATACGTTTCACAGCGCCTTTGCTATTTAGGCACCGACTATTTGGACGCTATCAGGGAGCACATTCCGATGGCGCTTAGCTCCCTCTGTTCCCAATTATTTGACCTCTTTGACACGGCCAACCATGCTGATCGACTTTAAGATCCTAGGAACTCTCGATTTCCATAAATACAGTTACTCTCCAAATCTCAGTCATCGGTAGTGGGGGCTAGCGAATGTGTAAACTGCTATGAAAATTGTGCTGAACTGCTAATATCCTCTTATATGGCAGTGAATGCTGGACTGTTTCCTCAGAGATGAAGGGACTTGAAGCCATAATAATTTAATCATAGAAAAGAGTAGAGTACAGAGAATATCGTGGACTGAACATGTGAGCAATAAGGAAGTTTTAAAGAAAAAATTGACAATTGTACATATATATAGTCATAAAGTGACTGTTGAAATTTCAGGGTCACATAAAGAGAAATGAGGGCTTGGAGAATTAAAAACTCACAGGGTATGATGAAGGCAAGTGGTGTAGAAAGAAACATCAAGGAACCCACTAATGAGTTTGTGCAAATGGTTGGCTGAACAGTAAAATTGGGCGATAGTAAGGAGGTTACTATTACTACAAAAGTTTGGAAATTGTCGAGAGCCATGATCGCCCACCTCCTAAATGAACATGACATATAAATAAATAAAAAGAAAGTTTGGTACAAGTATCTCTATCTATGAAAGACAGGTTGTGTGTGTGTGTGTGTGTGTGTGTGTGTGTGTGTGTGTGTGTGTGTGTGTGTGTGTGTGTGTAACGAATGCACGGCCGCAATTTTCGACGGATTTGCGCCAAAATGTACATGCAAATGCTCCAAGTTAGCGGAAAGGCCAAGACCGACTTTCCATTTCCCAACTCCCATCGATAGTGGAAATAATCGATTTTTCATACGGCAGTTTTCATGTAGTTTGCGGCCATTTTCTACTGGCCAGAGTGAGAGCCAATAGCTGGCTGCCACGAATAGGCAGGAAGATTCTATTGGCCAGTGTGAGAGCCAATAGCTGACTGACACGAATGTTAACTAGCATGCTAGCATGCAAAAAAATCGATAGCTGCATTCGTCACAAGTGCGAAAAATTTAAATCTGCATGGCACTTTACTCCAATTGGCTCATTCGCTTGCTTAAACTCAACATTGATTCTGATTCCGCAGAAGTATTTGTTGTTAACATTCTTTTTTCATTCGGTTTTTCCAGTTACCGGTCCTTTTTTAAAGCTGATCGTTTTGTGTTCATTTTGTTTAGTTCTTTTTTTCGTAACAGATTTAATGTTTAGTATAGAGCTTAGAAAAAATTCGCAGTGTGAGATAGGCAAGAAGTAAGGCATATAGCAACATCAGCACGGCAAAGGGCACTCCTTTAAAGACAAGGAAGGGCAAAAATATTTTAAGTCAAGTGAAAGCGATTGCTGTATGAGTCGTACGATTTTTTAATCAAGCCCGACGCCGGGTCATGCTGCTAGTTGGTAATACATACCGTATAGCTCAATTTGAAAACACAAGAGATCATTTTCTTCTGTTGAAAGAGAACGACTCAGTGCAACAATTAAATACAGTAGATATGGAGATTTTCTAAGTGTGGCACAAGGCTGAAAATATGAGGCTCCCAGTGAAGATCTAACTCACCACTCAAGACAATCTCGCTAACCATTTCACTACGTCGATGTACCCTGATGATTATTCTAATCGTTGCTTAAATATGGTTCGAGTCCGAATATGTGGGGCGCCAAGAGAGAATCGAACTCACTACTCAGTCATAAATTGTTTCAGCAAGACCAGTTTGTTAACCATTACACTACGTCCAGGTGCCCCAATCACATCCGCTATATTTAGTAAATAAAAGTGTATCAAATTATCGTCGGATCTTATGCAGTCGCATGTATTCAAAAGTTTATCCTTTTACCAACAAAGCGGTTCCTTATTCTTAGAAATTATCTCGAACTGAGATATTTCTGACGCTCATGTATGCACAGAAAATGAAGGTGGGGGGAGGAATTACCTTTTTTTTTATAATAAATAGATTTACTTGATCCACAACTTTTTTCGGCAAGCGCCAATCGTCTTCAACCTTAATGCATTCAAAGCAACAAGGCTCGAAAATCTGGAGACATGATTCCCAGCATATCAAATCCTTTTTCTCGTTCTACTAAGACTACCGAAATAGATCAACACTTTAATGTCTCTGAACAGTTTCCGATAAGCCCGTCTCTATTGTGATTTGCCGACTGGTACATGCGTAGTATCAACATCCGCCTCATCTTAGTGACGCAGCGAATGACCTTTTGCTTTATAAGAAAAGGGGAAAAAAACAGAACTTTCTCTTCGTTGTCACTTTCGGTAAAACCTATAATCCATCATGGAACAAATCTCTTCTGGCGTCTTCAAATGCTCAACAAGAAAAACTCTTTTGAATAGGATATCCGCCTCGCATGGCGTTGTTAGTGAGTTCAATCAACTTCACTATTGTAGAGTTACATGAAACTATGATATACTTAAGAAATATCTGGTCACTATTATTGTCGGCCATTGTACACCATTAAGGTGCCTCTAAGGGGTTATTGGGAGTGAAAGAGAATGAAAAGAGTTTAGTAAGGAGAAAGGACAATAAAAGCACAGCGTTGAGGAAGACAGAATATTGTGGTTGATGTTGATATTTATATAATTACGTTGAGCATCCAGTTTGAATCAGACTCGTTATCCTAGGCGAACTGGCCATCCTGATTTGTTTGTTTAACGGCATATGGTCTCCTTATGGGTCATTTAATGCCGAAATTTAAATGTCTTGGGAGCTTTCAAGAAATAAAAATAGGATATATGTTATTCTGCTTTCACAGTTGAATACATGGTAGATGATGCTCAGCTTCTGTGCATATAAATGCCTGTGTGAACGTAATTACTAGAGCCGGTGATATGTGTGTTTTATGCTGTAGTTTTGTCGAAGTAATATTTTGGAATACAGTTCGATTTAAGAAACTGTAGGATTAATGTCATGAAAGAGTTCATTCATGTTCATTAATGTATTGTTGGTAATTTTACTATAAATAGATAATGTTGGAAATTGATTTATACGAAAATGTATTGCTGATATTTTTACTATAAAAATGTATTTTTATACATTCATTTTTGGTTGGAGCTTCACTAATTGCCCCTAGCTGGGACCCTGACAGGTGCTACCACCCCGGATCAACAACAATTAATTTATCATGATGTGTTTGCTAAACTTTTGCCACACTACGCATTCTATTAAAAATTTATATGGAGGTTAATTGTGGAAACCGTGAATGGAGCTCAGGAAAAACACATTATTTACATAAGATATACGAATCAAAGGTGATTTTGTAACAGATAATGTTTTACTGACGAGTTCGTCCACTGGTTTACGCCCCAGGTGATACTCAGTTGATTGTGTTGTTTTTTGTTTATTTGTTTGTTGTTTTTTTTTTTTTGTTTTTTTGTTTGTTTTTTGTTTTTGTTTTTTGGGGTTTTGGGGTTTTTTTGGGGGTTTTTTGTTTTGTTTTTTGTTTTTTTAACACTGTCCAAATAAATTCATAATATATCAGAAAATAATGTGGCGGAAAATATAATGTGAATAGAAGTCAAAACACATAATTTGATTGTCTTGTTTTTTACGGCTTATCAACACTTTGCATGTTATTAAAACCCAGAAAGTATTTTTAGATTCTAAAAATATTTTTTGTGGGGATAATAATAGTTTAGTGAGAAAGTTTTATTAATTAACCCATAGCTGGGAGCGAAGAGATTGATTCATAGCTTTCGAAAGCGTATTTGTGCGTAAATGAATATAACCCCAAATATACATTATTTACATTATTAGTCCTCATCTTTGTCGCCATATTTATCACAACGTTTCGACCGTTGTACGCTCCGGCCTTCTTCAGGTGGTTGGAATGTCGAACTGAACCCTTCATTTCGCTCACTGGGGTAGACTGCTCTAGTTCCACGTGCCATGTTTGATGGATGTCAGCTATCAATTATCTCCTGTTAATTTTCCCTCTGAAAGTTCTCCACTGCTTCAACCGGGTATTGAACTCACACTCTTTGGAACACCATTGGAAAATTTCGTAAACTTAAGGAATCAGCACATATGCTAGGCCACAAAAATCTCCTGAGCCGACCAAGTATAGAAATAAATACAATATGGGAACCAGTAATAAAGAGTGCCAGAGAAAAGCAATGATAACAACAAAGTTGCAATATGAGCTCTGGTAAAAACATGAATTGATAACAGAAAAATTGCAATATGAGCACTGGTAAAAATGGTTGCGGAAGACATTAGGTTTATAATACCCAGAAATTCATACCCAGATGTCCTCAAGGGCACATGGCACAGTGGATAAAGGCGTTGGTTAGACAGAGCCAAAGAGTGTGAGACAGTGGAGAACTTTCAGAGGGAAAAATAACAGGAGATAACTGATAACTGACATCCATCAAACAGTCTACCCCAGTGAGCGAAATAAAGGGTTCAGTTCGACATTCCAACCACCTGAAGAAGGCCGGAGCTTACAATGTACAACGGCCGAAACGTTGTAATAAATATGGCGACAAAGATGAGGACAATAGTCCGAATAATGTAAATAATGTACATAATACCTCATCTCAGAAATATAGACAACCCCCTATATATATATATATATATATATATGTGTGTGTGTGTGTGTGTGTGTGCGTGTATTCATTCGCAATCTCTCTGTGTAAATAAAGTGTTGTCTGCTTCTCAGACAATTTTCAATCATAAAAGATGCAATATCGTTTTGTTTTATATGCTTTATAAAATGTTAATTTTATTAAGTCCGTGCAAAAGTTTCCAAAGTTTGTGTTATTTAAGAAAATAAATCACTTTCTCTTGTTTATTTAGTCTCTAGATTGAAAAAGAAAAAATGACTGAAGACTTTGGTCCACATCTAATAATATTTTTATACAAAGTAACATTTTTTTTGCGAAAATGCTGCCTCAATGGAAGTTTTTTCTTCCATTGGGAGTATGGGGGAGATGAGAGTGGTTCGACTCCGTGAATGTAACATAGCGTGTAATATTACGCAAAAATAACACTGACATCTCATTTTAACAGATATATTTACTAAAATTACACAAAAATATCTTTAAATACTAAAGAGTAAATTTATACTATAAATCATGGCGATTTATAGTATAAATTTACTCTTTAGTATTTAAACATATTTCAGCCACGGCCTCCAGACGACTTCAGAATCTCCTGCAACTCTTCTGGACAGTCTCCTTGTTTAAGTTGTTGAATTCTGCCATAATCCTTGCGTTCAGTTCATCTTCGATGTTACAAGGAGTTTTGTTGGTCTCTCACTCAACTGCGCTCCACAGATAATAATTAATGGGGTTACAGTCTGGGGAGTTAGGTGACCAAATGTAAGTGGTAATGTGACCGCAAAAATTTTCTGACAGCATTTTCACCGTTGTGTGGCATGGTGCAGAATCCTGTTACCAAACATAGGGTCATCCAGTAGCCTCACTCTTGAGCCAGGGAAGCACTACATCCTCAAGGCAGTTGATGTAGGCCTCCGTGTTGGAAGATCAATGGAGTCATAACTTCGCCATCACTAGTAATCACTTCATACACCATGATGTTGACTGGATATCTCATCCAACTCTTTTCGAATCTTCTGCATTGACCTCAGATTGACACCCAAACACTCTTGAATGTCAGTATTAGAGCTTCCGGTGCGAATGCATGCCGTTCCCAAATTCCTGGTGGAGTGAATTGAATCATAGTGCACTTTTTCTCACAGACGATGCACAACTAACCCTACTATATTGTGCAGTAGACAAAATCAAAAACAATCAAAGCGCATGCGCTAAATTAAAAATATAAAATGGTGGCAATTTACCCATCAAATAAAGATAGATATCGATTGAGCGAGCAAATCAATCAATACTGCATGCAACCGCCAGTTACACGTTGCAATGCAATTTTCCTGACAAGAAGTCTGAAGATGGCATTGAAGCATCAAACTGACAATCACCGCGCAATATTGATTCCTATATCAACATTGTCTATATCTCTAAGATATATATTTCCTATACTGAGGTCTCTTCCTCTACAAATATAATAAATTATAAACAATACAAACACACACGCACACACACACACACACACATATATATATATATATATATATATATATATGTATGTGTGTGTGTGTGTGTGTGTTACGCTAAATAGAAAAGAAAATCCTAATTTATTACGTCGAAAATGCATATGGGTCCTGATAAATATTTTGCATTTACAAACACACATCAATCATGCTTGGGGAAACCATAGTTAAAGAATAAAAGATCTGCCTACCTATAACCACAACCGATGTAACTTAAATCTTTTACTCCCACACAAAGCATCGCCGCAGTCAACATACGAAAACTACAAAATGTAAGTAAAAATGGCCTCTCGACGCTCAAATGCACTCATATTTTCAACCAGATCTCGCATAGATCAACTAGAAATGTGATACACAAACACACGAAAATCATACACACGAACGCTGCTTGACAATACAAATACACGTGGGGTCAGCTTAGCCAATGAAAGAACACACAAATAAAAAATACCAGTATTTATCTCCTCACTGTTTCATTTTCTGATTAAGCTTAAATAAAAATGAAACATGTTAAATTTATAAACGTTTCCTATTTGTTCTTTACCCTATCATTATGCCGGATTCTAATCCATATTTGATCCCAGCTCACACACGCACGCGCACTTTATATATATATATATATATATATATATATATATATATATATATATATATATATATATATATATATACACACAGAGTGGCAATAGAGTTACTTATAATAAAAAAGCAAAGTATTGGACCAGTATCTGTAATTAATTTTCTATTGTTTACCATAGCATTTTATTGTTATTAACCAGAATTAGCCAGAATCATTTTAATAATAAACTTCCTGATTGTTGATTAATTGCTTTGTCTTAATTGTTATTATATATATATATATATATATATATATATATATATATATATATATATATATATATATATATAGCGTCCTGGGTATGACGATAAACTACATCCGCGTCCTGGGTACGGCGATAAACTACATCCAACAGCAAGGTCTCAGATAATGTTTTCGGAAAAATAATGTTGCCAGCTATACGTTTTTGAAACAATAATGTTGCCAGCTATAAGTTTTTGAAACAATAATGTTGCCAGCTATAAGTTTTTGAAACAGTGTTGCCCGCTATACGTTTTTTGTAAAAATAATGTTGCCAGCCATACGTTTTTTGTAAAGGATAATGTTGCCAGCTATACGTTTTTTGCAAGAAATAATGTTGCCAGCTATATGTTTTTTGTAAGAAATAATGTTGCCAGCTATACGTTTTTTGAAACAATGTTGCTAGCTATACGTTTTTAAAATAATAATGTTGCCAGCTATACATTTTTTATTCCATACAAAATAGACATTTAAAATTCATATAAACTGGATTTGGCATTAAATAACCCACAGTGGTTGATATGCCATAAACCCAAACAAACAAACAAACAAATATTATATATATATATATATATATATATATATATATATATATATATATATAGAGAGAGAGAGAGAGAGATGGAAATAAAAACATATTTTTTTTACTTTCAACTCATCCTGAAAAATTGGATAAGAATTTACTTAATTTTAATTTTTAAAAAAGGCGATGATTCTGTTGCTTTCAAACTATTTGGACAATATTATGGGATTTTACCTTATATTAAACGAAGCAAAGCTGGCAAAATGTATCTATAAATTTCAACAAGAACTACAGAATTGTAAAGAAAAGATACAGAATAAATATTAACGGCTCTTTACAAAGTCACACAGTTTCATTTTCTTTCAACACGAGAAATGGAAGCTTAGGGGAAAAAGTACTAATAAGTTATTATTGAAGCATACACACAAGTACAAACACATTTATTTATTTCGTTTTTGGTCTGATGAAGCCTAAAACAGGCGAAACCACAACTAAAATTGAAATTTATTACTAAAATGAGCAAAAAAATGATTATTGCAATAAACCAATATATGTATATATATATATATATATACATACATACAAATATAGATAACTAGACTCGTTTCGAAAAACCTTCGAATTTTTAATTTGCAAATAATCAAATCAATCTCGTGGGAAAAAAAGGTTTTAAAAAAAGAAAGAGCTACAAACATGAACTACTGCCGAAAAAAATCGCACAGATGCAGGTCTGAAGCCCAAAGAAAAAAAACCGATACGAGTAAACAACTAAAAAAAGAGCTCAATGCAACCGTAGAGCAGACCTAGATATACCTAGTGAGCCAGACAAACCTACCAAGGTTTGTCTGGCTCACTAGGTGTGTATATATATATATATATATATATATATATAGGTTCCTAGTGAGTATAAAATAGAAAAAAATTTATTTACAACCCCACTAACAGAAAAAGATTCCTGTTTTAAACGTTCTGTATATACTTGGGTTTCGTGTGAATTAATTTTCATTTGCAGTATGCAAATTCTTTGGCGTCACCCTTTGTCAAACTATATATATATATATATATATATTATTTGATATAACAAGTAATAAAAAGACTATACAAAACACAGGGCTTAATGTTAAATGTTTTTAAAAATCAGAGCAATATGCAAGAATACATTATATAAAAGATACAAATTAATATTTGACAGTAAATTAATTTATAATTGAGTTTGTTGTCTCTTTTGACCGCTTGGTAATTGTGTCACGACCCATGAATAAACTGC